>OX336396.1:259598793-260198793 GCA_946902985.2 Meconema thalassinum
CTTCTCCGTGGGGAGCAAAGACTTCGGCAGGACAAGCTTGGTCCAGCACAGAATTGACGTTGGGGACAGCGCACCGATTAGGGCCCCATTCCGACGTGTCCCGCTCGCCAAGCAAGCCGAAGTCGACCGGATCGTAGAAGAGATGAAGGAGCAAGGGGTGATCGAGCCATCGCATAGTCCTTGGTGTTCTCCGGTCGTGCTTGTGAAGAAGAAGGACGGTTCCACCAGGTTCTGCGTGGACTACAGGCGGGTGAACGGCGTCACGAAGAAGGACAGCTACCCTCTACCCCGGATCGACGACACGCTGGACACCATATCAGGATCAAGATGGTTCTCCACCTTGGATTTGAAGAGTGGCTACTGGAAGGTGGAGGTCCACCCTAAGGACCGCGAGAAAACGGCGTTCTCTGTGGGCAGCGGGCTCTGGCAGTTCACCGTCATGCCATTCGGTCTGTGCAACGCCCCTGGACCTTCGAAAGGCTAATGGAGTCCATTATCAGGGGACTGCACTGGAAGACCTGCCTGGTCTACCTAGACGACGTCATCGTTCTGGGTAAAAGCTTCGAGGAGCGCTACAGCAGCCTGAAGGAGATCTTGATGAAGCTACGGGCTGCCCAGCTGAAGTTGAGCCCCAAGAAGTGTCAGCTCTTCCAGAAGCAGGTCCAGTACCTTGGGCATATTGTCTCCGAGGAAGGGGTGCGCACCGACCCAGAAAAGGCCGCAGCTGTGAGTTCCGAAGGACAAGTCCCAACTACGAAGCTTCCTGGGACTCTGCACTTATTACCGTCACTTCGTGAGAGGATTCGCCGACATCGCCAAACCACTGCATCGACTGACTGAGAAGGACCAACTCTTCACATGGACAGCAGAATGCCACAGTGCCTTCGAACAACTCAAGCAGGCTCTGTGCACTGCGCCTATTCTGGCCTACCCCAGACCTGGAACAAGGTTCACCGTCGATACCGATGCCAGCGACTTTGGTATAGGGGGACTCCTGTCGCAAATAGTGGACGGCGAGTAGAGAGAAGTGGCCTACTTCAGCAAAGCCTTGTCAAAGCCAGAGAGGAACTACTGCGTCACCAGGAAGGAACTGCTCGCCATCGTGAAGACCATCGAACACTTCCACAAGTACCTGTACGGGCAAGAATTTCTCATCAGGACCGACCATGCATCCCTGCGGTGGCTCCTGAACTTCAAACAGCCCGAGGGTCAACTCGCGCGGTGGTTAGGGAGGCTTCAACAGTACAACTTCGAGATCCATCACAGGAAAGGCAAACTGCATTATAATGCCGACGCCCTGTCACGAAGACCGTGCCCCGAAGACTGCACCTTCTGTACTAGGAGGGAGGAGAACACCGGGATACAGTGCCGACGGACTACTGTGGAACTTCAAGGGAACTGGAGCCGCGAATCTTTCACGCGGGCACAAGCAGAAGATGATGACCTGGGACTGATAGCCGAATGGAAGAGGGCCTGTGTCCCCAGACCCGGGTGGAACATTGTGAGTGACTGCAGCCCAAAGTTTAAGTCCTACTGGGCGCAGTGGGACTCGCTGATTGTAAGGGATGGCCTCATCTGCCGCGCCTGGGAGAGCACCGACGGGAAGACATCTCGGGAACAAGTCGTCGGTCCAAAGGCTATGACGGAGAAGTCCTGAAGGAAGTCCATGGAGGATCATCTGGTGGACACCTAGGGATAAAGAAGACCCTGGAGAAGCTGAGAGAGCGGTTCTACTGGATCGGATGCCGAACTGACGTGGAGAACCACTGCGCGAGGTGCCTCGATTGCGCAGCCAGCAAGGGCCCAGGACGAAGACGATGGGGTCCACTGAAGACTTACAACGTGGGCGGCCCCATGGAGAGAGTGGCTATCGATGTTGCTGGGCCATTAAATACATTAAAGAAGTTTTCTATTGTAACATGTGTCAGTTGATTATCAGAAACTTCAATTTATGAAATAACTGGTGACAATGACCAATCGAATATCAAAATTCTCGGAATTTCAGGGGCGGGGCACGGCCCCACCTTGCCCCTCCCTGCGGGCGCCCATGATTGACATCACATTCTGATTTTTTATACATGATACCAACATCCACCGTACCCTTCAAGTATCTGAACACTCTCTGGACACATGTCCAATGTTCCTTACCATAGCAATTATTGAACTGACTCAAATAATTAGTTACATATACAATATCTACTCTGGTTCAAATGGAAAGGGATAACAAAGCACCAATAGCCTGTTGATAGGGATAGTATTTGTCACAGGATGTGGATTTCTCCAACAACAAACCTCTTTCCATTGGAGTTTTCACATGAGTACAATCTGACATGTTAAACCTATCCAACACATCTAACAGATAACACTTCTGATCCAATTTAATACAATCTTTGCTTCTTTGAACTCTCATCCCCAGACATTCAGAGACTTGTCCCAAATCTTTGATCATAAAATGAGAATGCTACACAGACTTCAGTTTCTCCACTTGGACATGATTATTAAAAAATACAAAAAATCATCAACTTAGAGGGCAATAACAACAAAAGATGATGAATCTATACTGTAATATACATATGGTTCATACAGAGATTTCTTATAACCGATTTCAGTAAGAATTTCATGAACCCTGTCATACCAAGTGCGAGATGCTTGCTTCAAGCCATAAACAGCTTTTTGAAGCTTACAAACTTTAGAACTGACACACTCATAGCATTCTGGGGGTACATATAAATATCATTTTTAAGAACGCCATTCAAAAATGCTGTTGAAACATCAAGGTGATGAACTTCCAGATCCATATTTACAGCAAGAGCAAAAAATGGTACCGTTGAGAACAACCTTTAGCCACTAAGCGTGCTTTAAATTTAGACACATTACCTTCAGTATTACGTTTCACTTTAAACACCCATTTGCATCTTACAATATTTGTTTCATCAGGTTTCTCAACTAATGTCCATACATCATTATCATGAAATGACTTTAGTTCTTCCTCCATCGCTTTTTTCCATTGCATGCAATCCTTACCGTTAAGTGCTTCAGACACAGTGGTTGGTTCCACATAACCACCACATTCAGCAAAATAGACCTCATAATCAGGAAATTGTTTTGGGCGTCTCTCCCTTAAAGGGTACCTCCTACCTGCATTTTCTGGAACACCAAACTGGTCAATCTCATCATTTTCATCTTCATGAATTACAACAATGTCTTCATTAACCTGAGCAATACCTGGAACATCAATGTTGTCACTAACCAGACCAGCAACTAAAACTTCAATGATTGGCAGGTTATTATCCTGTCCAATTCTGTTTTCATCATTATTTACAATGTCATGCAAAGGACAATACATTACATCGCTCATTTAAATATTTTTGTCAGCACACCTGGTGAATTTATCTTCTACAAATTTAACACTGTGTTCTACAAAAATATCTTTAAGTTTACTGGGATCAAACAGACGGTAGCCTTTCTTTTCCCCATCATACCCAACAAACACAAAACATTTGCTTCTGGGTTCCAATATGCCGGTACGCACCTGTTTTGGAACATGGACATAAGCATCGCAACCGAATATTTTCATATCTCATGACTTACAGCTTTACCAGTCCACAATTCCTCTGGTATGGCATTATCAACTTTACTATGAGGACTCATGTTCAAAATATACACTGCCGTATTGGCTGCTTCTGCCCACAGTTTTTCAGAACATCCTGCTGTAAACAACATGCAACTAACCCTTTCCATAATGGTACGATTGTGACGTTCGTCTACGCCATTTTGTTCAATTGTATACCTTACAGTTTTCTGTTGCACAATCCCTTTTTCCTTGAAATATTTGTTCAGGTCAGAATTGACAAATCCCTTACCATTGTCAGATCTAAAGGCCCGATTCTACAAATCAAGACTGCAGCTGACCTACCAACAGTTCATGGGAATCATGGAAATTGAAGGTATGTTTGCCTGAACAAAGTGATCAATACTATTTTATGAAATTTTGTTTCTAAGTGAGTGAAAAGTAATTATGGAAGTACCCTGAAATAAAACAACCATGGTATGGAATTAGATAACGAAGTAGACCTTAATTTTCAAGATATTACTTCAAAGATTGTAAACAGTACTCAAGACTTGAACAAATTAATTAGCTTTACTGCAGGAATTAAAATCATGCACCTAAATATATGTGGCATGATAACAAATTTTGAAAGTATGCTAGTTATGCTCGATCGACTTGATCATAAACCAGATGTCATTATACTGTCTGAAACTCAGCTCATTGAGGATATACCATTTGCTATTTTAGGATATAATGAATACTTCATACCACCTCAAAATTCTACCCATGACAGCATAAAGACATAGGCTATGTGCATGAAAACCCCATACAAAATATTACAATATCTACTGTAAAAACACTGAAAGCTGCAAATGCTAGCCTACTCACCTTCAGATATAATAAAGAAAGTTACTTGGTACTTGCGATATACAGATCACCCTCCACAAGCCCAAAGAAATTCATAGAAGAACTAGGAAATACTCTCCAGCACTTGCCTACAGCTACACACAGTATATTAATAGGAGATATAAATATTTATATTTTAAATCCTACAAGGCAATATGCCCAAAATATTAAAAATGAGTATTTAAATGTAAGGCAAATGGATTCATTTCGTACATAAACTCACCAACTAGAATAACCCCAAAATCCAGAACATGTATCGATCACATACATGTTAAGCCCCACAGAAACAGCAACTTTGACCCTTTTGTTCTGCATACCAGTATCACAGATCACAGTCCTACATTTCTCATACAAAATAAATCTCAAAAATACACTCCACAAACAGGAGAAAATACTTTGAACAATGTAAGAATAAATTATGAAACTCTAAAAAAATCCTTAACTAAGGAAACTTGGGAATCTATCATAAATGAACACGATGCTAACAAAGCAGCTGATAGTTTCATTAAGTTACTGACTCAATACATCTCTGAACACTCTACTACCATAAATAACGAAAGATCAAAATTTTAAAAAAATTACTCCATGGATCACAACTGGAATTTTAACTTCTATTAGAATAAGAGATAAATTACATCAGAAAATTGTTAAACAAAGGAAGAGGTCTTCAAACAGTGATGAGGTCCCAGAAACTGTTAATAAACATAAATTGTACAGAAACTGGATAAACAGGCTTGTTAAAATAGCAAAAGAAAGGTACTATTCCAAACAAATTATGTCAAACTCCAATAATTCTAAAGTCCTTTGGAAAAATATTTATGATTTAACATGTAGGAAGGGAAATGAATCTTCAGCTGTTGACAGCATATTTATCAGAGACTCACAAGAAACATCCCAACCAGCTGCCATTGCAAACAAATTTGTCGACTATTTTAGTACCGGTAACAGAGGTTTAGAACTTTCTGAAAAAATAATAAATACTTTATTGCGCACAATGTGCATGAACGTGGTTCTTACGAACCATTATTAACAAAATTTTGTCGTTGCCACTGTAAATGCCTCTTTCCGACGGGTGTCCATATATTTCTAATTTTCACAGAATTTCGTCAGAGACACCTCTCTGCCCTTGCACGTCCTCACGTGGTATCTGTCGCAAGGACCCTTACAAAGCTTGCACACGCATAGTTCGTCTGGTTGGTGATAGACGTCTCTCATGCAGATCCGGTGGTGGAAACCATGGACCGCAAAGCGCGTCAAGATATGTCTCAGCTCGTAGGATCCTTGCATCCAGTCCTGTGTAGTCATACCGTCCGTCGTATAAAATTCATGCCAAATGTCATTTCTCTTTGCTGTCATGAGACGTAAATACTCCCCAAATCCCGGTGTGTGCGGCAGGAGCATCTGTAATCTGACTTCTTCCATAAAGGGTAGTTCCCCTGTCATGACATACACAAGCCGCGAGGGCGTGAACTTGGATAGGCATAAGGCTCTTTTTAGATACATTGCCTTGATCCTTTCCAGCGTTGCCAGATGTCTGGGCCTAAGATGTTTCCAAATAATTTCCAGGCCATACATCGCGACTGGTGTTTTTTGTAACCAAAAAAGTCGTATTGCCGTCTTCAGGGATAGGCTGCGTAGATGCTCGATGTCGCTCATAGCCGTCAGTGCAGCGTCCAGCCTCTCTCTCACGTGCATCGTAAAGACGTTCCCAGATATCTGCATAGTCACCCCCAGGTACCGGAAATGGGAGACTGTAGTCAGGGGGGTGCCTTTGTAATGAAACGTCGCGGGCTTTCCTCCCCTTCTGAAGGACATAGTGACTGTCTTCGTCTCGTTCAAACTCATTTCGTTATCTTCGGCCCATACTGCTACATTGTTCACGGCGATTTGTAAGTCTTCTGAACTTGTAGAGGTCATTACCATGTCGTCTGCGTACATATAAATTTTGACATTGGGTGGAACTATTGTAGTAATGTCAGCTGTTGCTATTGTAAACAAAATCGGACTGAGAGGATCACCTTGAAGGACCCCGTTCGTTTGCACGATTGGTTCAGAAGTGATTATGCCGTCAGTGATTTCTATTAGGTTACTACTTAGCAGATTCCTAATGAATCTAGCTAAATAGCTAAACTCGCCTACCAATTTCTCAAGTTTGTCGATGATAATTTGTCTGTTAAGGGTGTCAAAAGCTTTTTTGTAGTCAATGAATACAACATGCAGTTTCTTCCGTGGTAATGTTAAAGCTTCCTCAATATCTAACTGTAAACATTGGATGGCTTGTGTGGCAGATCTACCCTTTCGAAACCCGAATTGTTCGTCAGTTATCCACTCTTCAATTGTGGACGTGAGGCGCTCGCACATTAATTTTGTGAGGATTTTCAATAACGAGCACTCTAGGGCAATCCACCTGTATGAGTTCGGGTCCCCGCTGTCCCCTTTCCCATTGTACAGCATTTTAACTGTCGATTTCCTCCAGTTCGCGGGAATTGTACCTTTACGTAGGCATCCGTTAAATAGAGAGGTTACACAAGTAATACAAGAAAGGAACCTGGCAACACAAATGCACGTGATAGCACTGCAAAATCTGAACCTCAGTCTATCTTTTTTATACCCATAACAAAATCAGAAATAACAAACCACATAGCTGCTCTAGAAGATAACTCAGCATGATAATATCTCTAGTAAAACAATTAAGATGATTAGTTCAGAAATTCTACAACCACTGCACCATATTTTTAATTCATCACTAACGAAAGGACAATTTCCAGACTCATTCAAAATTGCCATCATAATCCCAGAGAGTTAAATAACTATAGACCAATTTCCCTCACAACCCATCTCTCTAAGCTACTAGAGAAATGCATCAAAACCAGATTACTTAACTATCTGAGTAAGTTCAACATATTGTCACCAAATCAGTTTGGTTTTAGACCAAACACTAGTACTCAAGATGCAATATTCTCCCTTACTGATTATTTGTATAAAGCCATTGATAGTTCTAAAAGAACAATTTCTGTGTTCCTGGATTTAAGAAAGGCTTTTGACACCGTAGACCACAATATACTCATTAGAAAACTTGAAAAGGAAGGTATTCGTGGTACTCCTCAAGAACTAATAAAAAAGCTTTCTTTTTAACAGAATACAAAAGGTACGAATCAAAGATACTCTAAGTAGAAGTAGAAGTGCTGAAGTAAAAATTGGAATTTCCCAAGGAACAGTTTTAGGTCCTATTCTTTTTCTGTTATATATTAACGATTTGTGTGAGCTGAACTGTAATGCGATGATTACCTCATATGCTGATGACACTGCCATCACATCCACAGGAACAACTTGGGAGGACACTTTTAATAGAACTCAAGAAACCCTTGCTACAGTCCAAAAATGGCTAAGAAACCACTTCCTTACCTTAAATGAGACCAAAACACAATACCTATGCTTCTCACACAACAGAACATTACAACCCACAGACAATTTAACACTAAAGATCCACACACCAATTTGTAACAATGGCGAAAGATGCAACTGCTATACCCTACAGAAGTCAATGAATGCTACATATTTAGGGATTATTATAGATAGTCATTTAAAATGGAATATGCATGCATCAAAGTTGGCAAATAAACTCCAAAAGTTAATTTATATATTTTACAGAATCAGAAATATCCTTTCAGCAAAAGTCTTGAGAACTGTATATTTTGCCTTAGTCCAGTCACAACTACAATATGGAATAAATGGTTGGGGTGGAATACTTGATTCACATTTGGCTCAGGTAAATACCTGCCAGAATTTCATTCTAAAAGTTATGTACAAAAGGCCACCAACTTTTCCAACATGTGAACTGTATCAACAAAGCATGTTGCTTAACATACGACAGTTATTTGTTCAGTCATCAATCATATTTATACATAAAAATATGAGGCTCTTCTCTAATGGACAAAAACTTGAAATGTGCACTAGACTTCAAGACAGAACTGGAATAAATATCCCTCGTCGAAACACACTACTTGGCCAAAACCGGGTGAGTTAGCCGAGGTCGTTGCGGCATGACTGTTGGCAGTCGCTCAGATCCGGGAGGCGAGGAGGTTCGAATCCCCCCGCCGGCAACCTTGAAGATGGTCTTCTGTGGTTTCCCATCTTCCTTCCAGGCAAATGCCAGGGTTGGTCCCTAACTATAGGCCACAGCCGCTACCTTCCAACTCCTCGACCCTCCCATCCAACATTCCTCCCCAACGGTACTTGTAGCTCACCCATTGGGTGTCCGTATCGAAGCAGCTACAAAACTGGCAAGTCCAACATGTCATCGGACACTCCCGGCACTAAAAGCCATACGCTAAAAAAAACTTGGCCAAAGGAATTTAAGTTGTCTTAGCACTAGGATATACAATATATTGCAAGTAAATGTGACAAATAACACCCTGAATATATTGAAGAAAAGGCTTTTTATATGGCTCCTTAATAACTTTGATAGAGTAAATGAACTTATAAATTTTCACCAACATATTTAACCAACTCAGTCACAAATAAGTAATGTATCATCTTTTTTTAGTATCCTTATAATTAATGCTTTTACTATAAACTTTTCTTATTATTATCAGTTAAATATCATGTTGCAAATAAATTAAGAAATTGTGTTCATGAAGCCCACGCACAAGTTTATCTTATGTGGGATTCACCCTGTATATTTGATACAACATCTGTATATGTACATGTTTTCTGTCAGTGAATAAAAATGTGTGCTCGTAAAAAAAAAACTTTCTGAGTTTCACAATATGCAACAAAATCCTTGACTTTCTCCTTGGTTTCAGATTTTTGTTTCAAAAAATAAGCAAAAATCTTCCTGAAAAAATCGTCAATTATTGTCATCATGTATGCTATTTAACACCATTCCAGGTCTCAGGGAGCGGCCCACAATAATCAGAGTGCACCAAGTCCAAAGACTTTCACCCTTGAGTGACTTACTTGTGGAAATGACTGCGTTTGCTGCTTCCCGAGAACACATGGTCCACACAGTTCCTTTGGTATTTCCTTAAATTTAACAACATCAGACATTTGACTTAAGACCTGTAACTTCTGTTGCCAAACGTGACCCAACCGCTGATGCCACAAATTGTAATCAGAAACATCACCAACAAGGGCAGACATATCTTGGTTAACATTCAGATAATACATTCAAAATGAACCAGTAGCTAGCACGCTACCATTCAGTGAGCAATTCTCTGAATTCAAGATTTCACATCCATTTTTATTAAACACAACAACAGCACCCCTTGTAATCATCTGACTTACCGACAGCAAGTTAACACTCAGTCCTGGAACATGCATCACGTCTGACAGATTATTAATACTGTCGCTTACATTCAGTGCAATGTCACCAACTCCTTGTACAGACAACTTATCATTATTACCAATTACAATGTTTATATCAGGATCATTGAATTTATAATTTGACATAAGTTTAACATTAGGAGACATGTGAGCACTACGACCAGAATCAATCAAGAAACAATTCATTGATACGTGAGCAGTTAAAGCACAAAGCAGACTTTTATTGGAATTTGGGCACTTCGGTGCACTTTGAACTTTTTTCTTCTGTGGACAAGTGTCTCTTCCGTGACCCTTTTTTTTACCACAAATCCAACACTTCCAACGGCTTTTGTCAACCGCTTTTTCACTACCGGTAGAGCTCTTTGGTTTCTTGACATACCTGACTTCCTTCTTGGTGTTGCTGTACAGGGCTGCCCCAACAGCTGACTTCTCACCATGACTTCGGCGAAAGCTTTCGTCCAACAAGATAGACTTGATGCGGTCCAACTTTAGCTCCTCCGATGTTGAGGTTACGGTCATAACTAAGTTATCGTATTCATCAGGAAGACCTCGAAGTATCATAGCAGCAACAAACTTATCAGCGATAGGCTCATCAACAGCTGCTATATTCTGTGTAACTGACATAACCTCACCAATATACTTGTCCATGGAATCGAAATCTGATAACTTGAGCGAGCACAGATTTCGCATCAGCGTGATATACCTCCACTTTCCTTTATCCTCAAAAGCCTTTTCAAGGGCATGCCAGGCATCCTTAGCTTTTGAACAGTCTCGAACAAGGGGATAGGCTAATAGGGATGTATAGAACTAGCACCGATAGAGTGCACTGCTGTTGTACTGGGTAAGCGCAAGGTGCTCTTCATTTGTCTCCAGTTTTCTCATGCCGCTAATATGTACGAATTTAAGTTGTTTAAATTGTTATTTTCGTGACTTTGCCGAGCTATTGCAGTGTTCCTCTTTGCAAAAATCAGGGAAGCCCGTTTTCGTTTCACCAATTTCCACAAAATAAAGAAATGAGGAAGAAATGGTCACATGTTATTAGAAGGAAAAATTTCGGTGAGAAAAATCTGACCGAATATATTAAAGTGTGTTTCCATCATTTACAACCCGATGACTTCACGAAAACTGTGTTGGATAAGTGTGACTTACAAAGCGAAATATTTCCTATTTTGTACCTATAAACTGATTATAGACATTTCGATAACAACCACTGAATTTATGCGTTTGTATTTGAAGGTCAGAGAGCAAGATAAAAACCGGGCGCTGTTCCATTGCTTTTTCCGTGGACCACGAACACAACAAAATAATTATTTAGGAAAAGGCCATACACAAGAAAATTGCCGGATTATCACGGTAAGCCTACAATATCGTAATCTGCAGAAATCATCTCCATTGAAGTACGGGAAGAAATCGTCAATATACACGAAGAAATGAAAGTAACATTTCTGACTCCCATTTTCAAAGACATCAATAGGCTACTCAGTCAAATACTTCAAGAATAAATGTCGCAACATTAACAGTCACAAACGTATTATGGTTGGTTTCTTGAAATCGGAATTAATCGTCAATTTCCATCTGTCTGACGGAGAATGTGTAGCGTCTGACTTCTACATTCTTGAGACATAGTCAGATGAATGGAAACAGTTCGTGGCCCTAAAGCAGGGATTCTCAAACTTTAAAAAAATTGTACCCTCAAGTCCTTTCCCAGGGGTAAGGGAACGATTCTTATTGCGAAATTGACAAAATTACATAAGAATCAAACGTTGCGATGCATTTTTGAGGTACACATTTAATTACCAGTATCAACTTTCTTTGATTATGTTTACCTTAAAACACGACAGTTTCATGTAAGCTATCAACCTAAAAAAATACATGAATCGAAGTCTGTAAGCAGGGGGAGCAAGTGAATATTTAAATCTCAATTTATGATTTAAGTCTTTTGGATATATATTTATCAATATAGGCCTACAATACTCTAGTAATTGTAATCTTTAGGAGAAAACATGCTGACTCATATTCATTATTTGAATAATAAAGCGTGTTCGAATTTTGTTATTACCGCTGTAGGCGATTAATTCTTCCTTCCTCCCGCTGGTTTTAGTGCCTCTAGTCCGTAGCTCATTTTGCAGCTGTTTAACGCTTAAACGCTGAAAATCGTCCATAATATATTAGGAGATATACCTATAGAATTAATTAACATAGTCTTGGCGTAAAATTAGAGAAGATATAATTTACTTTCGCATAGAAAACTCGGTCACAATTTATATATTCCTCGCAGCTGACTGGGAGAAACATAAGACGATCGCCTTGCGCTTACCCAGTACTACACGAGCGCTATCTGGCGCGAACTTTCTCCCGCTACATCCCTATTGTGAACAGCCACAATGAGACACAATCCGCCAGCGCTCCCTCGTCACGCCATTCATGTCCCTCCGACACATCTGTGCCTCGGACACTGGCCCACAATCCATGTTTTTTGAGATAATTCGACCTCCCAAAAGACCAGTTCGAATAATCATCCCGACCACTCAATTTTGGAAACCCATAGGCACAAAGACTCGAAGCATGTTCACTCATTTTGCCTTCTCACTTTAAAGTTCACTGAAGAAAATGATAACCGAACACCGTTATGTCTGGGCCCATAACCTATTGAAACTACTTGAGCTATGGATGGGTTTCTATTGTATCAGTTAAATACGGGATGAACGGATTAAAATACACGAACACATGTTGACTTAGATTGTATTGAACAAGAACACAGGATACAGAGTACAGACGAAAGGCAAAGAACATCAAGTCAAAGAATATACATTTGACAAAAGACAAACGATATTTACATGCGAGCGAGATTAGAAAGTACGAGAAATATTGATTCTCGTCAACAATTCTGAGATATGATGGCGAGTAGTCGGTTGGTCACTTTCGACAGGTTGCAGTATCGGGCTTTACGTATTATTTTGGGGGCGCTTCCGTCCAGTCCCACTTGTGCATTACTAGTTGAATCTGGGGAATTACCTTTACACTTACGACGGAGATTTTTGGCCAGTAAGTACCTGGCTTCTAAAATGTCATTGTCGGCGTCACCGATTCTCAGTAAAGTACAGCTGCTTGTGGAGTATTATGCGCAAAATCGCTTTGCACGTCCGCATAAGCCGGCTTTGGTACTGGCATATGAAATCTTGCAACCATTTCGGTCAGATCTACTGCAACGCTCAAACCTTTACCATACACGGTTTCATATAGGGTCCTACAATCCCAGCCAAATATATTGCACACTTCCTTACCGGCGCTATTCCGGATGTATCAGCGTTTTCCGCAAGTAATTTCACGATGCTTTCGGGATATTGTCAATTGCTATTCCCATTATACTATGTTCTATACAGATGGCTCAAGAATGTTGTCACCAAATGGAGTGGGGGCGGCTTTTTATGCTCCGGATCGACAGATTATACGTACATACAGTTTGCCAAAATATCTAACGATTTTTACAGCTGAATTATTTGCCATTCGTCAAACCTGTCAGTATATACGTACACACAGCGTTTCCCCGGCAATGATTTGCACGGATTCAATGAGTGTCATCCAGGCTTTATCGAATCCGAGTAGCTCTAATAATTGGTATGTGTATCAAGTTGCGCAAATGTTGTATGATTTTCAGACTATGGCACAGGATGTAGTGCTTACTTGGATCCCGGGGCATTCGGGTATACAAGGAAACGAGGATGTTGACCGCATGGCAAAGTGGGCAGCACAGGGATATGGAGTAGTTTATAATATCGCTGTACCTTTTACGGACTTTCTGCCTGCCATTTATTCCCAGCTCCTCAATGAATGGCAAACAGAACGGTCGAATATCGCGTCAATTAAGGCTCGTAATTATTTTCTGGTACGAACAACACCGTGGTTCCGGGTCGCGAGATTGCAATTTCTAGTTCACTTTTAGCATTGAAGAAGGACACTGCTTCATGATTGGCTATTCTGACGAAACACGTCTGCAGCAAAGAATGTGATTAGTCAGCGTAGTTATAGGGTGGAACCTATCAGCGATGTCGTTCCAGGTTTGAAAACAATATGTAGAACTCCCGCTGTTTTAACTCCGTAATTTCTTGTACATTGTAAAGCGCCTGGAAATAGTTGCATACTCATTGTTCCTAGGCCATACGTGTTTCCATATCTTCTTAAATCAAGAAGAATCATTACCAGAATGTTTATCAACAATTAACACCCCCTTCCTTGTAGCCCACCATTTGGGTGATTCTACATAATAGGGGACACTTAATAGTCCTATTATTTTAACCACACAGTTCCATGAAAAATGTATCATTGTATACATTTACAATTAGACTAGATTTTAATAAAATTTTAAGAATCGAACAATACAACAAAACAATACGCAATTTGTCATTAGCGTGGATGTCCCTAGCCATCACTTCCTAAGTGTGTGTATTGAAGTATGAGGTTTCTTTTCGTTATGAATGCATAAATTTGACTGGCATATAAACCTTATCTTAATGGAACGACATCGCTGTTAGATTCCACGCTATATCTACGCAGCCTAATCACATCCTTTGCTGCAGACGTGTTCCGTCAGAATAGCCAATCAGGAAGCCGTATCGCTCTCCAATGGTAAAAGTGAACTAGAAATTGCAATCTCGCTTCCGGGTCGGCAAATATACGAGACGGCACAGTATTACTATAATACGTTTGCGTTTTCAGCATGCTCTGACGCCGGTGTATATGGCACGCATGAACCTTCGCGAGGATGCTAGATGTGTGTGTGGTCGAATGGGGGGTACACTTAGCCATCTTATGTTTCAGTGTGACGTTTTCAATGAACCGAGGGTAGTGATGCTCAGAAAGTTAAGATCGTTAGGTTATACATTGCCCTTAAATATGTCCACTATGTTGCATAATCCTGTAATTCCATTGGTCGAGGCCATAATGGAGTATTTGGACCATCTCCCTTTTACATTATAATTTCTGGTCCCCTCTTTCGTTTGCTGTATTTTTTACGTTTTACGATTTTACACGAAGTATGTGTGTGTTGAGTTTTCATTAACCCTTCTTAGTGTATCGTGCACACCTTTGTGCTACGGATCATATGGATAGATTTTGTAGGCGAATGGTTTAGGTTAGAAAATTTATGTCTGTGTTTACAAACATTACGTGTGACGGGTATGTGCTACTGTGGTGCAATCTGTACAGAAGGAGTTCCACGACAGCTGTGTTCACAGCAACACCTCAAAAGCTTGCGGTTTGCGTGTGTGTGATCCGCTGGAGTGTACTTTTGGTTTTGTGTTTCGTTAGTGCTTGGTGTTGGTGTTTTGTGCCATTGTATTATAGGGCTGTTAATAAGTTTTATATACTAGTTGTGTGTGGTCGCGATGGCGGCTCAGAGCGATGGGACGTTAATGGGCCAACCCCCAGACAGTGTAGGGAATGTTGTTGTGGATGGTATTATCCCTATGGAGGATATGTCAATCGTTCATGTGCAACCGAGTATTTCAACTCAGGAGAAAACGAAACCAATGATGGGATCCTCAACTGACCCAGTACGAACCCCGGCCACGGACTATCGTTATCCTGGCCATCATACTGGACCTTATATTATTTTTGTGCAGGGGGAAGGGGCTCAGGCGATTGGAAATTTACATCCGATGGCCTTGGGTCGGCTTTTCTATGAAAGAAAAATCCCGGGCATACGAGAAATTCAGAAAAAGGGACGAAATAGAGTACAAATACAATTCACAAATTATCGCGATGCAAATACATTTTTGGAAAATCCTATACTACGTGAGAGGAATTTGACAGCTTTTATCCCCTCCTCTAATGTCCAACGGGTTGGACTTGTGCGAGGAGTTGACACTTCTCTTACGAATGAGAAACTACTCAAGTATATAGAGGCTCCTGTCCCCATTTTACGGGTACAGCGCTTCTTTCGAAACAGAACTGTTGATGGACAAACGGAACGCATAGCTACGGGGACTGTGAAAATCTTTTTTGAGACTCAGAACTTACCACCTTATGTCAGCATTTTTAATGTTATGCTAGAAGTTAACTTGTATATTTTCTCGCCTCTACGATGCACCAAGTGTCAACGTTATGGACATGTACAGTTACATTGCAGGGCTCGAGCCCCTCGCTGTGGCAATTGTGCCGCTGAACACCTCACCTCGGGATGTAAGGAAGTTTTATCTAAATGTGCCAATTGTGCAGAGAATCACCGACAGGTGCCATTCGTTGCGAAATACATCAACAGCAAGTTGAAATTAAAAGACGGATGTGTGTGGAAAATAAATCGTATAATGAGATCATGAAAAGTCAAATGGGTCCCACATTCAATCCATTAACTTTACCCCAACAATTTCCGCCTTTAAGTTCAGCTCCAAGTGTCAGGCAGATTGAGCCGGCCCGAAAGCGCAAGTTTACGGAAATCGTTCATACGGCCCCCAAAGTGGTACAACCTCTGGGATATGATAGGAGTGCTTATTGCCAGCTTTTTAACCAACCGAGATTGGAAAAGGTCCCACCGGTCTTCTCAGCCAAGACGTCGGAGACGAGTAATCTACACAGTCTCGGGCCTGGTTCAGGGTCGCCTGGATCGGAGCCAACAAAAATTATTTTGGCAGAATTTACTAAACTTATGGAGTTGTTAGGGCATAATGCGCAATGGGCGCATTGCGTTAAAATTTGTTAGATAGGGTATTACCTTTGCTACCCCCGTTGGAAAAATCAACACAGCATGACAACCAGACCCTGGGTCACTAGTTTCACTGATTTTCTTGTCGTTTTTGAAGAGACATGTGGCTCCTCCAATGGAATTGCAGGAGTATATTCAACAAGCGGCATGAATTACTTAAATTAATCGATGACTTCCATCCGGATGTTATTTTTTTACAAGAAACTTGGCTATCGCCCCAATATCGTTTTACGATCCCAATGTATAATGTTGTTAGAGAGGATGGTTTAGGGTATGGCGGTATAAGCACCCTTATTCGAAATGATATCCCTTTTTCAGTGATCCCCATTTCTTACCTTCTACCACGTAGTTTTCATCAATGTTTTCAGATCGGCAATACTATTTTTAGTAATTTACATTGCCCTCCCCAAGTTCAGGGATCGCAACGCCAATGGTTGATGTATTTCAAATATATTGCACAATTTCCTAAACATATAATTCCAGTTTCAACCAAGCAAGCAAGGTGAACAGACGTGCAGTGAAGTGTAAGGAAGAATGGGAATCGCTATTCAGCAGTACCGGGCGGTCATCGGCCGCTGGCAGGCTAGAGTGAAGTGCGATTTCGGTGTTGGGAAGGTGATAGTGGGCAACGTCACTGAACAGATGGGGGTTTTGGCGATGGGGATGGTAGCGCTGGTTGTGGCGACGCTACTATTAATTGGAGGAGTGGAGTCAAACCCAGGGCCTGGTCATCTGGGATGGCAAGAAATGGAAAAAATAAGGGAAATTGTAAAGGAAGTGTCACAAAATGACCAGGTCCGGGACATTCTTCGTGAGCAATGTAAGGAATTCAAGGAGATGAAGACATGTATAAGAGAAGAGATGGGAATAGTGACAGAAAGGCTGGCCGAGAATAGTAGAGAGATAAAAGACCTGAGAGAAAAGGTGAAGATATTAGAGGTGGAGGTAAATGAATTAAGGAAGACCAAGCTGGATGAGAGAAAGAAAAACGTCTTCATTTACGGAATAAAGGAAGATGCCAAGGAAAGCACCGAGGATCTAACATCCAAGGTGCTCCGAGTGATTAGTGAAGGCATGCGGATAAACATTGGAGTCTCAGAGATTGACAATGTGACCAGGATAGGGCGAGGAAGGGGCACGAGGCCCGTGAAAGTGTCATTAGTTTCTTCGCTGATGGCTCACAGAATTCTGGCGAACACAAGGAACTTGAAAGGGGAGAGGATATGGATAAGGAGAGAAATGAGTAAAGAAGAGGCAAGCGAGCAACGGACCTTGCAGTTTCATTTAAGGAAGGCAAGGAGCTCTGGTCTCAAGGCTTATGTAAAAGGTAATAGACTGGCGGTTAGCGGCAACAACTGGGATCGGATTTGGACAGTGGCACAACTCCAGGATATGGAGAAGCAACAACAACAGGAGACAGTTAGACCTAGCAACCAGGTGGAAGCAGTTGTCGGGTCAGAGGAAAGTGCGGTGATGAGTCAACAGAGAGCAGCGACCTCCAAGTCCAACACGGAAGTGGCGCGAGCAGGAACGACTAACGTCAGCGCCAGGATCACCGGACAAGTGCGTGGTTTGCAGAAAGGTGAGACTGGCAAACAACGAGTTACTAGTCTAAAAGAACTTTGGGGCAAGAAAACCTTGGCAGAGCAGTTTAATGTGGAGAAGGAGGTCATTTCTTCTCCAGGTGGTAGTATACTAGAGTTAGAGAAAGCTAGAGTTACTAGAAGTAAAGCTACCGCCAGCGAGGAGGGTAGGGGTAAAAAATAACTAAACTGGAATATTGCTAGCGTAAATATAGAGGGTTTTTTAAATAAGAGAGGCAACGATGTAGTTTTGACCCTAATAGAAGATATGCAGATTGTAGGATTTGTTGAGAGTTGGCTCCCTGTAGGTTGCGAGGTTAAATTAGATGGCTTCAATATATATACAAAACCTAAGATTAGGAAAGCTCGCACCGGTAGGTTCCCAGGGGGTATTGTTGTTTTAATTAAAGAAGAGGTGAGGGAATTATCAGAATTTATTAGTTCAGAACTGGAGGAAGTAGTGTGGGTAAAAGCAGATATTAGGGGGAGGGGGAAAGGAACGGTATGTTTCGGCTTTGTCTACAACCCTCCGGAGAATTCCCCGTATGCAAGAGAAAGCTTTTTCGATGAGTTAGCTATTGAAATAAACAGAATTCAAAATATATATGAAGAGGCAGAGATTGTGCTGTTAGGGGACTTCAATGCGAGGGTTGCAGACAGAAAGCCCCTTTACAGCAAGGGGGTTGCCGAGGCCGTATGTGGTGATAGGCACAGCAAAGACAAGGAATGTAACAAGAACGGAGAAAAGATTTTGGAACTATGTGGTGCAGAAGAGCTATATATATTAAATGGTGTCTGTGTGGGGGATGAAGAAGGTAACCTGACGTATATAACAGAGATTGGAGGAAGTGTAATAGATTTAGCAATATGTTCCAGAGGAGCACTAGCACTAATTAAGAGGTTCACTGTTGAAGAATGGGGGGAATCACACCACCTACCAATTGTCGTCAACATGCAGGGAGCGGTGACAAAATCAAAAGGGAACCCACAAGTTAAAGATATAGAGAGAAAAGTGAATAGATTCAGATGGAGGGAGGAAAACTGCAGAGAGTTCCAGAACTACTTCCAGGGAGAAAATTTTGAGCTGATAAAGGTAGGAATAAGTTTAATGATCAGTAATGATGAAATTGAAGGGGTAATACGTATGATTGAGAATGCAATTATGATGGCAGGGCGGAAAATGCGCGTGAAGGCTAGGGGAAAATTAGGGAGAATTAAAGGATGGTACGATGAATCTTGTAGAAGGAAGAAAACCGAAGTTATTAGGGCACTGAAGTTATACAAGAGAGGAGGGGATGATACGATGAGAGTAGAATTTTGTCGTCTAAGGAAAGAATATAGGGAACTGCTCAGTAAAATGAAAGATGAATGGCAGGGTAAGGAAGCAACAGCACTAAATAAGGATTCTAAAGCTAACGACTGTAGCAAAGTGTGGAGCAGGATAAAGTCTTACTGTAGGGGGAGCAGAAGTGGTGGGGGGAGCTCTATAAGTGATGAAATATGGATTGCATATTATGAGAATCTGTTAAATGCTGAGGATAATTGGAGGAAGAGGGATGAGTTTGGCGTCCCGAGGGGGCTGGGGGTCACTCTGCCTATGCTGGACCAAGTCATATCGATAGAGGAAATTAAGGAAGTAATGACAAAAAGTAAAGGAGGGAAGTCAGGTGCTATTTCGGGGATAACAAATGAATTTTGGCAAGAGTTGAGTAGCAATAGGTTCATGATGGACAGCTTGGTAAAAATCTTTAACAAAATCTTTGACGGAGGTAGATTTCCAAGGGCGTGGCAGGAGGGGATAATTTGTCCAATATATAAGAGGCGTGGGGACAAACTAGACCCAGGCAACTATAGAGGCATAACTTTGCTTGATAATTTGAGCAAAATGTACACCGGGGTCTTATCCAAGCGTTTAATAGCATGGGCAGAGGGCTGTTCGGTGTTCTCGAGACTCCAGACAGGGTTCAGAAAAGGAATGAGGACCAGTGACAATATAATGGTGGTTAAAACGGTGATGGACAAGTACATAAGAAGGAAAAGAGGTAAGCTGTATGTCACAGCTATTGATTTGGAGAAGGCGTTTGATTCAGTGAGCAGGGGAGCTGTCATGGCTAAACTGGGAAAAATCGGGGTGTCACATAAAATGATACGAGCAATTGAGAATGTGTATTCCGAAGTGAAATGTGCAATTAAAACTAAAGATGATGTAATTGTAGGAGAGATAACGTCTAATATAGGTCTAAAACAGGGATGCAAATTATCCCCGGTGCTTTTTTTGCTATTTATCAACGATATTTTCGAGTCAAAGGGCTTTGAGCAACGGTCCAACCCTTGCTTGGACAATTATGATATCCCGGGCCTAGCTTTCGCTGATGACATCCTTCTGCTTGCTCTAACACCCTATAATATGCAATATAGTATTGACGAGATTGTGAGATACTGTGAGGACTGGAACTTAAAAATTAACCCGAGTAAGACCAAAGTTATGGTCTGCAAAAAGGGAGTTAAACTGGCTAAGAATGAAAAGTGGGTCATGTATGGGTCTCAGTTAGAGACGGTGAAAAAACTTGAGTATCTAGGGATGATAATGGCGAGTAATGGTAAATGGACCGAACAAATTAAAAGGGCAAAATCGAAAGGGCTAGCGGCATTGGCGAATGTTAAAGTGTTAGAGCGTAGGTTACCGAATCTTGACTACAAAGTGTATAAGAATGTGTTCAACGCACTCATCGTTTCAAGAGCACTCTATGGAGTGGAAGTATGGGGTTTAGAGGAAGGAACGAAAACCCTGGACAGTATTGTAAGTAGGTTTGCCAAGATAATTTTGGGGCTACCTAGTTGCACGGCGAATTGTGGAGCGAGAATGTTGTGTGAGGATGTAAGCATTAGACAACATATCATAAAAAGGGTCATAAAGTCTTGGATTCGTTTAAAAGCAGGTGGAGGGGGGGAAATACTTAAGGTAGCCTACCTGCACCAAATGAAGCATCAGCAAGAGGGCTACTGGGTGGACGGGGTAAGAAGTGTACTGGAAAGATTAGGAATGGGCTATCTATGGGATAGGGACTTACAAAGAGAGGAAGGTAGGGTGTGTAAAAAAGTGTGCAGAAGGGTTAATGACGTAGAGTTGCAGGTGCTAAGGGAAGAGTGCACCAGTAGGAGAACCTTAACGGAGTTCTGCGAAATAAGGAACTTTATGAGCATAAAGCCTCAATGCCTAATGAAAAGAGAAATGAGAGGGATAATTTGGTGGTTAATGGGGGTGTATAAGAACAAAGCGTTGAGAGAAGTAGGAAAAGAGGACATTTGCCTGTTTTGTGGGAAGGTTATGGGTGCGGCGCACCTGATCAGGGAATTATATTAGTTAAGGATATATTTAGGAGTCGCCTAGTTTTTACGGATGAGGAAAATGAGATTCTGGGGGTTAGGGTTGGTTTTAAAGATATGGTAGACATTTTGGGTGTATATAGAACAGGAAGGGGGGAAAGGGATGTCAATTTAGGAACAACTTTAGTAAATTATGCTATGGAGGCTGACAGGGCAGGAAGAAATATAATTGTAGGGGGTGATTTTAATATGCCAGGAGTGGACTGGGAGGGTAGGGCTGACTCTCAAGAACATTACCAATCGCTGGCCAACAAAATCATATGGGATGGGGGCTTTGTTCAAGTTATTGAGGGATGCACTAGGGGGAACAGCTTATTGGATGTGTTTTTGATAAAGCCTGAGGATATTTGGGTCAAATCAGAGATAATTGAAGGGATATGTGACCACAAGGCTGTTTTAGTAGAGGTAAAGTTGAGCATTGAGAGGCAGGTCAAGAGGGAGACAAGATTGGTGAAACAGTACTACAAAGCTAATAAGGAAATGATTGGTAGTTACTTAGCTGGAAATTTCAATCAGTGGATAGAGAGGGGACTAGATGTAGATAGACTGTGGACTGGTTTGAAAACAATAATTCTGGATTGTGAAAAATTACATGTGCCATTTAAAAAAGTAGGGGCGACTACTGATCCACTTTATTACAATAAGGAGGTAAGAAGATTAAAGAAGAAATGTAGATTAGAAAGCAATAAGATTAGGAAGGGGATAGGCCACCGAATAGAATTAAATAGGTTGAGGAGGGAACTGGTTAGGGCTAAGATAGTAGCAAAGAAACATTTTATGGGTAGGCTAGTTGGCGGGGGGACGACTTTCAAGGAACGGTGGAGGAATATGTATGTCTATTTCAGGAGAGTAAGAGGGGTTCAAGGCCGCATACCTGATATCGAGGGAGAAGATGGAACGCTGCTGGTGGAAGATGGGCAGAAGGCTGAGGCATTTAATAAGGTATATGGTAAGGTGGTAGGAATTACAGGGGAGGGAAATGTGGATCAGGGAGGAGAGCAGGGTATTGAGGAGGGTAAGAAATTAAGCTATGTAAATAAGGATATCTATAATGCAATACGGGGATTAGGGTCAAGAAAATCAGCCGGGGTAGATGGGATAAATGGGGAATTGTTAAAGGTTATGGGATGGAACATTGTGCCTTATTTAAGATTTCTGTTTGACTTTTGTCTAAATAATGGGGTAGTGCCTGAGGACTGGAAACAGGCTCTGGTAGTTCCGGTATATAAAGGGAGAGGGGGAAGGGGGGATAGTGATAGCTACAGACCTGTCAGTCTAACATGTATTATATGCAAAATTTTTGAGGGAATTATGAATGAATACATAAGGGAATGCTTAGGGAGTAGTAGGTGGTTGGGAAATAAACAGCATGGTTTCAGAAAGGGATTTTCGTGTGAATCGCAGCTAGCAGGCTTTCAGCAGGATATCAGTGAGGCCTTGGATAACAGAGGTCAAGTTGACTGCATTGCAGTTGACCTATCAAAGGCTTTTGATAGGGTCAATCATGGTATTCTGTTAAGGAAAATGGAGGCTATAGGATTAGACAGGAGAGTAGTTCAATGGGTGAGATCATTTTTGGAGGGGAGAAGTCAGAGGGTAAGGGTTGGTGGTTCAGTGTCAGAACAGTCTAGGGTGGGGAGGGGGGTACCTCAGGGGAGTAAATTGGGTCCTTTACTATTTCTCATTTACATAAACGACATAGGAGTTAAAATATCATCCCAGATAAGATTATTTGCTGATGATATAGTAGTATACAGGAGGATAGATCACCCGGATGACTGCGGCATATTGCAGAGGGACTTGACGGACATACAAAGCTGGGCGGATAAAAGTGATATGATGATAAATTCAAAGAAATGTCAGGCAGTGAGATTTGTTAACAAAAGGAATCATATTGTTTTTGAATATTCAGTGGGGGAAAATAAAGTTGTATTTGGGGACGAATGTAGGTATTTAGGTGTAACTGTGGGGGGTGGGAATTTTCACTGGGGTAAGCACATAAGGGAAATAGTAAAGAAAGCATACAAGTCACTACATATGGTTATGCGAGTCTTTAAAGGCGCTGGCAGAGAGATTAGGGAAAGGGCATACATGTTCCTAGTCCGTCCTCTGCTGGAATATGCTGGGGGAGTGTGGGATCCATACCAAATGTATTTAATAAAGGAATTGGAAGGAGTGCAAAGGAAGGCCGCAAGGTATGTAATGGAGGACCACAGATCGACGAGTAGTGTGAGTAGGATGATACAGGATTTGGGATGGGAAAGTCTGGCTGATAGACGTTCAAGAGCAAGACTAGGGGGTATTTTCTTAGCTTATAAGGGGGAAATTGCATGGGAAGATATTCATGAGAGATTGGGAAAGGAAAGTTCATATATGGGCAGATACAGTCATTGTTGTAAATTGAAATTAAGTCAGTGGAAAAGTAACTGGGGCAAATATTCGTTCATTGGGAGGGGGGAAATAGAATGGAACAGTTTGCCAGGGGGCATTTTCAGCCCTTTGCCTTCTGATGTTGGTAAATTTAAGGAGTTGGTGAAAAAGCACCAGATTAAGAGGCAGTGATGAACGGTGCATAAGTTGAAGCAATGAAAGAAAGTGTAAATGTTTAGTATTTTATGTTTATTTCTGTTATTAGAATGATTATTTTTACGATTACCGGTTTCTTCTCTTAGCAACTATTACTTATTTTCTAATTAGTCCTAATTTTCTAAATTTTTTGTGGTTGTGAATTGTTTTGTGTATTTATTGTAATTTGCCACCATGGACAGTGTCCACATTTGCAAATAAACCATGTATGTATGTATGTATGCAAGGAAATTAAAATGATAAGAGCAAGGTTTGTAGACAAAGCAGATATAAACAGAATAGAAAATGAAAATGAGTATGGATGGATCCTTAGTTTAGGGGCTGCGACAACGCGGTCATGTAGCCCCGTGTACTTTGGGTGTGTGTAGAATCTGTCTGATAACCGGTGTTAATTGTGATGACTGTATTAGTGTGTGTATCTGTTTTTTAATTCAAGTAGAGACTGCAACTTTGAATTTTCAAATAGTTCCTACTTTTGCCGCCAAACGCCACCGTCAACGACTACTAGGCCTAGTTCAGAACTAGCTACTAGACGCCACCGCAGTCGGCTCTTGGCAACGAACGTAGCAACCTAAGAGCGTTGTTTACATTCTTAACCTATCCAATTTAGTTTCACACAGGTGTAATTAGTGGAAAGATCTTTAACATGCCATAAATCTATGACATGGGACCGCCGGCTTTACTTCCCCTCCGAAGGAAGGCATACTGAGGGATTTTTAACGCTCTTAAAAAATCCGACGGCTTCGGCCGGGTTTGAACCCGCTATCTTGGGCATAGAAGCTCAGCATGCTACCAACTACGCCACCGAAGCCGCCGTATCACACTTTAATTAAATTACTAAAAAGGGAATGGGGGAAAGCAGGTCAATTAGCAAATTTTTTTAATACCATCAGGGCAATGTGGAATAAGAAAGCGTCGGATGAGATTCAGAACAAAGATGCATGTAAATTAAGCATTCAAGTACAGGAGATGGCTTCCTAAGCTATAAATCTTGTTAAAGCCTAGGAGAGCCTATCTGTACATATTGCTGTCTGTAGATTTTTCCTGTAAATTTATGTTATCTATGTGTTTATTGTCTGTAGGTCACGATATGACTCTCTGAGTTAAAGTGACAATTAACAAGTAGACTTGGTTTAAATAAAAAATAAATAAATAAAAAAATAAACATATAATTCTCGGGGATTTTAATGCCCACCATGGACTCTGGGGCAGTGAGCTTGTCAACCCTAAAGGTTGCCATATTGTGCATGCACTTCAAACTTATGCTTTGAATATTCTTAATGATGGGTCGCCTACTCGCATAACACCACCGGGACGTCCAAAGAGTGCGGTAGGGTTGACTATTACAACAGCGGATATTGCCCATCAATTGGAATGGCGAACACTTGGGGACACTCATCAGAGCGATCATTTTCCGATTCTTATCTATTATGCGAAACCGGGTGAGAAGCTTGAGCGTCCATGTCATTTTACCATCAAAAGGAATTTACGGCATTTCGACTATGAAAATTTTCAATACTTTATAAATGATGGATTGGGGACTTCACGAACACCTACGTATCAACAGTATTATTATTTATTACAGGTGATACAACGATTTCTTGATTGTTATCACCCCCAGCGCGCGATATCATCGTATTCGTCACAGCATCCGGGTGCGGTCCATTGGTGAGACGCAGAGTGTGCATTGCTTGTTCGTCGGAGAAAGGCATGTTTAAAAAGATATCGCGTTCATGGGACTGTGGATAATTATCTACGTTACAAAAGTCTCACTGCCCAGCTTCAGAAGGCATTTAATGAAAAATGACGGATGGCGTGACAAACTCATATTAGTACATTCAATTCCCATACTTCTTTGAGCACCTTATGGTCTTTAATAAAACAATTATCGAATACTCGTCGTACACGTCCTAGTACGGGACTCACACATACAGGTTTTCAAATGTTTTATCATTCCCTCACGCCAGATTCAGTTTCCGGACAAGCATTTGTTCCACCTTATTTGACTTCGGATAAGTTTCAGATTTTACAACAACCAATCACGCGCAATGATATCTCGACTGCGTTGCGTCACACTAAATCCACGAGTCCGGGTATGGATTACATTACTTATGGGATGGTTGCCCATTTCCCTGACCCAGCACTGACGGTCTTGATTGCGCTTTACAATACGGAACTGACAAATGGTACGTATCCTGTGGAGTGGAATAATTTTGAAATTCTGCCGATATTAAAACCAATGAAAGATGCCAGAGACCCCCTAAGCTATCGTGGCATCAAACTTGGTTCGTGTCTAAGAAAATTATTTCAAAAAATTTTATTACGTAGATTGCAATGGTGTTTGGAGTACTATAATTTATTTTCGAGGTCACAATTTGCATTCCGTAAACGGATAGGCACAATCGACACTCTTACGATTTTTTTGACGGATATCTTATCAGCGAAAGCACGCAAACAACACACGGTTGCCGTATGTGTGGATATTCAGGGGGCCTATGATGCGGTGGATCCAGTCATATTACAACATCGACTAGGGGAGCTGCATTTCCCATTACCTTTCATATGTTTAATACGGAATTTTTTACACCATCGTCGACTATTTCTACACACCCCCACTGGTGTACTTGATAACCGTCAGACTTCTCATGGATTGCCTCAAGGTGATATTTTAAGCGGTATTCTTTTTTCAATTTATACTCAGACATTAGAATCGGCCATCCTTCCTTATGCACGAATCATTCAATACGCAGATTATTTTCTTATTTATTGTTCGCGTGATACTATCCAGCTATGTCGTCAGGATATATATGATGCATTGACTGCTGCTCATACATGGTTCCATAATCACGGATTTGACACGTCGCCGAGGAAAAATTCTGCCATAATTATTGCTCATCAAAGGCAGGTCGATCGCACTCCTATTTTATTTAGACAGGGAGCCATAGAGGGGGCTCGTAACATCAAATATTTGGGATTACATATTGATGACCAATTACTGTGGTCGAGCCAGGTTCAATCACTCACTGTTCGAATTGAAAAAAGACTACACGTTCTCCGAGCACTAGCACGCCGGGGCTGGGGGTCGGATCCTCATTTATTACTTACGGTATATAAGAATATTATTCGTTCTCAGATGGATTATGGTTGCTTTTTCTACGATATGATGGCAAGTAGTCGGTTGGTCACTTTTGACAGGTTGCAGTATCGGGCTTTACGTATTATTTTGGGGGCGCTTCCGTCCAGTCCCACTTGTGCATTACTAGTTGAATCTGGGGAATTACCTTTACACTTACGACGGAGATTTTTGGCCAGTAAGTACCTGGCTTCTAAAATGTAATTGTCGGCGTCACCGATTCTCAGTAAAGTACAGCTGCTTGTGGAGTATTATGCGAAAAATCGCTTTGCACGTCCGCATAAGCCGGCTTTGGTATTGGCATATGAAATCTTGCAAGCATTTCGGCCAGATCTACTGCAACGCTCAAACCTTTACCATACACGGTTTCATATAGGGTCCTACAATCCCAGCCAAATATATTGCACACTTCCTTACCGGCGCTATTCCGGATGTATCAGCGTTTTCCGCAAGTAATTTCACGATGCTTTCGGGATATTGTCAATCGCTATTCCCATTATACTATTTTTTATACAGATGGCTCAAGAATGTTGTCACCAGCTTTTTATGCTCCGGATCGACAGATTATACGCACATATAGTTTGCCAAAATATCTAACGATTTTTACAGCTGAAGTATTTGCCATTCGTCAAACTTGTCAGTATATACGTACACACAGAGTTTCCCCGGCAATTTTTTTTGCGTATGGCTTTTAGTGCCGGGAGTGTCCGAGGACATGTTCGGCTCGCCAGTTTTGTAGCTGCTTCGAGACGGACACCCAATGGGTGAGCTACAAGTACCGTTGGGGAGGAAAGTTCGAAGGGAAGGTCGAGGAGTTGGAAGGTAGCGGCTGTGGCCTATAGTTAAGGACCACCCCCGGCATTTGCCTGGAAGAAAGATGGGAAACCACAGATGACCATCTTCAAGGATGCCGGCGGGGGGATTCGAAACTCCTCGCCTCCCGGATGTGAGCGACTGCCAACAGTCATGCCGCAACGACTTCGGCTAACTCACCCGGTTCCCCGGCAATGATTTGCACGGATTCAATGAGTGTCATCCAGGCTTTATCGAATCCGAGTAGCTCTGACAATTGGTATGTGTATCAAGTTGCGCAAATGTTGTCTGATTTTCAGACCATGGCGAAGGAGGTTATGCTCACTTGGATCCCGGGGCATTCGGGTATCCAAGGAAACGAGAATGTGGACCGCATGGTAAAGTGGGCAGTACAGGGATATGGAGTCGTTTATAATATCGCTGTGCCTTTTACGGACTTCCTGCCTGTTATTTATTCCCAGCTCCTCAATGAATGGCAAACTGAATGGTCTAATATTGCGCCAATTAAGGCTCGTAATTATTTTCTGGTACAACCCACTATCCGAACAACAACGTGGTTTCGGGTAGGCAGATATACGAGGCGGCACATTATTACTATAATACGTTTGCGTTTTCAGCATGCACTGACGCCGGTGTATATGGCACGCATGAACCTTCGCGAGAATGCTAGATGTGTGTGTGGTCGAATGAGGGGTACACTTAGCCATCTTATGTTTCAGTGTGACGTTTTCAATGAACCGAGGATAGTGATGCTCAGAAAGTTCAGATCGTTAGGTTATACATTGCCCTTAAATATGTCCACTATGTTGCATAATCCTGTAATTCCATTGGTCGAGGCCATAATGGAGTATTTGGACCATCTCCCTTTTACATTATAATTTCTGGTCCGCTCTTTAGTTTGCTGTATTTTGCTACGTTTTACGATTTGACACGACGTATGTGTGTGTTGAGTTTTCCTTAACCCTTTTTAGAGTATCGTGCATACCTTTGTGCTACGGACCATATGGATAGATTTTGTAGGCGAATGGTTTAGGTTAGAAAATTTATGTCTGTGTTTACAAACATTACGAGTGACGGTTATGTGCTACTGTGGTGCAATCTGTACAGAAGCTATTGGGCGAAGAGGCAACTGTGTCCAGCAATCTTACCAAAACAACAACAAAATCTGTACAGAAGCTATTGGCAACTCTAACTAACACTTGGGGCGCTGCGGTCGGTCTGGATAAGTAGGGTAAAAATACTCAATAACACGCGTTTGATATGGAACACGTTTTATTTTTCGGTTATAATCAGTAAATGTGGTCCCTAAAATAATGACAGTGTTATTTTCAATTGTATATATGTATAACTGTGCGATACACGTGATCTAATTTGTGTGTTCCACTGGATTTTATGTGTCAATTGCATATTATCAAGCATCGGTTGTCTGATGGTATTTGTTTTTGTGCAGTTCGAGTCATGGCGCTGTTACGTTTAAAAGCTATATTTGAGTTTGCTCACTGTACCTTAGACTCTAGAAATTATTTGCTGCTTGGTAGGGCGAAGGGATGAGTTTGACTTGTATTAAAACTCGGGGTAGACAGGAATTGCTTGATATGAATGGTAGGTATTAAGCTTGCGAAGTCAAATTAGGCTTATATGACTCGAAGTGGAATGGCTCGGATATCGCAGAGCGAGGTGATGGCGGTTGGCAGGGTTACTGGAAATAAACTAGGGAGCGGGGATGGATACCTCACTGTTGAAGCTTGGCTGTCCTCGCCTTGTGTAGGCTTGGCTCGGCGAGACTGTGCTTGGCTGTCTAGGTGCGGCTTGGCTCGACGTAAGTGAACAACCCGTCCTGTCGTCAGTGAGTGTAGTGGTGAGTGGTCCAACCCGCTCTTGTTGCCCGTATTTATTTGGTATCGTCACCTTTCGGCTATTGCTATTTGCATTTTTGGAAAGTATACCCGCAGCCTTCCTATATATCGACTTACAGCCGTAAACTGAGCAATATACTTTTCTTTTACTCATTTTGCACTTTTATCAACGAGTAAAACTTATTACTTATGTATTCACACGTAGAATTTACAACGATCTGCTTACCAATACAAGAAACCATATACAGTCACCACGTGACAAATGTACCCTACTTGGTAAGTTTCTCATTTTTACCGCTAGATGTCATTACAGATAGCTGGAGTTGCCAATTGGGCGAGAGGCAACTGTGTCCAGCAATCTTACCAAACCAAAACAACAACAACAATTCTGAATGGGAAGTTGGGATTTGGAGGTTTGAGACGTTGGCAACTGTGCATGTGACTGATCCCACATTTATATTCTCTTTGGTCGCGAGCGGTTGCGGGACATTCGTGTAATTTATTTTGATTTTGATGTAAATATTGACAGCTCGGGTGTGATCGTGATCAGTAATAGCTTGTACTATTAATTCAGTCTGGTATTTGTGGTGTGATTTGGTGCATGCATTCGGTAGGTTCATGTTAACTTTTTATTATCTGCATTTATGGTTTGTACACGTTGATCATTCATTCTTTTTTTTATGTGCTATCTTACAACTTAGTAGCCCTTTTAGTACGTCTGAGCGCTTTCTTGCGTATTATAGGATAAATATTAATACAAGTAAATATGTTGAACTTGCATACAGTTTTATCACACACTGGTAATTTTAACCTAAGAAAGAGATAATGCTACACAGGAACTATTAAATAAGTGTCTAAATGGTAGCAGTTATAACAAATGTCACCCATCAAGAATTACTTGTAGGTGCGGTTGCTTTCTTACTACTATTCAGTGTTATACACGCGGCTTCGGTGGCATAGTTGGTAGCATGCTGAACTGCTATGCCCAAGCTTAGCCTCCAATAATAAAAAAGCTTGCCCAATAGCCTCTGGGAGCTGTCTGCCCTGCAGATGCTATGTTTGCTACTAGAGGCGCTGTATACCCCCCTGCATGATCAGTTCAGTTGGTGGGATTTATACACATTGTGTATTTACGAATCAAGTTATATTACTGAAATAAGGCCATTGTATTACGATGGTATACTGTTGCGTGCCGTTTTGTAAACAAGGCTCGAGAAATAATGTTCCTGGAACTAAAACTCAGCAATTCTTCTTGGTTTGTGCCATGTCTTGTGTGGGGTTTTGCCTAGGACACCAAGCTGTCTCATCAGCGGGCTCTCGGTGTCCCCGCCCAGACCCCCACAGGAGTAACGAATTGTGCGCTACCTGCCTTTATATGTAGTGCAACTGCACCACTTTACTGCGAGAACTAAATGCTCAAGCAGCTATAACCTTCCTATGAAGGCTTCCAGAAAGATGGTATATTGGCTTTCACGGCCAGATAAGGAGGGCAACTCGATTGGAGGTAAAGTTGATATGTTAAATAGATGGGTGGAGTATTTTAGTGAATTGCTGAATGCGGAAATTGGATATGAAGGTGAGGTAGAAGTTGGACACAGGGAGGAGATGAGGCAGGAACAAAATGGAGTAGAGACGGACATGGAATCAGTCAAGGAACCCGCATTGGAAGAAGTTGAAGATGGTATTAAGGCCCTAAAAAATAATAAGGCGCCGGGAGAAGATAACATCACAGCAGAAATGATAAAATATGGAGGGGAAAAACTAACAAGACGGTTGCATAAGATCATGGTAGAGATATGGCAAAAGGAGCAAATGCCAGAGCAGTGGAACATAGCAATACTTGGCCCTGTACATAAGAAACATGACAAAGCAGACTGTGGTAATTATAGAGGGATAGCATTGCTGTGTAGGCCTATTGTGTAAAATGTTTTAGCAATAGTTATAGCTGGAAGGTTGAGAATATATGTAGAGGAATATCTAGGAGATTACCAGTGTGGCTTCAGAGTTAATAGATCTACTACAGACCAAATTTTTACCATCAGACAGATCCTTAGAAAAATGTTACGAGTTCAACATTGATATACACCAGCTGTTTATAGATTTTAAACAAGCATATGATAGCATTAAAAGGAATCAGCTATGGAAGGCAATGGAAGAGGCAGGAATACCTAATAAATTAACAAGAATGGTACAAATGACTTTGGAAAGAACAATATGTAAAGTAAAGGTTGAAGGTATTCTATCAAATACCTTTGAAGTTAACCAAGGATTACGACAGGGTGATGTTCTCTCCACCTTACTGTTTAACATTGCCTTGGAGAATGTAATGCAAAGGATACAAGAGGGCAATGCAGGAGGAACATTGCTTAACCGAGTGACTCAAGACCTTGCTTATGCAGATGATCTTGATTTATTATCTAGGAGGAAACAGGATTTGGAAGAGAAGCTAAGGAAATTAGAGGAATACGGGGCAGAGATTGGATTGGCGATTAATCAGTCAAAAAACGAAGTATATGCTAACATCTAGGCGAAAATATAATGAATTAGAGAAAAATGTGAAACTGAATGAGAAAGAATATGAACGCTCTAAAAATTTTAAATATTTAGGGTCGATGATAGCTGAAAACAATGACATGAGAGAAGAAATACATGCAAGGACAGCAGCTGGAAATAGGAGTTACTATGCTTTAAGCAAAGTTTTTAAATCAAGAAGTCTTAGTAGAAATCTGAAGCTGACTGTATATTGTATGGTAGTAAGACCTGTGGTGAAGTATGGTTCGGAGACTTGGACCATGGCACAAGGTGATGAGGAATTGTTAAGGAGATGGGAAAGGAAGATACTTAGGAAAGTATATGGACCAGTAAAAGAGGGTGAATTCTGGCGAATCAGAAATAATATGGAGATTAGAGAGTTGTATGGTAAGCCAGATATAGTAGTGGAAATAAAGAGTAGTAGACTGCATTGGTTGGGACATGTAGAAAGAATGACAGAGAACAGGGTGGTAAGGAAGGTCTTCAATGGGAAGCCAGGAGGACGGCGTGTGAGGGAAAGACCTAGGACCAGATGGCTGGACAACGCGGAGGAGGATGTGAGAAGGATGGGAGTCAGAAGATGGAGAACCAAAGCAGTCAACAGGGAAGAATGGGTGGAGATTGTCTGGGAGGTCAAGGCCCTAGAAGGGCTGTAGCGCCAAGGAGTAAGTAAGTAACACACACGAATACAGCCATCACAATTAACACCGGTTATACACACACCCCAAGTACACGGAGCTACATAACCGCGTTGTCGCAGCCCCTACTCTGAGGAACCAACCTACACTTCAAAGGAAGGAAGCTTGTAACCGTGAATCTAGTGATCATGATCCATGGGACTTCATTTTTAATTGGAATTTAAACCACAGGATGTGATACCTTGCAGTGATTAGTCACAATCTGAGACAGTGTTATTAATATTAATAAAAATAAACTACTTGTTCTAGTGAGTTGAAGTATTTATTTTTAAAACTCACCAATTTGTCTAGGTTTATGCTGTGTCTTGTGCGGGGTTTCGCCTAGGAACACCAACCTGGCTCATCAGCGGGCTCTTGATGTCCGCGCCCGGCCCCCCACAGTAGGGAACTGTGCACTACCTCCCTTCTTATGAAACACATGTGTGTTTCTTAATAGCGAGAGTTAAAAGCTCAAGCAGCCTTTCACCTCCCTATAAAGGCTTCCAAAATGATGGTATATTGGCTTTCACGGCCTGTGAATTAAAACTCAGCAATTTTTCTAGGTTTATGCTGTGCTTTGTGTGGGGTTTCGCCTAGGAACACCAGGCTGGCTCATCAGCGGGCTCTTGGTTTCATAATTCTATTTGTAACATGTTTAGAATGAGATATCCACGAAGTAGGTTCAGACACAACCCACTCATCTGTATATCTATCAAGCAGTATATCAGTATTTATATTAAGCTGTGAACAACCATCTAACTTTGGGTACAGTAGTTCCGGGAACAAAGTCAAATCATTGCAGACAGGGAGAGCAGGCTATAAATGAGCTACAGTATATAAATGGCAATGCGGCCCCGTGGTGTTGGGGTAGAACGCCTGCCTCTCACCCAGAGGCCCTGGGTTCGATTCCCGGCTCCATCAGGGATTTTAGAAACTGACGTGAGGGCTGGAATGGGGTGCACTCGGCCTTGTAAGTACTATTGAGTAGCTGTCTGACAGTGAGGTACCACACCGGTCACGAAAACCAAGATTAACGGCCGAGGGGACCTGATGCGCTGACTATACGCATCACCCCAATATCTGCAGGCCAAGTGGCTGGGCAGCGGTCGCTTGGTAGGTCTAGGCCCTTCATGGGCAATGTTTGTTTTATTGCTTGTTTGTCTCCTTGATTACATCATTGCACAGATCAGCAAAACAATTTTCCTCTGCACATCAGATATGGGCACCTCCTGAGTCAACCTATTATTTTGGAGAGATTCCTTTAGTCAATAAAGAATCCGTTTTAGTCACATTATGAGCTTCATCAGCAATATATAATGGCTCGTTTTAAAAAGGAAACAAGTATGAAGTTGCAGGTCAATGTAATTACATGATAGTAATAATTTTCTTTGCTAGCCAAGGTGGGTGAGTGGTTATCGTGTTGGACTACCAACCCCGAGCTTGCAGGTTCGCTCCTGGCCGTGGTAAGTGATTTTTGAAAGGCGACAAAAATCACATGCATGTCATTCGTTGTTGGCATGTCAAAGAACCCATTTGAATTCAGTAGGCCGTGTTCATAGTGCCAAAATTAATCTCGGGATTTTCCGCCAACACAAAGTTCCTCCATTCTCTACTAGAAAGCGCTACAGTGTCAAGGAGCTTAGATATCTAACCTCCTTGACTTTCATAGCGTTCCAAGGAATGACGAAATTCGACATGCAAGCTGCCCTCTGGGTGTCAAATTACAAAACTTCTACCCGGTACCTGTGGCCATACAATATTATTATTTATAATAATTTTCTTAGGACTGTTGAGAGAATTGTTCAACAGGTGAAACATAAACATATATTAAAGGAGGTGAGATTCAATAATATATCTAGACTGGCTGCGTGGCTCAGTGGTTATGTTCTCGTCTGCTGTTGCCAAGGTTGCAGGATCTAATCCCAGCACAGTCAGTTGGCATTTGATGGTGCACAAATGCAAGAGAGCCATGCCAGTAGATTTACTGGCATGTTCAAGATCCCTTTTGGGGTATCTCTAAAAGCCACAGTTGTTATAAGGGACGTAAACCCAATAACATTATTTATTATTATGATTGTGCGACAGGCTTTGGCAGCCGGCACATTTCATATCCTCGCCGCTAGATGGGGGCTTCATTCATTCCATTCCTGACCCGGTCGGAGACTGGAAGCAGGATGTGGATTTTCATTTTTCATTATTATGATTAATATGTCTAAAATTGTTTTCTGTCTAAAATACTTTACAAAATAATGAAATCAGATCTGTTACAAATTTTGATTAATTACTATGAAAATGTTTGCTCCAAAAGCAGTATTTGTACTGTGTTAGTTATCATTTAAGTCCAAGAGCACCTACCACATCCCCAAACCCTAAAAATTACAGCTATGCTTTATAAGTATTTGATGTGGAATATCGGTTACCAGACATAATGTCCACGATTAGAATGTCCAGGTACAAGGAAGTCCACGCCTTTTGGTCCAGGTCTTCAATGGCCAGGTTTTTTGGTCCATATGTCAAAATGTCCAGAGTACTAAACGGCCGAAGGTCAAAATGTCCAGAGTGTCAAACGTTCAAAGTGGGAAATGTCCAGAGTGCGAAAAGTCTAAAGTGAAGAACGTCCAGGACTTAAAACATCACGTGGCTTCGTGGTCCGCGAGTTGTTGGGCATGGTCCAGCTCAGCCAGCGCCAGTCTTAATTGTCGGTGCAGACCCAGGACGCATTGTTAACTGTTGTGTGGTGCGCATCAAGTGTGACCGACTGGCAATGTTTACATCTGAAATTCCTAGGTGGACTCCAGGTGGTAGTACCCACCTCTAGCTCGCTCGCGGCATTTCACTTTGCTAACTTATTGAACCTATAAATAAATGCTGTCTGGACATTTTTCATTCCATTTCAAAAAAGAATAGTTACGAAAGAGTTGAAAAAGATAAGAATCCTGTCTTAATGAACATCAATATTTGAAGACATTTTGAGAGGGGTTTAAGTATTCTTGGACATTTTGTTTCTCTGGACATCATTATTTGTGGCCATTTTGGACGAGGTGCAAGCAATCATTCCCTGTCATTTTGACACACTGGACATCGTTAATTGTGGTCATTTTGAAAGGGGTGCATATATTCCCGGACATTTTGTCACTCTGGACATTTTGGTTTGGTGGACAATATTTCTGGTAGTCTTTTTTTGTCATGGTCTTTTCGGCTGTGGACTTTATGAGGTGGAAGGTGGAGTATCTCTTTATACAGGGTCATTATCTATGTGCGCCCCGATAAACACGGCAAGCTAGGCCGGCTTTGACTGGCGCAGATCTCCGGCGTGCATACACGGTTCAGCCAGTGGTTGGCATGCACTTCTACCAAACATGTTCAATAATGTGTACTTACAGTGCTCATAGTCGATGCTGAAAATGCCCTCCCTCTCTTGTAACACACACCTGACATCTTCTGATGGAAGAATGGACAACGATCTCATCTAATTTTTTGTTGTTGTCTGTTAACTTCTTTATTATTTACGGAGCCAGTTTTCTTGAATCGTTTAGCGAGCCTCCTAATTGTACTGGCAATAGGCATAGGTCTTCCTGGAACATGATTCTAAATTTTCGTCTTGTGTCAGATAAATATAAAGGGACAGGAATTCCGCCTGATCAATACAAAAACTTTTCAGTCAAGGGGCTATATTATACCCATTTGGTTGGTACATGTTTCGAAGCCTTGGCTCCTTCATCAGCCATACACATAAACATATTGTCAGTACATTCTTGGAATAACATTGAAAAGGTTAAAACTAACATGAGAAAACTTGATGAAAATGAGACATAAAAAACCATGAGGACAGTTGTGGTACAAATACATTGAGTAAAACTTGTCCTAAAAACCTTACGAATATTACAAACAAATGGAAAAACACATTAAAAATAGTATTATGTTAAATTGCAAACTTAAAGTGCAATTTATATGACTCTTGTAATAATCTTAGAGTTTTGATAAAATATAATAGGATTCCGTGTCCAAAAATCTAGGGAATTCGACCCATATACTCTGTGAGCTGCCTGAACAGGATTGACAGTTCTCGCCTCGCCATGTGGTCAGGGAACAAGGTTGCCAAACAGTTACAATAACAAGCGACAAGCCAGAGATACAGCTGACCAGGCACTGACGCACGTGGGCTGTAATATTGCAACGCAGAGTATTATGACATCAACTATGCGAACTTGGATTGGTCAAGAGGCAGAGGGGTGATGACTGACGTGGAATCACCGGCCAAATGTCAATACCATTCTGGCAGCTCACAGAGTATAGAAAGAGTTAAAAGTATGTTAAAAACTGATAGTCATATTAAGACTTGGTTGACTTCATACGAAGGATCGTTGGTAGAAAGAACAATACATCGCCATGCATGAAAGTCAAATCGGCCAAGCTTGATGAAAGCCTCTTGAAATGGAGGCGAAAGGAAAGTTGAGCATCTTGTGTTTAGGAAATCCAAATTTTCTTCTAGTAGACATATGGGCTTTAGGAGAAACCTAAAGGGGAGATAAATCTAGTATTAAGAAAAATAAAAGCAATTAAATAAGCGGCAAATGAAATTGGGACAAACGAGAAACATAGAACGAAAAAGAGCTGTTTAACAGAAAAAATAACGAACTTACGTCATAGCAGAGGGAACGTGACTTCCGACGCAGGACAACGTAGAGAATCTGGCCAGCTTAAACGAGTGAAGTGAACGGCTGAGCACGCAAAACAAAGCAGAGTGTTGGACGGGGGAGGGGAGGTTTATTTATTTATTTATCATATGGCTTTTAGTGCCGGGAGTGTCCGTGGACATGTTCGGCTCGCCTGAGTCTGTAGCTGCTTCCAGCGGATACCCTAAAGGGTGAGCTACATGTTCCGTTCAATTTCAAGTAGTTCCAACTTTCGCCGCCAGATATCAATGATACCTAGTGGTGAACGTTGGAACTTTGATAGAGCGTTCTGACGAAATCTAACCTAACAAATTTTGCTTTACTCAAGTTTAGTCTGTGAAAGGATCTTTTACATGCCATAAATCTATGACATGGGACCGCCGGCTTTACTTCCCCTCCGAAGGAAGGCATACTGAAGGATTTTTAACGCTCTTAAAAAATCCGCCGACTTCGGCCGGGTTTGAACCCGCTATCTTGGGCACAACAGTTCAGCATGCTACCGACTACGCCACCGAAGCCGGTGGAGGGAAGGTGAAGGAGCGCTGCCGTGGAGTGGCGGAGGTGGGGAAATAAGGGAGGGGAGAAAGGGAGATGAGGGAGGAAAGCCGGCTGCGTAAAGAGAGCTTAGGGCGGTTTATTATAACCTTTGTTTGCTGTTATGATAAAATCTGACAAGGTGTCAAATAAAACATTAGGGTCAAAACATATTTCATTTAAGTTGGGGGGATTGAAAATTCTCTGTGCGGAGAAATATGAAATATGTTTTGACCCTAATGTTTTATTTGACACCTTGTCAGATTTTATCATAACAGTAAACAAAGGTTATAATAAACCGCCCTAAGCTCTCTTTACGCAGCCGGCTTCCCTCCCTCATCTCCCTTTCTTCCCTCCCTTATTTCCCCACCTCCGCCACTCCACGGCAGCGCTCCTTCACCTCCCCTCCCCCGTCCAATACTCTGCTTTGTTTTGCGTGCTCAGCTGTTCACTTCACTCGTTTAAGCTGGCCAGATTCTCTACGTTTTCCTGCGTCAGAAGTCACGTTCCCTCTGTTATGACGTAAGTTCGTTATTTTTTCTGTTAAACAGCTCTTTTCCGTTCTATGTTTTTCGTTTGTCCCAATTTCATTTGCCGTTTATTTAATTGCTTTTATTTTTCTTAATACTAGATTTATCTCCCCTTTAGGTTTCTCCTAAAGTCCATATGTCTACTAGAAGAAAATTTGGATTTCCTAAACACAAGATGCTCTACTTTCCTTTCGTCTCCATTTCAAGAGGCTTTCATCAAGCTTGGCCGATTTGACTTTCATGCATGGCGATGTATTGTTCTTTCTACCAACGATCCTTTGTATGAAGTCAACAAAGTCTTAATATGACTATCAGTTTTTAACATACTTTTAACTCTTTCTATGGGTCGAATTCCCTAGATTTTCGGACACGGAATCCTGCTATTATATTTTATCAAAACTCTTAAGATTATTACAAGAGTCATATAAATTGCACTTTAAGTTTGCAATGTAACATAATACTATTTTTAATGTGTTTTTCCATTTGTTTGTAATATTCGTAAGGTTTTTTAGGACAAGTTTTACTCAATGTATTTGTACCACCAACTGTCCTCATGGTTTTTTATGTCTCATTTTCATCAAGTTTTCTCATGTTAGTTTTAACCTTTTCAATGTTATTCCAAGAATGTACTGACAATATGTTTATGTGTATGGCTGATGAAGGGGCCATGGAAGGCTTCGAAACATGTACCAACCAAATGGGTATAATATAGCCCCTTGACTGAAAAGTTTTTGTATTGATCAGGCGGAATTCCTGTCCCTTTATATTTGAATTTTAATCAATACGGAACCATGATTGATTGTTGAATATTGTGTCAGGTAACTCACTAAACGATATGAGTCAGTGGAGTGGGGTATTGCGAGGTCCGCACCTGGCCAATCAAATGATGCAATAATTTGGCTAGGTACGCAGCGAGTGGACCTCGCAATACCCCACTCCACTGACTCATATCGTTAGTTCACACGTGTTTTGTCATTCATATGGACGTGTATCTGCAAAGCTTAGACGTTAGTGTTGCACGTTTAGTGAGTATTGTGATTACTGTGAACTGAACTTAAACAGTAGGCTATATAAGAGATGAAATTGAAGCCATCACTGCTGTGGAACTTCAGAATGCTGTCCATTCTTTTATCAGAAGATGTCCGGTTTGTGTTACAGGAGAAGGACGTCGACTTCGGTGGAGTAGTCGGTAACATGCTGAGCTTCTATGCCCAAGATAGCGGGTTCAAACCCGGCCGAAGCCGTCGGATTTTTTATGAGCGTTAAAAATCCCTCAGTATGCCTTCCTTCGGAGGGGAAGTAAAGCCAGCGGTCCCATGTCATAGATTTATGGCATGTTAAAGAACCTTCCACTAATTGCACCTGTGTGAAGCTAAATTGGATAGGTTAAGAATGTAAACAACGCTCTTAGGTTTCTACGTTCGTTGCCAAGAGCCGACTGCAGTGGCGTCTAGTAGCTAAGTTCTGAACTTGGCCTAGTAGTCGTTTGTAACATTCACATACAGGTTTATAGGGTAATCAAATAATAACTAACAACATAATAGACTAGTGCCAACATTTATTATGTATGTTGAAGTATTAACAATTGACATAGTTGCGCAACGTATTCCAGAGATGTACGTTTCGATTATCGAATCTCGAATCCGAAGGTTATCGTTACATCTCTCTTCTCAAAATAAAATTAATATTTATCTACGCTGATTAGATTTACAGATTTAACCTAACTACTGGTTTTACAGTTCTGCCATGTCTTGTAGTATATTTGAATGATTCTAATGAGGGTGCTTTTGATGCTTCTTCCCTCTCTACGTTCGGTTCAACTGGAGATGTTCCTTTGTTGGGATCATCTGGATGTATGGGTAGACGTGACCTTCCATGGATGTCTGTTAGTGGATCTTGAATTGACGATTGCATTCTCTCGTTTGTACTTTGATTTGATTCAACGTTTAACTCGGCCTGAATTGGTGTTTCTTTTGTTATTGTGCCTCCAATATTCGATGGTCTGATGAAACTGGTATTTCTTCGCAAAATTGTTCCATCATCTTTCTGAATCACATATGAGCGATTAGTTACTGGATGTACAATTCTCCCCGTGTACCACTTGTTGTTTAGATCTCTGATCAAGATTTTCTCGTCATTTTGATACTGTCGTGATTCCTTGGCTCCGCGATCAGCATATTTATTCTGTTTTGACCGCTTTTCCTTAAGTTTTATTGGTACATCGGTTTGTAGTTTGGGCTGAAGATTGTTATTAGAAAAGGAAATTGGAGTTCTTGTATTCCTTCCAAACAATCTCGAGGTTGGTGTGCCTAGTTCTGGGTCTCGTGGTGTATTTCTCGACATTAGCAGGGCCAGTTGTACATCTTCTCCACTGATGTCGCATTTCTTCACCAGTCGCTTCGCAATGTCTACGTACTTCTCAGCTAATCCGTTCGACCTTGCAAAACAAGGACTCGATGTAACTAATTTGAAGTTCCATTCCTTTGAAAATTTTACAAATTCTCTGGACGAATATGTTGCGTTGTCGGCGTGAAATTCTTGTGGAACTCCATGTGTAGCAAACCAAATTTTAAGTTGATTAATTATTTCTGCTGCTGTTGTTTTGTTAATCTTTTGCACTTCGTAGTATCCACTGTAACTGTCTGCCAGAACAAGATAGCTGTTGCTTTTGTAGAAAAAGACATCTGAAGATACTATTTCAAATGGTAATTTAGGTATTTTCTTCATTATGATGGTTTCCTTGACAGGTTTACGCTGCGTATGTTGGCAGGTTTTGCAGGATTCTACCAATTTGGTTACGTCCTTTGTTAGAGTTTCCCAAAACACTGTCTTGATCTTCTCAGTGTTGATTGTATACCCGGATGCCCTTTATGAATAACTTGTAGAACTCTAGGTCTTTCGCTTTTTGGGACAAAAACACGATCTCCTTTGAAAATGAGTCCATCACAATGTGATAATTCATCACGAAAAGTGAAAAAACATCTCAATATCTGCGGCACTTGAAGGATATCGTTAGGCCAACCATTGTTCATCATCTTGATTAATGCCTGGCAAGTTGGGTCTTGGAACGTTGATCTTTTGAAGTCTTCAGTGGCGCTTTCAGACATTGATAACACCATTAGAACTTCGAGTTCTTCTTCATCGTTTTCGTAAGAATCTTCACAATCTCTACTAAGTGTATCCGCAATCTTCAGTTCACTTCCTTTATGGTATACGATGATAGGGTTGTACTCCTTGAGATCTAATAATATTCTTCTTAATCTCGGTGGTGCATTCACAAGCGGCTTTTTCCAGATTGACTCTAAGGGTTTGTGATCCGACTCGACTGTTAATTTCTTACCCCAAATGTAGTCATGAAATTTCTTACAGCCGTAGCGAATCGCAAGTGCCTCTTTAACAATCTGCGGGTAATTTTGTTCGGTGCTGTTTAATGATTTTGTAGCATACGCTACTGGTTGTCCTCTTTGCATTAGAACAGCTCCTAATGCCCTTGATGATGCATCAACTGATAATGTTACGTCTTCATTTACGTCATAGTACCTCAAAACAAGGGTGCTGGACAGGGCTTTTTTTAGTTCTTTGAATGCCTGATCCTGTTCTGGACCCCAAATCCATGCAACATCATTCTTCAATAGTACACGCAATGGAGCTGTCAATTTTGACTGACAGGGAATAAATTTTCCCAAGTAATTTATCATACCCAACAATCTCTGTAGCTCTTCTTTGTTCTTTGGTACTTTGAGTTTCTTTATCGCATCGACTTTTGTCTCATCAATTTCAAGTCCCTTGTCTGACAAAACGTGTCCTAAAAAACGAACTCTTTGTACGTTAAATATGCACTTTTCTTTATTGAGTTTAAAGCCGTTTTCATGTAGTCTTTGAAGTACTATTTCAGTGGTATCCCGAAGTTTCTGGTCTGTACTGGCATGAATTAATATGTCGTCCATGGCGCATTCTACATTTGGAATGTCGTGAAGTATCTCTGTCATAATTTGCTGAAATACTTCCGGAGCTGAAGAGAGTCCGAACGGAAGACGTTTGCAGGAATAACGTCCCCAAGGTGTTGCAAATGTTAAATATTCTTGTGTTCTCTCAGAGACTTTTATTTGCCAAAAACCTCGAGTGCAATCTAGGCATGTGAAGTACTTACTACCATTCATTCTTGCGGCAATGGCTTCAATCGTGTTTAATGGGAAATGCCTTCTCTTGATATTTTTATTTACATCTGTAGGGTCGATACACAAACGAAGTTTGCCCCCTTTTTTGACGATTACAAGAGGAGATACTGCTACAGTGGGTTTCGTGACTCGTTTGATGACGTCCATTTTAACCATTTTATCAAGTTCTTGCTTAACTGTTTCCTTTATGGCCAATGGAATCGTTCTAGCTGAGCTAATCTCGAACTTTGGATTTTCTACAAGGTCTATGTCGTATTCGTAACCCTTGAAACATCCCAATCCATTAAACATCTGTTCGTTATTTAACTTCGGGTTGCTAATCTTCACGCTGTGTACTCTAATAATCAGATTTTCTTCTTCGCAAGTCTTTTTGCCGATTATAGGTTGAACTTGTTCATTCACAGTCAAGAATGTTACTTCTGTTTGACGATTCTTGATCTTACATTTCAATTTCAGTTCTCCGACAACGTTGAGCCTGTGTTCACTAAATGTTACCAACTTCTTTACTTTGGATGGTGTTATCTCAGCAGTGACTCCCAGTTTCTCGATTATGTGAGTCGGAAGAACGTTACATTGAGCACCGCTGTCTAGTTTAGCATGAAACGCTTTGTTTCCCACTTTTATTAATTCTTTCCAATCTTCTTGTCTTGGTGGTACTGTAACACTGCCAATGTACATCATATCTCTATCACGTGACGATTGAGTGGTTGCATCGTCGTCTTTAGAGCCGTGTACTGCATGAATCTCCTTTTTGGACTTGCAGCAGACTTCAAAATGTCCTAACTTCCCACACAAATTACATCTTTGCTTATACGCCGGACAAGATCGCTTTCCATGTGTCATACCACATCTGTTGCAATTAAACTGATCAGTATTTTTTATGTTAACTCCTTGTCTTTTCATTTTCTTGAGTGCGGCGACTGACATCTGTGATTCTGATTCGCTATTCTTACTCATGTCAATGGCTTGTTTGTGTGCCAGCTCGCTTGCTTGACACATGTCTACCGCTTTGTCATAGGTTAGGTCTGTTGTACCCAACAATCTTTCACGTAACATATCATTATTGATGCCACTAACAATTTTGTCTTTTAGCATTCGTTTCTCTGATTGACCGAAACTACATTTTCTTGCTTGAGTTGTTACGCGAATCAAAAACTGTTCGAAATTTTCGTCTGATTCTTGTAACATTTTATGAAAAACGTATGCTTCATATGTTTCATTAGCTTTAGGCACAAAATAATTGTTAAATTTGTCCATGATTACCTGCATGTTTGTTTGTTCTGCCTCAGTGAGGTTAAATGACTGAAAAATCTCTTCGGCTTCATAACCTATTGTTGTCATAAACGTAGCGACTTGGACTTCGGGCGGTTCTTTATCCAGCTGAATTGCTTTTGAGTACCAGTTGTAAGACACTTTCCACGTTTTCCATTCCTGTGCCATATTTTTGCCAAACTCCAGGGGTTTAGGTTGTCGAATATGAATTCTATGAGTTAGCCTCTGATTTTGGGCGTTTTGTTCTACGTTGGCCATTATTTATTTTTTTTGCTGCTTTATAATTGAGAAAAACCAATTACTTCTGACACCATGTAACATTCACATACAGGTTTATAGGGTAATCAAATAATAACTAACAACATAATAGACTAGTGCCAACATTTATTATGTATGTTGAAGTATTAACAATTGACATAGTTGCGCAACGTATTCCAGAGATGTACGCTTCGATTATCGAATCTCGAATCCGAAGGTTATCGTTACATCGTTGACGGTGGCGCTTGGCGGCAAAAGTAGGACTATTTGAAAAATTCTAAGTTGCAGTACTTAAATTAAAAAACAGATAACACACACTAATACAGTCATCACAATTAACGCCAGTTATCAGACAGATTCTACACACACCCAAAGTACACGGGGCTACATATCCGCGTTGTCGCAGCCCCTAAACTTAAGAACCAACCAACCAGGAGAAGGAGGACATTTTCAGCATCGGCTATGAGCACTGTAAGTAGGCCTACACATTATTGAACCTGTTTGGTAAAAGTGCGCGCCTACCACCGACTGAACCATGTACGCGCGCCTGCAATCTGCGCCCGTCATAGCCGGCTGAGCTTGCCGTGTTAATCGGGGCGCAGAAAGATAATGACCCTGCAAATTCAAGTTAATGGGGAATAACTTGTTTAAATAATTATGATACTATTGATTAATATTATGGCCATGGAAGATCTTGTGTAGAGATGTTACCTCATATTGTGTCCTGTTATTCTCTTTTATTGTAAATGTTTTAAAGTAACATTTGTTTTGTTGACAGGACAAAAATGAAACTACAGTGGTTCCAGAAGGAGGTTGCTTGGTTTGACGAAGATCTATGCAAGAAGCTTTGCAGAACTTCACAAAAGAAATGTGTGAAAGTGGGTGCAATATGTGACAAACTTGAGACTGAAGATTTTATTGCTGTTATATCTAAGAAGAAGACAGATGTGCAAAACATCAAACAAAGAATCAAATTATTGGAAATAGAACTTCATAAAGGTAGAAAGGAACTAAAAGATCTTCAAGGTGATCTTGCTGAGATTAAGGAGAACAATGCTTCACTAGAATTCACAAAGGAGGAGTTAGAAAAAGAGTGTGAAAAGAAGTGCAAAGTGTTGAGTAAAGCGGACAAATTATCATTGGAAAAGAGCAAAAGGAAATATGAACTATACAAAACAATCACAGGAATACGTTGGGATTTTGCTTGTGAAAATGTTGTTCAAGGATATGTTAAGAATGCAGATAAGGAGTATATTCACCCATTTTCCTGCAACGAAAATATTTCGGATTGTTTGTGGAGGGAAATATCAGCTGCAGCTCACATTGATTGGTCAGATATAGAATAAATCCATTGTGACTCACCAGCAAACAGGGCAATGTAAGATAAAAGTGCAGGTGAAAAGCAATGCTTATCAAGTGAGTTTAGGTTTTAGACAATGGCAAAATTAATCTCGGGAGTTTCCTCCAACACAAAGTTCTTCATTTCTCTACATAAAGCGCTTTAGCTTAGATATCTAACCTCCTTGACTTTCATAATGCTTCAAGGAACAACAAAATTCGACATGCAAACTACCCTCTGGGTGTCAAATAAGAAAGCTTGCACCCGGCACCCGAGGCCATACGATATTATATTGTTATTATTAGGGTTTTGACCACAGCTACTTGTTTGTGTAGAGAAGAATACTGCAGCTCCAAGACTTCTATTGTGCTTCTCTTCTCTTCTTATAAATTGACATTGAAACAGCAATGTTTGCTTTGTTGGTTTCATATTGACTGCTTGATTAATTTTTATTAATTCCTAAATAAACAAATGCTATTCTACCCTGTTAATACAATCCAGTAGATAGAAAAGAAACTTCTCTTCTTTAGTACATGTTAGGACTACAATCGGCAATAATATAATATTATCTTCCTGTCGAAAGCTCACAGTATATTTTACTGTTGAATATTTTCGTCTTGTCAGCACCATTATCACTGTTTCCTTTGTTAAAAGTAATTACTCTAGTTAATGTACATTAACCCTCTTAGTGCCACGCGCCGATCAGATCGGCTCTCACTGCTCGAGCCAAAAGTGCCAAAGCCGATTGAATCGGCGCGCTGTTTATTTTATATTTGTAGATTTCTGTAGGCATATGTCCGTGATTATTTCATACTGTTGGAAAGGTGGGGTTCCAAGCGTGCCTGTGCTGTGCCTTCTTTTTCCTTCGAAGTCCGTTACGCGATAGGTTTGAGTTTGTATTCATGCCCTCCCTTACCGCTCCCCCAATCACGCATGTTCCCGCCAAAATTGCGGTGCAGTTGTTTTCTTCTTGTTGAAGTTTTCTGCCTACGGATGTAACTAAGAACTTTATACAGCTCGAAACGTAGTGTTTCTTTGAATATAACTCTAAGGGTCCTTAATTTAAACTAAAAATTGATTTTTTACAATAAAAATTGAAAAATTGGACAGTTATCAGAAAGACCTCCATTAAGTTAAAAAGGTTTAGATGCAGTATTTACCTTTCCAAACATAATGCATAAAATAATGAGGTATTGGTCATAAAACAAAGCAAAAATAATGATTCTATCCCTGAAAGTGTGGTATTTATGACTTTTTTCGAATAGTCTGCATGACCATTGAAAATGGCTTGGCATTCTTGGCAAGTATTTCAGGAAATGGCTTGGCACTAAGAGGGTTAAAATACATAAAGTTAAAATTATTTTTTAAATAAATTGGGATAAAGAAAAGGAATTTGCAACCCTAGAGGAACTTGATTGTATTTTATGTTCTGTCCTGTTTTTACTTGTCTTATTGTGGGGATAAAATGTATAGTGGTGGTTGTTTTTTTTTTTTTTACGGACATAAAACAATTTTTTTAAAAATTGTTTCTTACCTAAAACACAGAACATTATATCGATCTGAGTTCAAACAATCAGATATTAAGCTGCGCTTTGTTTTCTCATGATGATCTCATGGTGTAGCCATAATCTCTTATATTTTGAGTTGTAGAACACACACATTTTTTAACAAGAAAAAGAATTTGCAGCTCAAGACAGACTCGATTGTATTTTTTTTGTCTATCCTGTTTTTACTTGTTTCCTTTTTCAGATTTTTTTTTAGTTAAAATCGAGAGACACTCGATTGTATATTTTTTCACAGCAGTATATCAGAGTTAAAGAATGCAGAAGATATATTTAATCTAAACTGAGTGCTCACTTGTTAAACAATTGCTTTCAATACACTCTTGAAATAAAACATCCGTATTAAATTAACTATAACAAATAAAATATTTCGTCCATTGAAATGGTATGTGGAATAGTTCCCATAACACAGACTGCGTTTCCCTTTTGAATCGCTATGCCGATTCTCTGCATCAAATAGGTTTTGGAACGAGGATCACCAGAGACTCCACCTATTACTCTTCCTAGCTTGTTTACTAGATTTATTGCATCCTCACTCCCAGGACCCATTGTCTCCACAGCAAAGGCCACAAAAATATAGTCGTCCATGATCTTCCTATATTTGTTATGCTTCCGAGTGACGGCGATCTCAGCTACAGATCCTGCTTCTTTTGACTATGATGAGATATAGGAAGGAGCCAACGTATCTGAGCACGTTGCATCCCCGACTAGGCATTTGCCATTCGACCACGGAATTATGGTCATCCCATCAGGGTGGTGACCGTCTCTGCAAATTCCAGATGGTTCAAGAATTGACGGGAATTTTGCATTAGCGAAAGTTATCCGAAGCGTTTCATTTATCAAGAAATGGCGAGAATATCGGCCAGCACTCCTTTTACAAGAGAGACCGTGTGTATCAGGTGCGGAAACAACCTCACCACAGACACAAGTATGAGGTATACAAAGCGTTGATCCAAGGCGGAGAGACATCGAAATCCTAAAACTATTGTTGTCCAGTTATGTCCCTATTGTTCTCGATGGGATGGCATTTAACCATGAATTCGATTCTTTCTTCAAACTAGCCAAATGAATAGCCTTTTCCTCATCTGAGTGAAATTCCAGGTTGTCCATTATTTTTTGCAAACAAGACCGTCCCAATTACGTTGTATTGAACTGGCTGATTAATGTAAAATGTGCATGTTTGTGTAGCTGTAGAAATAAAATTATCGTCTGTTTAACAATTTCTTTTCACCTGCACTTTTATCCTTACATTGCACTGTTTGCTCCATACTAGCCTACCTGGCAAATGATTATAGTTTTAGCTAAGAAACAATCAACTAAAGAAATTGAACATTTATGTCAATTAAACTTTTCAAAAAATAAAAACCAACCATACATATCCCACAAGAGAGGAGTAAAAACAGGACAGAAGAAAAAATACAATAGAGTCTCACAAAAACTTAATCCGGCCGTCTTTTGGTTGAAATTAAATGTTTTGGACTAGGTATTCTTAGATGCATATTTAAATAAATGAACATATTTTCTTTGATCATAGTTCTCTTAATTTTGATTCTTTTTAGATTTTTTCTGATCGGCATGTTTAAAAGCATGCATTAATTTAATTTGTAAAACAGTTGTCAAGAGTATGTATAAAGACTGTGCAGTACTGTAACTGAATCATTACCATCTTAAAGCTTAATGAATATAGGTAGCTTTTAAATAAATAGAAATGGAACTAGCCATGTTTGCTTACCTATTGATTCAGTGTTGTCTACTTGATTAATTCATAAATAGCAGTTAAATGCTATTCTGTCCTGTCAAAACAATATATTAAAATAAATGTACAGTAGTCCTAGTCAGCTAAAAGCATTGAAATAAGTAGCTAATTATACGATCCTTGCGTTTCCTGCACATTTAATGTATTTCACTGTTCAATATGTATTTTTTAACAGTACCATTATCACTATTTAAGCTTGTTAATACATTAGAAATGATGAAATTATTTTTAGCCTATTTCCATTTTATGAAAAAATAAGCTTATGAGATCACCTTTTGTCAGTGTGTATGTATGTATGTATGTGCTTATGTGTGTCCCCCCTAATAACTTCTAAACGGCTGGAGCAATTTCAATGAAACTTGGTAAGGACATAGTAATATTTTGGCTTACACCGACCGTGCCCTTCAAATTTTATTATTTCTCACCAATCCAACATGGCGGCTGTGCAAAAGATTTCATCGGCATTCTATATCTCCGAAACTATTAATGATATCACCCTGAAATTTCATATGGTGATAAAGGGCACTGCTAGAAAATCACCTATGAGACTTTCAAAAACCTGTAAACTACAAAACGAACATGGCTGCCAAGCAAAGTTGAAACTTTTAAATTGATTTTTCTCGTGATTTAACCTTGCATACACAATGAAACTTGGTACAGCAAATGTCTATGCACATTGTAATGCACTGGCATGTAATTTACCTCAATATTTTACATATCCTCAAGATGGCGGCTGTGCGAAATACTTCACCGGCATTCTATATCTCCGAAACTATTACTCATATCACCCTGAAATTTTGTACGGTGATAGAGGGCACTACTAGAAGATCACATATGAGACTTTCAAAAACCTGTTAACTGCAAAACGAACATGTCGGCCAAGTGAAGTTGAAACATTTAAATAGATTTTTCTCGTGATATAACCATCAAATGCAGTGAAACTTGGTACAGTAAATGTTTATACACATTGTAATTCACTAGTTCAATTGTTTACATAACTTCAAGATGGCGGCTGTGCGAATTTTTAAAATTATGTTTTCATTTCTTGTCTCCTAATCATGCGGTCAAAGTCAACGATTGAATAATGAACCAACGCAATAATCGTCATCTTATAGTACATAATTCTTAAGACCCACATATATAAAAATTCAACATGGCGACCATCCAAAATATTTAGACGGTTCTCAATATCTACGAATCTATTACAGCAATCAAACTGAAATTTTGTATGTTGATAAGGGCAATTAACATAAGTATGAAAATAGGATATATAGTTCTTCACGGAACTACTTGTTTTAAGTACATTCGTAAAGAACAGAATGTACAGCTTGAGAGAGTGATTTGGTTTTTATTTTCTTCTGTCTTCTTTTTACTTCTCTATTATGGTACATAAACCACTTAGCTTAGCAAACTGCCAAGTTCCAGGTCAAAATTATGCCAATAGGTTGCTGTTGTAGTCTCAAATTGATCTGCTGTTGTCTCTTCTTCACCAGTGTCTGAAGATGTGGGATCTTTTTTATTAAAACAATTGTTTGTGTGTCTTTTTATTTAAAATAGGGGTATCCTGAACTAGCACCAACAGATAGTGCACCGGTACTATGTAAGAACATTTCAATTTATTTTGGTTCAAATAACACACAATAGACTGTTAAAACCCTTTAGAATTAGAATTTATCGTATTATCAACTTGTCATTCCTCAAATATGCGTACGGAATATCAACATTGGGTCCAACTCCTCTACAGTAATACAACTAGCTCTGTACGCAGTGCTGCTGGCCTCACCAAACAGTTCGATATTCGAGTTGGGGTTCATCAGGGATCTGCACTATCTCTACTCTTGTTTATCCTATGTATGGATACAGTGACTGCCGATTTGCAGAGGCAACCACCATGAACATTACTGTACGCCGATGATGTCATGCTTGCAGGCGAGACCCATAATGATCTAGAACACTTGGTCAACCTCTGGAATGCGAGGCTCTGTGAATTTGGACTACGGCTCAACCTTAATAAGACTGAGTACCTTGAATGTGATTCCTAGGCAGATGGGACCATCATAGTAGATGGAACCCCACTACCAAAAGCTTCACATCTCCGATACCTTTGCTCCGTTAGAGACGTGCAAGAGTGAATGTTGCATGGATGATGTGGCGCCAGGTCACAGGTGTTCTCTGTGACTGCAAGATCACTTTGCGCCTCAAAACTAAGATCTATCAAACAGTCATCCACCCTGTTACTTTGTATGGAGCCGAATGCTGGCCTAATACAAAAAACATGAACAAGCCTTGCACTCAATGGAAATGCGGTTGCTACGATGGTCCTTGGGAATTACACGGCTGGATCATATTAAGAACGAAGACGTCTGCAATGCCCTTGGAATTGCCCCTATTCCAGCCAAAATGAGCGAGACTCGGTTGCGTTGGTACGGGCATGTAGCCCGAACAAATACAGAGTTTATTGTAAGGAAGTCACTTGCTCTTGAGCCTGATGGACAAAGACCTCCAGGATGACCAAAAAGGCATGGGATAGATACCCTACACGACGATATGCGCATCGTAGGTCTTCGTCCTATAGATACAGCAAACCGCAACAAATGGAGAGCGAGTGCTACCCTTCCTGATATGTTGCTTTTTATTCTAATAAAGAAAACGAATGTTCTGCCCAGTCAATACATTTTATTAAAAGCAAATTATGTGCTTATACAGTGAGATTCTTTGGAGCTGGAGAACAATATATGCCAGCAGATATCCCTCGCAACAGAAGGAAATTACAACCTGTAAGCGCTAATTTATTTACACGGTACAACGCCTGTCTGCCAGTTGAAGGAGAACATTTTCATCATCTTCTGTGAAAAGGTAAGTTCCTTAGTCATGATTTGCTGGTGAATTTACCATTAATTATTGTACTTTGTTATGGTTTCCACCTGCGCACAATATTCGGTGCGAGCTCGGTTGGCTGGCGGAAAACGCGCGCGCCTTGCAGCCGGTTGCCCGTTTCGCTCCAGCAAAAGAATCACCCTCTATAAGGTACATGTTCCAATGCCTACTTACAAATGGCATTTTCTTCAGCCTATTGATAGAAGTATTGGGCAGCTTTTATAAGGAAAAGAAACCTTGTCACTAAAATAACTAATTTCCCTCCTGATGAGAACCGCATTGATGTGCTTTTCCACTTAAATGGCGATCAATCTTTGAGAGTTTACACTCTTGTCCGATGTCACAGTAAGCGACAGTTTTATATGAGAACAAGTCTCAGATTTACCCCAAGGCATCGGACTCCCCTAAAATAACAAATGAAATGAAGTGAGGATGAATGAAAAACCTGAACACAAATTACAGTAAACATAGTAAAAACATATTTGTATACAATTCTATATCCGCTTCCGCGGATGCATCAGACCCGAACTCCAAGCTAGTATTTGGAGATGGAGGTGCCAGGAAGACCAATTGGACGTCCTATAAAGAGATGGACAGACCAGGTTAAGGAAGATCTCATGAGGAGAGGAGTAACATGGGATGCAGTGGAGGCATATCGTTCACATTGTTCCTACCCGGCTCGCTGGAAGGATATCCTGATGATGATGACAATTCTTCTTCTTCTGCGCGAATGGGTCTCCTTGGACCACGCGGAATCAACACTTACTGGCCTTGCTATTTGCCCAATAACTCTTCATGCGCAACGATTGAGCGAGTCTTCGTTGCTGCGACCAGATGTGTCTGGTAGGTCTTCTCTCTTCTGCCTCAAAACCCCGTGTATGAGTAATTTTCCTAATTTCCACTCGATCCTTGAGATTGGGAGAACCTAATTCAGCCAAGTCCTTTTCCGCCTGTTTGTACCAATTGGACCTTGTTGCCTTTTTCTGCAAACACGTATAGATTTTATTTGTTAACCTTTGTTAACATTCTGTCCAAATGTCCCATGAATTGGATCCTTATATACAGTATATATAATATTAATTTTAGTCTGCTGTGCTGAGAACAAGTCTTATATAAGGGAAGTACTGGGGTGTCCGGGTCGTATCCACCGACCTAACAGCTGTGCTGCCAGGGACCAGATACAGGGCTCATGATCTTATGGGCGACGTATGAGCGTTCAAAACTTAATATTGAATATGATAAACTAGTAAAATTTCACTTAGACAGCTGTTTCAAGGGAGATCTGGTAGGAAGACAGGACTGTGCAATGCTTTGTAGATTAGGGGAATGGAAGAGAAACTTGTGCATTATGAGAATTGTTTTGTAAATTGTAGCTCTTCCTTTGCTGTTACTTGGCTTGTCGTGTTGCTCATTCGTATTGCACGAGGGGGGTACACACAAAAAAAATAAAAATGAAAGCTATGTATTTTCAAATTGTTTACAAAACAACCTTATCCCCTTCAAAATACTCTCCATTACCACTAATACATTTGTCCCACCAGTGCTTCTATGGTTCGAAACATTTTTTGTAGGCTGACAGCTGACGGCTCCTCCCTCGTTTTTTTTCTAGATTTCTCCAATGTTGTCAAATCGGTGTCCTTTCATGCCCCGTTTCATGCGTGGAAATAAGAAAAAGGCGCACTCAGCCAGGTCAGGCGAGTAAGGTGCATGGTGCAGTGGAACCATGCCATTTTTAGCCAAAAACTGTCTGACAGATGGCTGTGTGTGCAGGTGCATTGTCGTGGTGGAAGAACCAGTCCCATCTGCCACAAATCTGGTCTTTTTTGATGAACACTGTTGTGCAATCTTCTTAAAACTTCCAAATAAATGGTTTGATTGACGGTCTGGCCTGGGGGAACAACTCTGAATTTTTTCAATATTTTCGTCGATTTGGGCAGTTGATGGACGTCCAGAACGAGGTTTGCCATCGATTTACATGCCGCCATTTTTAAACTGAGCAAACCACTCTTACACTTGAGTTTTTCCAATAGCAGCATCTTGGTAAGGGGTTTTCAACATTAAATCAGTTTAAGCAGCATTTTTACCGAGTAGAAAACAAGATTTCACAGCTGCACGTTGTTCACTTAAACTTGCCATCATTTAAATCGACACCAGAACAAAACAGCACTAGCAAAAATAATCATCGCAGATGAACAGTACAAGTCAGGGGGACAGCACAGGCAGTGAGTTGCGCTATACACACGTAGTGGCAGAAATGCGTACTACACAAGTTCTGCCCACGGCAATGTTATTCTGCATTCTTTTTTTTTTGGGGGGGTACCCCCCGTTCATCTTTGGGTCTTTTGGTGCGTGGTTCTACTATGAGACCTCGTGTCTTTCACTTGTGCATTTGGCTCTTTATTTTATTTGACGTTGTTTGAATTGCTTGGTAGGCTAAGTTTTGGTTCAAAACCGGCCGAAGTCGTCGGATTTTTTAAGAGCGTTAATAATCCCTCAGTATGCCTTCCTTCGGAGGGGAAGTAAAGCCGGCGGTCCCGTGTCATAGATTTATGGCATCTTAAAGATCCTTCCACTAATTACACCTGTGTGAAGCTAAATTGGATAGGTTAAGAATGTAAACAACGCTCTTAGGTTTCTACATTCGTTGCCAAGAGCCGGTGGCGTCTAGTAGCTAAGTTCTGAACTTAGCATAGTTGACTGTGGCGCTTGGTGGCAAAATTAGGAACTATTTGAAAAATTCTAAGTTGCAGTCTGTACTTAAATTTAAAAAAACAGATAACACACACTAATACAGTCATCAAAATTAACACCGGTTATCAGACAGATTCTACACACACCCAAAGTACATGGGGCTACATGACCGCGTTGTCGCAGCCCCTAAACTTAAGAACCAACCAATGTAAATGTAATAGTGAATCATTCAGAATGTAATTGTGCAATCAAAATTGAAACCTAGTAAGAAAGAAGTACCATATAAGGGAGCTTGCTGGAATAAGCCACAAGAATAACACTCTAAATACAATGCAATGTGGCTATCTTGAAAATATAAATATGATAGTGAATAACTGAAAGGATTTTTGAGATACAACAACGAAAATTAGCAGTAATGTAGAACGTTGTAAGCATCTTTCTACGACTAAGTCAAAAGAACAGCGACTCTTTACATTCATGATGGCTGCTGGGTGTATTCGTAACACTTCTATATCATTAACTCATGATATATTATTATTATTCTTGATTGGTCACATTGGACCACTTGAGTCGTTCCACAATCACTTCCTCTTTGAAGGTAGTACTGCTTGGTTCTTGCGCTCTTTCCAGTACTTTTTCATTCTTTAAGATCGGGATTTTCTCAACTCCTCTGAAATCTCCATAGGCTTTCTATGTATCATTTCTGCTGAAAATTTGTGAGTTTTAAGAATGGTGTTAATTGTATTTTTCTCCTCGGCATCGGTTATCTCGAGTCCAACTGCTTTGAGTACTTGTTGGATTTCTTGGATCCATTTTCCTCCAGTTTTCTTTCCTAGATTTCTCATCACCAGTTGGCATACAATTCTGTTTTCTGGAAGCCGTAAAATGTGAAAAAAAAATCTTTACCTCTTCATTGTGCTGGTGATTGGATCAATCTCACGATAGACGGTTTCATTTGGGAGAATCCTCAAGACTCTCTCAACCTGATACTTTTTATTTATACACGTTCTAATGATTCTTCTCTCCGTTTTGAGGATCTGATCAGTTCTTTGTTCATTTTTAATTTGGAACATTTTCACAAGCATAAGTGGCTTCAGGGAGAGTTACAGTTTTATAATGTTGGATCTTAGTAGCTATTGATAGGCAGTTTTTATTATATGTTGACAAGGTTAGAGATTGTGCCTTTTTCATTTTATTTGTTCTATTTATCCAAGTTACTTTTTCGTTTAAGTTATGTGTGATAATTTCTCCAAGATACTTAAATTGAGGAACTAGATTAATTTTTTGATCATTTATATAGACTTTATTTATATCTAAAGGTTTCATAGGCATGATCTCAGTTTTTTCAAAGGATATCTGTAATCCTATCCCTTGAGCAATTTCTTGGAGACTAGTGATCTGAGTACAAACCTCTTCCTTGTCTAGTGCTAAAAGAGCCAAGTCATCTGCAAATCCTAAGCAGTTTATTTTTATTGATGGTTTGGTTCCAATTTTGATCTTAGGAGGATTTTCCTTTTGCCAAACCTTCATGATGTAATCAAGAGCCACATTGAAAAACAGAAGGGATAATCCATCACCTTGTCTGAGACCGGTTCTTACTGTGATATAATAGCATACAGTGGCCATCTTGAAATTATAAAATATACCAACAAATTAACTCTGCATATTTTAGAGATACATCATCATCCTTCTTTGGCTTTTCCCAATTAATTGGGGTCGCCGGAGCCAACCAGGCTCAGTTTGGGTTTGGCTGGGGATTTAAGGCCGGATGATTTGTGAGGTGAAATTTCCACCCCACTGTCACCGGGATTCGAGCCCCGGTCGCCCGGGTTAAAGATGAACAGCTAAGCTACTGCGCTATTGTGCTCCCCATTTTAGAGATTAACAAGTGACCGCTACCCAGACATTTGGCCTGCAGATATTCGAGTGACGCCTGGTCAGCGCATCGTGTCCCCTCAGCCGTTAATTGGTTTTCGTGACCCGCTGCCTCATTGTTAGACGGTTACTCACTTGTCCTCATGAGGCTGAGTGCACCCCCTTCCAGCCCTCACGTCAGTTTCTAAAATCCCTGATGGAGCCCGGAATAGAACCAGGGACTTCCGGGTGAGAGGCAGGCGCGCTACCCCAACACCACAGGGCCGGCATATTAGCATTAATGTAAACCCACATATGGGCTTTGTATGCAAATGGACACCCCCGCCATATATTTAAGATGGAAGTTGAGCATACTATTAATACTTGAAAATAAATAACTCAGGACACAAATGCGCGATTAACACAGGACTTTGTAAGACGGGAGAAACAGATAAGATACCTCGTTTGCATTATCATAAGATTATCACACTGCATATGACACGTAGCTGCCATCTTGAATATATCGGACATTAATATAGACAATCCACTATTTATTACAATGACAAAACCCAGCAAATATGTAGTCTCACATAAATGGCTTTCTCTTCAGAAGGCGCAAGATAAATGATTCTATACATCCAAGTTGGTGGATGGGCATATTTTTCTAATGTTTCAATCAATTCCTCTGGATGAAAAAGCAGAAATACAACTTAACTTAGTAAAAGGGGAGTCTCATGTACGATACAACACTTAATATAAAATCAAAATTTTCTCGAAAGAAAACGTGTATTGACCGTTGAGCCATTATATATTAACACATTTTGTGTTAAAAACACTTAATGTTCAACATGAGAATATTCAATTATACTCCTTGATATGGACAAAGAGTTATAACTATACCCAGTGCTTTTTTTTTCTGGGGGTACGCGTACCCCTTAAACATTTGAAAACTGTTTAAGAAGAAATATTGGTACATTTGTATCTATCCCGGCAAATATAACTTCTGACTTGAAAATTCATCGATCAGCTGGCGTCAACGCTCTGTTCAGAACAGCTGGAGGAGATTTTGAGTAATTCTCGATCTATCGAGTCAGTTTCCTTTGGTCGGCAACTCGGCACTCCGTTCTTATAAGCACGCAGGCTAGTGTTTGGAGGTGGGGTAGGTTGTTATTTTGTGCGTGTGGTTAGTTTTGAAGGATGAAGAAAATAACGAACTATTTAACATCCACCCAGGCATCGAAGAAGCTGAAAGTTAATGATTCGAACATAAACAATGACGGAGAAACGCCAACATTGTCATGCAATGATACAAAGGAAGATCATAAGAAAGAGCTTTCAACCGCATGTAATAGTGGGACTGAAGACATTCCCAAATGCTGGGATTTGGGGATAAGGCCAGAATTTTGAAGCAAGCACGAATGGTTGGTGGTAAAATGATTAGAAATACTGAGTGCAGTTACCACCTTGACATGTTGACCACAAAACAATTAACCCAATGCAATCTTTCATTTAACATGTCAGCCTGAAAAGTAATAACCAGTCTCTGCAAATTGCAAGTTCATGTTTTGTTGACTACAACTGAGAGTACCCCTTAAATTTCTTTTAGAAAAAGAGCACTGACTATACCCATGCATTTAGGAGAAAGATATGTTCTCCGCTGAACATCTTGTTAAACTTGTTTTCTGGACTCGTGTGGTCTCCCGTGGCTGGTTATTGGAGAAAACACATTGCTTGATTGTGGTCCCTCCATTTATTCATCTTATTCCTAGCATTTTCCCACCAGGTTAGTGACCGCTGTCCTTATTTTTGCTCCTCATTTTGCGTGATCTTGGGCATCGGTGGTCTTAAGTTGGCAGTCTTTAAATCAGCATTTTATCTTGCCAGAGTTGCTTCAAATGTCCACAGGGGCACTGTCCATTGATTTCAAAATTGTGGGCAGAATTGGTGACTGTTCCAGGCGCAGCATACAGGACATGGCCGTACCATTGGCGGTGCCTTCTCAGTGATGAGTGCAATGTCCATTTGCTGGCAAACAATGTCGTTCTGGACATGATCGAGGAGAGAGATGCCCATTGACCAACGGAGCATACGCAATTCCATGGATTGTGATTGATGCTCTGTGGCTTTGTCTGCTGGTCGGCTTCAACACCATATAAAGCAACTTCTTCTTCTTAAGTATGCAATCCATGGATTGGTCTGCGGCAGTTCTCCAGTCGGCTCTATTTATAGCTTTCCTCTTCATCTCTTCATAGTTTCTGCATCCTACATCAGACATGATTTGCTGTACATATTGTAGGCATGGTCTTCTTCGACATTTTTGCCTTCAACCATTCCCTCCAATACCGTTTTCAGCAGGCTATCGTGTCTCAAAATATGTCCTATCAGTCTAGTCCTCCTCCTCTTTATGCTTTTCCATAAGGTATAATTTTCCTCCACCTTTTTAAATACTTCAGTATTCGTTATTTTTTCTGTCCAGCTAATTTTTAGCATTCTTCTAGAACACCATTGTTCAAAAGAATTTAACCCCCTTTTTTCGTCTTTTCCAATTGTCCACGTTTCGCAACCATAAAGGGCAATGCTCCAAACATACGCTTTTAATAATCTTTTTCTGGTTTTAAGATTAATGGAATTTGTAGTGAATAAACGTTTCTACCATGCGATATACTGTATTAGGGACTTCTGCTGTTGGGTCATCCTTCTATCGCAGAGAATGTTTGTGACTTCTCTCCATCTCATCCATGCAGCACTTTGCACTTTGTCACCAACTCCGCCATCATTCTGCAGGCAAGACCCTAGATACCTGAAGCATGCGGTCTTAGTTAAAGTCTCTCTACCAACATGGATGGAGCTGTCGCTTGGGATGGTTTCTAGGCTGTTCCAATCTTCGACGTGACGTTGCAGTCCTCTTATTCGCCTGACGAGTGTCTGCCCTTCTGAAGTGAGGGCGCTGTCAACTGTTTACATGTTTCTGTCAGCACGTCAAGGAGAGTGTGAGGTACGAGAGAAGGCGTGTTACTCTGCTTCAAGCGTTATTGACACTAGGAGATTGCGTTTGTTCTGCTGCTTGTGCTAATATACACTGCTCAAAACAATTAGAGGGACAGGAATTTGATCGCGTGTACCATGTACATAGTCCGTGATTACGATATATACTGTTGCCCGTATTCTTCCGATATGTTTTAAGAATGCGAGGACACTTCCTCATGTCATTGTTAAGCCATGGCATTGTGGCAGTAGACACATGTATCGTGCTATGCCGCAGAGTGAAATGGTCGAGCAATGTCGCACTCTCTCCTCGAGTGCGTGTAAGTGAAGAATACGTTACTATCCACTTGGTGTACGTTGCAGTAGTTGAAATGAGGCATCTGAATGAGACAGAATGTGTTCGGGCAGTGACAATACTCAGCAGGTTGGACTATTTGTGGAGTGTCTACAGAGCTTAATGTGTCTTCATATGTTGTTGGGAGGGTTTGGAAACATGAAAACCGGGGCAAGGGAGAAAACAAAAAACATCGCCCAGAGACGACCGATATGTGGTGAATTGTTCTCTCCGCTGGCGTTCGGCGACCACCTGGGACCTGCAAAATGATCTAAGAGCAGCAACTGGTTGCAGTGTCAGTGACCAAATAATGCGCAACAGATACGAGGCAGGTTTAAGACCAAGACGACCTCATCAGGTCCCTCGATTAACTGCTCGCCACAAGAGAGATTTGCTGAGGACCATAGGGACTGGCTGCTGCATCACTGGCGCAATGTATTGTTTACGGACGAGTCCCGCTTTCGTCTAACTCGGTGGTACGGGCGTACCTACCTATCGTCGTCGTGGTGAACGTTATTAGGGAGCAGCAGTCCAAGAAAGGGACAGCTTTGGCCGCGGCTCTGTCATGGTGTGGGGTGGCATCACAATTGACCTTCAGATAACCAGAGGCTGACTTAATGCTCAGAGGTAAATCGACGAGGTCACCATTGCAGTTGCAATGGGTCCCCAGTTTATCCTGCAACTCGACCATGCGAGAACTTATTCAGCATCAGCCACCATGGAAACTCAGGGACATGGCGATTCAAACATTCGATTGGCCTGCGTTGAGTTCTGACCTCAATCCCATTGAGCATTTATGGGATATGCTGGACAGATAACTTCGGGCCTGTCCTGTAGAGCCTCAGACTTTGGAACAACTTGCAGAGGCCCTTATGGAGGAGTGGAAAAAAATTCCACAAGAAACTGTTCGCAGACTTGTCTGGGACATATCACGGAGATGTGAGGAAGTTATACGGGCACATGGAGGGTCTAGCAGATATTGAACTGTTTCTTTTAGTGCACTCTGTGCCTTCATGGAAGGACTGTCTACTTTGGTTGACGACATTGTGTTCCGTTCCTGGTCATAGCACCAACATGTGTGCTACTACATGCACAGGATATGTACATTTCCGTTAAATAAAGGTTTCATTTCCCGGATAATATGACTGTTTCATCCACCCATTCCTGGCAAAATAATACAGGTGTTTCAAATGTTGTCCCTCTCATTTTTTTTGAGCAGTGTATAATATAATACTGTAATAATACACTACTCTTCAGTTAAGCGCATGAATGCCTCAAAACTATTTATTTGACATAGACTTGAAATACCCAACTGACGAAATGCAAAGCTCGGGCCACTGTGTTTCATGGACATACAGAGCGGACTGCACCAGTATCTCCAGGAAAACAGACTGTGTCACACCGTTGACAACTTGTAGTTCATATAACTGTTAGTTATTTTGTTTTTAATTAAGTAAAACATATAAATTATTAAGTATACCTTCTTTTGACTATGGTGGCGCACTATCTGCAGCCTTGTTGGTAGGCTTTGTTTTTTATTGTCTTACGAATCATTGTGTGTCGCTGTGTGTGTGTACATGTGTTGGCTCTGTAATGTTTGGACGTTGTGGTTCTGAATAAAACTGAGATATACCAAGAGAATGTTTTGATTACCCGGAAAAATAACCTTCAGGTTATGGGCCCAGGCCTTGTTCGTCACGCAATAATTGTGATTGGAAATATAATAGATTGGACTGTGACCGAGGACGAACGACAATGGTCAAGATGGCGGACGAAATCGAATATCGTAGTAATATTCCAACACTGAATTCCTAGAAATATTTCACTTGGAAGTTGAGAGCAAAGGTCGTGTCGATCCAGAACAATGTTAGAGACGCTTTTCAGGGGAATGATGCTGTGTGTTGGAAAGGTGCAATGGGTGATGAAATTAAGAATTTAAAGAGTAAGAAAACCTCTGAAACTGTAGATAGACCAAAGGGTAAAAATGTACTGACTTGTAAGTGGGTATTGACTGTAAAGCCTAGTTGGCGTGCAGGTTTAACCAAATTCCTGTGAGTTTGCATTCACAAATTCTCATAGTGTGTTTCTTTGGTTTTTGTATTTCTCATATTGTTCTTCTTTTGTTTTTGTATTCCGTACAAGTCAAATGTATTTTTTGAATATAACTGTCTGTTTCCGGTTGTGACCAATTGATGTCGGTGTTTGTTTCTTCTCCCATCAATTTGGAGTTTAGGACTGTATTTAGTAAACCTTTCTTGCTAATTATTTTATGACAGGTTATGGGCCCAGTTAAACGCTTATTGCTCTTAATGTGTGGACTTTGTGATGGGAGAATGTCGGTCGTTAAAAGGTGTTGATATGTGCGGCGCACATGTGGACGGCAGTTAAGTGTGCATTCAAGATAGTTTTTGGTGAATTTTGTGGACGATTTTTCTATTGTGAGGACTATTTGTACGCTTTATTTTAAGTATACATACTAACATGGATTCAGCTACGGGAAGCAGCGAGCGAGTAGTTGCAATAGTGAGGTTACAGGACGACAATTGGGAAGCGTGGAGCACCCGACAAAGGCATTGCTTCAAACAAGGCGTCTGTGGGACGCGGTTCAAGGTTTCCCACGAAAGACCGATACAGGAGAGGTAGAAGATACACCCGTTGAAGAGTACTCCGAGGCCCAACTGGGCAAAGATCAAGACGCGAAAAACTTGCTCATAGGTTTGGTCACCGATCCTTTCCTAGGTGATATCAAAGAAGCGGAGACAGCTAAGGAAGCATGGCAGAATCTTCTGACTTCATGTTGCGATGCCGGAGTCCTTCAAATTGTGACGATGTTAGAAGAATTGTGTCTTTTTAAGAAAACTAGTGACATTAGCATGCGTACATTTGTTGATAAAGTGCTCACTTGGTGTGCACTGTTGGACGATGTAGATATAAAATTTACGGATAAGGCCAAAGCTGCTTTTATTCTCAGAGGACTGGAAAAGCGGGAGTACGAAAATTTGATACGTTCATTGGAAAGCAATGAAGAAAACTTAAGTGTAAAGGTAGTGCGAGCCAAACTATTGTTGGAGGAGAGAAAGAACAAGTTGGACAAACTAAAGATAGAGCGAGAACAGGAGACTTATGCGAGGCTGAAGAAGGAAGAATCTGAGGGTGAAAGCGTGAAGGCAATGGTGGCAGCCATGCGCTTAAATTCCAAGGGGGTCGTCAACAGCAGCAAACGTGTCAACAAGCCAACAGGTAGTGGTGGATTCATGTACTACAAGTGCCAAGAACAGGGGCATATTGCGAAGTTCTGTGATTTAGTTCATGAAGCAAGAAAGAAAGGTTCAGTTTTGTGTTTTAATTGTGCCAAGATAGGTCATACTTCCCGGAATTGTAGTAATGGACGCAAGGAAAATGTTAAGGTTAAGAATCGTGAGGTTATTGCCACGGTAAAGGACGATGAGGCGGCAAACGAATGTGTTCAGGTTAATGCTAGTAGTGTTAAGGTAAAGGCTTATGTGGCAACTGAAAGCAAGGATGATGCATCTGATTGTGTACGCAGGTGGTATGTAGATTCAGGAGCCACTGAGCACCTGACACCTTATAAGGATATTCTGTATGATTACACCCCAAAGGTTTCTGGTAGTGTAGACACAGCTGATGGATCCGCAGTTAGTGTATGTGGTATGGGAAGTGTGCTTATGAAGCTATCTGACAAGTGTGGAGGTTCTTTTCTGAAACTGAAAAGAGTGTTGTATGTCCCAGGTCTTCAAGACAATTTAATATCTGTAGGTCAATTTGACAGGAAAGGTGCAGTCGTAACCATTAAAGATAGCAAAGTTGTATTGTCAGATCATGAGGGTATATTCCTTACGGGTAAGGCCGTTGGAAATATGTATGAGGTAAATTGTGGTAATTTTATGGTAGAACAAGGGAAAGAATTTGCTTGTAATGACGAGGTGGAGGTTGTGTATGCTAAGAGCAACAAAGCTGTAACTAGCGGAATATGGCATCAGCGTTTTGGCCATGCTCGGAACATTCCAGATCGTGATTTTATACCCAAAGAAAATAATCTTGATTGTGATACTTGTAAACAGGGTAAAATGAAAAGACTTAAATTTAATGAAAGAGATCATGTATCTCAGAAGCCATTAGATGCAGTGTTCTCTGAAGTATGCCAGCTAGAGCACCCATCGATTGGAGGTAGCTAATATTTTATTACATTTACTGATGATTGTACCAGATTCTCATATGTAAGGTTCCTTAAGCATAAGAGTGATGCATTTAATGAGTTTCTCAAGGTTAAGGCCCTAATGGAGACAGCACAAGGGACCAAGTTGAAATCTTTCCATTCAGACAACGGTGGAGAGTATTTAAGTAAAGAGTTTTGTAACTATCTTGAAAAGGAAGGTATTGTTCGTAGGTTAACAATGGCTTACTCTCCCCAACAGAATGGCGTTGCTGAACGCCTCAACCAGCAACTTCTCACCACTAGTAGGTGCATGCTCATTCAGTCAGGCATGCCAGTTCAATTTTGGGGGGAAGCCATCAGCACAGCCTGCTATATAAAGAATAGGTGTGTGTCATCAACTGTAAAGAACATCCCATTTGAACTGTGGACGAGTAGAAAGTTGTCAGACCAGGAATTGCTTATGTTAAAATCATTTGGTTGTAAAGTTTGGATCCATAAACGTAATGTGGAAAAGTTAGTGCCAAGGGCAAATGTTGGTGCAATGCTAGGGTACCCCGATGACTCGAGGGGCTACCGTGTATGGGACATCGAAAAGAAATGTGTCATTAAATCCAGGAATGTAGAATTTGTTGAAGATGTATTTCCGTTTTCTGTAAAAGCCCAGGAAAAACCTGTAACTCAGATAGATTGTGAACCTAGAACAGTTGAAGTGTTTGTCGAGCAGAAAGATTGTGGAGGTGACGTGTTTGAACACGAAGTAGCCGAATCAGGAAATGAAAATTCTGTAACAAGTGATAGTGATGCCTCTTTGTCAGATTCTGATGTCGTAATAGACGCTCCATTACAGCCTGAACACACAGTATTACGCAGGTCGAGTAGAGAGAGAAAACTTCCCAGCAAGTGTGTGTGTTGTAATGAAGTCAAGGTCAAATGTCGCATTGTCATGTTGAGGTCAGAATATAACAATCCGGTGTCTTTTCAAGAAGCCACCTCACGAGATGACAAAGATAAATGGTTTGAGGCAATGAACCAAGAGATTTCCCTCTTGGAAAAACATAATGTGTGGACACTTGCAGAAGATTCAGGTGGCAAGACTGTCATAGGCACCAAATGGGTGTATAAAACTAAACGAAACCAAGAAGGTGAAGTACTTAGGTATAGAGCACGTTTAGTAGCTCAAGGTTTCAGTCAGATAAAGGGTACAGATTTCCTTGAATCCTACAGTCCTGTGGTAACAAGGAAAACTATTAGGACCTTTATAGCCATAGGAGTAGAGCGTGAATGGGATAATTGTCATTTGGACATTGTATCGGCATACCTTAATAGCAAAATTATGGAAACTGTATTTGTAAGTCAACCAGAAGGTTTTCGCAGTGTAGAATACCCAGACTATGTGTTAAAACTCAACAAGAGTATTTACGGTTTGTGTCAAGCTGGTAAAGATTGGCACAATTGTATCACTGCACAACTTGTCAAGCTTGGCTTAAATCAAAGCAAATGTGATCCATGTCTGTATTTTAGCCCAGATCATGACCTGTATGTTGCCCTTTGCTACCATACAAGGAATGGTATGTAAATGTTTGTTGTTAGTGTAAGGCTAGTTATGGTTTTTTTTTTGTTTTAAGTTTTTTTTTTACAATTTGTGAATGGGGGAAGTGTGAGTTTGCATTCACAAATTCTCATAGTGTGTTTCTTTTGTTTTTGTATTTCTCATAGTGTTCTTATTTTGTTTTTGTATACCGTACAAGTCAAATGTATTTTTTGAATATAACTGTCTGTTTCCGGTTGTGACCAATGGATGTCGGTGTTTGTTTCTTCTCCCATCAATTTGGAGTTTAGGACTGTATTTAGTAAACCTTTTTTACTAATTATTTTATGACAGGTTTAACCAAATTCCTGGAATAGATTTTAATGACACCCACTCACCTGTAGTTAAGAAAGAGACTATTAGATTGTAGTTAGCCTTATCAGTGCAAAAGAGATGGGTCAGGGAATATGTTGATGTGATGACAGCTTATCTGAATGCGAACCTACAGGAGGAAGTATATATGGAACAGCCACCTATGTATCAGCAAGGTGAAAGTGATAAAGTATACAGATTGTTAAAGAGTTTATATGGTCTTAAACAGAGTGGAAAAGAATGGCATAACACATTAGATCAGATATTACATGCTTTTGGTTTGACGAGATTAAAGAAAGACCCTTGTGTTTACCGAGATAAATCTAAAGAACGAGTGGTGTTTGTATATGTGGATGACTTGGGGATCTTTGGTGTTGGAGAAAAAGTTGAGGAAATGAAACAGATGTCAAATGTTTTGGAGATTAGGGAGATGGGGAGGATGACAAATTCTTATCAATGAACATTGTATCGAGTGATAACTCATTGTTGATTGATCAGAGTCATTATATTGAGCAATTGTTATGAGTTCAAGTTCACTGATATGAAGGGCAAGTCATTCCCAATAGAAGCTAACAGACATTGTAATACAGATGCTGAAAGTTTTGACAGATGTGTATACCATAAAGCAGTTGGGAGTTTATTGCATTTATCCCAACCCACTAGGCCAGATGTTAGTCTTGCCATAAAATAAAAAATGTGAAAACCCCACTGTTAGTGATTGGAAAGATCCTATTGCATATTTTCCGATATTTAAAACATACTAAGGATTTTAAACTTAAATATGTTAAACAGGAGTACCAAGGAAAAGCAAGGAGGTAATGTATAAAATGTACTATGTACCCATATTAACTTATGCAGCTGAGACTTGGACCCTTACAAGCAGGCAAGAGAGTAGAATCCAAGCCAGTGAAATGAAATTCCTAAGAAGTATGATAGGAAAGACAGAGTGAGGAATGAAGATGTTAGGAAGGAAGTTGGGATGGGAAAACTAAATGAGAGAATTGAAAAGAATAAACTAAGGTGGTTTGGACATGTAAAGAGGATGGAGGAAAATAGAATACCAAGACAGATGCTGGAGGCAATGTGCAAGGGTAAGAGAGCAAGAGGAAGACCTAGAACAAGGTGGATCGATCCAGTGAAGAGCAGCGTAAGAAAAAGAAATCTGGACTGGGACAAGATCGTGGAAGGAAAGTGGAGAAGTGCCATAAATATCCCGACCCGGCAGGAGCTGGATAAGGGATAATGATGATGATAAACAGGATGCACCCATTATATTATTCTGTGACTCAGACTTAGGTAATGATAATGCAACCATTCTGATTGCAAGGCTCAGCTCTTTTGGGTGTGTTAGGTAAGAAAATGGCACTTGCTGGGAGGGCAGTTTGCATCTCTGTGTGGCATGGCAGGTGGCCTTGCCAATGAAGTTAGATGTTTTGTATATTCTTTTTATATTTCCATTTACGATGCTGTTTATATATATATATATATATATATATATCTATGTCTATTCTTGTTAAAGTCCATACTGCTAGATTTTGTATTGGAGTATCTGTCCGTTTTATCTTTGGAGATTGTAGGAAGCCATGTTAGTACCTGTTAGGATGGTTAGATGAGAAAAAGAAATATGTTAGGTTTGGATTATAAAAGTGGATTGCTTAGAGATAAAGAAAAAGCTGTAGTGAGAATTATTAAAGAATTAAATGAATACCTGAGTTCCTATGGTGAGGTGCAGGTTCCTGTATGTTTTAATTGATGGTGATCTGAGTAATTAACGGTTAATAGAGGAATGTCCATCACATATATCAGGTATATGTACTATATGTCTGCCCTGTTGTTAAAATTGTGAGTTTGCATTCACAAATTCTCATAGTGTGTTTCTTTGGTTTTTGTATTTCTCAGTGTTCTTTTGTTTTTGTACACCACACAAGTCAAATGTACTTTTTGAATATAACTGTCTGTTTCCGGTTGTAACCAATTGATGTCGGTGTTTGTTTCTTCTCCCATCAGTTTGGAGTTTAGGACTGTATTTAGTAAACTTTTTTTGCTAATTATTTTATGACAGGTTATGAGCCCAGTTAAACGCTTATTGCTGTTAATGTGTGGACTTTGTGATGGGAGAATGTCGGTCGTTAAAAGGTGTTGATATGTGCGGCGCACATGTGGACGGCAGTTAAGTGTGCATTCAAGATAGTTTTTGGTGAATTTTGTGGACGATTTTCTATTGTGAGGACTATTTCTACGTTTTATTTTAAGTATACATACTAACATGGATGCAGCTACGGGAAGCAGCGAGTGAGTAGTTGCAATAGTGAGGTTACAGGACGACAATTGGGAAGCGTGGAGCACCCGAACAAAGGCATTGCTTCAAACAAGGCATCTGTGGGACGCGGTTCAAGGTTTCCCACGAAAGACCGATACAGGAGAGGTAGAAGATACACCCGTTGAAGAGTACTCCGAGGCCCAACTGGGCAAAGATCAAGACGCGAAAAACTTGCTCATAGGTTTGGTCACCGACCCTTTCCTAGGTGATATCAAAGAAGCGGAGACAGCTAAGGAAGCATGGCAGAATCTTCTGACTTCATGTTGCGATACCGGAGTCCTTCAAATTGTGACGATGTTAGAAGAATTGTGTCTTTTTAAGAAAACTAGTGACATTAGCATGCGTACATTTGTTGATAAAGTGCTCACTTGGTGTGCACGGTTGGACGATGTAGGTATAAAATTTACGGATAAGGCCAAAGCTGCTTTTATTCTCAGAGGACTGGAAAAGCGGGAGTACGAAAATTTGATACGTTCATTGGAAAGCAATGAAGAAAACTTAAGTGTAAAGGTAGTGCGAGCCAAACTATTGTTGGAGGAGAGAAAGAACAAGTTGGACAAACTAAAGATGGAGCGAGAACAGGAGACTTATGCGAGGCTGAAGAAGGAAGAATCTGAGGGTGAAAGCGTGAAGGCAATGGTGGCAGCCATGCGCTTAAATTCCAAGGGGGTCGTCAACAGCAGCAAAAGTGTCAACAAGCCAACAGGTAGTGGTGGATTCATGTGCTACAAGTGCCAAGAACAGGGGCATATTGCGAAGTTCTGTGATTTAGTTCATGAAGCAAGAAAGAAAGGTTCAGTTTTGTGTTTTAATTGTTCCAAGATAGGTCATACTTCCCGGAATTGTAGTAATGGACGCAAGGAAAATGTTAAGGTTAGGAATCGTGAGGTTATTGCCACGGTAAAGGACGATGAGACGGCAAACGAATGTGTTCAGATTAATGCTAGTAGTGTTAAGGTAAAGGCTTATGTGGCAACTGAAAGCAAGGACGATGCATCTGATTGTGTACGCAGGTGGTATGTAGATTCAGGAGCCACTGAGCACCTGACACCTTATAAGGATATTCTGTACGATTACACCCCAAAGGTTTCTGGTAGTGTAGACACAGCTGATGGATCCGTAGTTAGTGTATGTGGTATGGGAAGTGTGCTTATGAAGCTATCTGACAAGTGTGGAGGTTCTTTTCTGAAACTGAAACAAAACAATTTAATATCTGTAGGTCAATTTGATAGGAAAGGTGCAGTCGTAACCATTAAAGATAGCAAAGTTGTATTGTCAGAACATGAGGGTATATTCCTTACGGGTGAGGCCGTTGGAAATATGTATGAGGTAAATTGTGATTATTTTATGGTAGAACAAGGGAAAGAATTTGCTTGTAATGACGAGGTGGAGGTTGTGTATGCTAAGAGCAACAAAGCTGTAACTAGCGGAATATGGCATCAGCGTTTTGGGCTTACGCCCAGTAGTGCAATAAGTAATTTCCGTCCAGACTGTCGTCTAACCAAGTAGCGACCAATGGTTTCGTCCAGACAGTCGTCTAACTAAGAAGAGCCCGATTATTTCTCCTTTTTCCCCCACATAATTGCAACATTACATGTGTCGTCTAATGTAGGCCTATTTTGTATCGGATACGTTGGTAACTAATGATGTCAATGTGATCGCTGCAGCAGTTTCTCATACTAAATATGCTCTCGAACATGGCTGCGGTTGTTAAATATACAATAAATAAAAACACACATTTTAAGTGATTAAGCACATATATCCGGTGCAGAAGTGATCAAGGTTAGTAGTTACAACTGACAATGCCCGCTCCCCGTTCCGCCAAAAGATGAAATATGGTATGAAAATGATATACTATCCAAGTGAAAGTGAAAAGGAAAAGAGTGATACGTTGTACAGAATTAATCTGAAATTTACCTACAGTATATAAGGGGGGGCAGGGGGCCCGCCCCCCCCGAAATTTTTGTCACATATTATACAGGGAGCGGCAAAAAGATCTAACAGTTTTTAAATCACAACAACACGAACATTTTAAATTATACAAATTCTTTTATTACTTATAACAGCAAGGTGTACATGTCAATTAATGGAAAACATGAAAGAACAATAGCGAGTCGAAGAGTACGCGTTCCATCTCGTAACACAATTTTGTTATGGGTGAGTAATTTTAGAGCTACAGGTTCAGCCTTAAAACGTATGTCGACAGGCCGTCCAAGGTCAGCCAGGACAGCAGAAAATGTTGAGCGAGTGAGACAAGCTGTGGAAACCAGTCCACGGCGGCCGGCTCGTAAACAAGCTGCTGCTTTGCAAATGTCTGATCGAACAGTGAGACGAATATTGCGTTTCGATTTGCATTTTCATCCGTATAAAATGGTTATTGTCCAGCAGTTGAAGCCTAATGACTATGCAAAGCTTCAGTGCAAGACTGGAAGAATGCATCGAAAAAGATGGGCATCATTTGAAAGATGTTATCTTCAAATCTTAAAAGTTAAAATCTATTGTTCTTTCGTGTTTTCCATTAATTGACATGAACACCTTGCTGTTATAAGTAATAAAAGAGTTTATATCATTTAAAATGTTTGTGTTGTTGTGATTTAAAAACCGTCAGATCTTTTTGCCGCTCCCTGTATTTGTTTATGAATTAAAATATTGAAAACTAATATATTCGCACTTATCATGTACTATTGTTACTAAGCGACGTATGGCAACGTTGCAAAGCAAGGCGACGGTAAAGCGATGTAAATAGTGTGACAAGCAGTTCGCTCTGATCTTATGTGTAACAACATAACCGCTTATCACTCTCCAGTGCCTTCGCTCTTATAAACGTACCAAGAACAGCAACTAGTGCCCTTGAAGCGTGACCAAAAAATTCCCTAACTTTTATACCTTTATCATACTTTTGGTAAATTTGCCTCTCTCTGTAGCTACCGGTACTGCCGAACGGAGTTTGAGTTGGTTGAAAACATACATAAAAATTCTACTTCTCTTCACAGACACACACATCTCACTGACGATGAAGTTATAAAACGATTTGGTAATGCTTTAAGAAACCTTGACTTTATATTATAGTGTACGTTGTAAATCAAAACAGTAATGTTAATTCTTTCCATGTAAACACTACCAAGTGAGCAAGATGATAGTATTAATGAAAAGTAACATAATATGGTCTTAGTTGTGCTTGACATTATCCAAGCATAAAACATTACAACAAATTGGTTGAAAAAGTGATGCTAGATAGCCTTAAAACTCATAATTTTGCACCCAACTATACAAAAGTTTCCTGGGGAGAATCCCGGACCCCCAATTCGTAGGGGCCTATACCATGCCCCGTAACCCCCGGTTGGGCCCCCTCCGAAATAAAATTCTATATACGCCCCTGTAAGTCGTGTTGTAAAGGGGATAGCGGGTGGGTTAGAGACAGCGAAGGAGAAAACATCTATTAGGACATCATTTCCACAATTACTATGCATCATTACACAAGGTATTAACGGTGTCAATGTTTGCACTGCACAACACCACTGGTCACTAAAAACAAGTGTTTCCACCCTTAGCGTCTACGACACCTTGTAAACGATCAGGCATACTGTTCACAACTCATCGAATGACATTTTCAGGGATGCGATCCCATTCCTCCAACAGCAATGTTCTCAGTTGTGCCAAGGTGGTGGGGTCACACTGTCTGACGTTCTTTCCAAGCATATCTCGTACATGTTCGATGGGGTTTAAGTCAGGACTACGAGATGACCAGTCCAGGGTTTGAATCCCACTTTCTGCAGATATTATACAACACAGCGAGCAGTATGAGGGCATTATCCTGCATCAGCATGAAATTCTGACCAATGAAAGGCGCAAAGGGCATCATATGGTTCATCAGGATCTCTTCGATGTACCTTTGGGAATTGTGTGTCCCGTGATCGATGCACACTAACTCAGTGCGGGCCATAACGTTGATGCCACCCCACACGGAGTCCTGGAGGAGAAAGCAACAGGGCTTACCTCTCCCCGCGCCTTTTCCACATTCTTTCTCTTCCATCAGGAGATCTAAGATTAAAGCGACTCTCGTCAGTGAAGTGAATAGAGGCCCACTGCTCGTGTTCAACAAATGCCAGTTGTTATTTCTAGAACAACAATAAGCGAGCGGCAACATTCATAACCCTTAAATGCTTACAGTGCGCTTCCTGCCATCGAAGATGCCACCCTAAGAAATGTCATATTATCAATTACTATTCACGGATGTTTCAGATGTTTGTTCTAATGCGTGAAAAGCTTTTAAAATGTGATTACATCTTTTTCATGGCTAATTTTATTCTATTTATATTACATTTTTAATTGTTCCACTTTTTTGCCGGTATGTGTATTACTCCGTCGATAAAGCTTGCCTTTCAACGCGCGTATTTAACTAGTCAATTTGTCAGTGAATTCAGTGAATTTTCTGCAAGTGGCTTATAATGTGCCAGGTGACGAAAGGTGAGGAGAGTATTCTACCAACCATCTCGCACTGTGCCGCTAGCATTTTTTGGGCAGTTGGTCCTGGTTCGATTTTTGGCTCTGCCAAGAAATTTTAATTTTGGTCTGATGGATGGAACAAGGCACACTAAGCCTCATGAGGCAAAACTGAGAAGAGGAGGGTTCGCTTCCCATCTTATCCATATTGGAAGTGGTTTCCGCACTTCTACTCCAGGCAAATACCGGGATGGTTCCTAATTTAATCCCAATATTCAACTGAACTTCTTGTATCTCAATAGGGATTTGCCAGTAGGCTTTCAATAGCTTGTCTCAATTCTGCTTCCATATATGTAGGCCTATACATGCAAGAAATGAGTATGGTTCTTATCAAAAATAAAGAAATAATAAGCTGATATGTACCCTACTATTCTATTTCTCTCCCACTCCTAAATCCTTCTCTGAACACTCATCTTAAAACAGAATGGTCTGCATTTTTGGACTAATTATAAAAATGTAGCCTGTAATAAGAAATGAACATGTTTCTGTTCTTATGCATTTTATATGATGCTTTAAAAAATCAATCTAGAAGAGCTAATTTAAGGTAACTTCACTACCATAATACTGCTTAAGAGTTAGACTGTTGAGGACTGATGACCAAGATGTCCATAACTTGAGCAAGGACTGCTTCACAACTATATGTAAAATGTAAAGTGCCTTTACGTAGTTTGGATCATTTGCGTACGTGTTACAAGGATGTGTGTGTTGACTTTTTGGTGTTAAATGATGTAGGTTGGCAACACCAAAAGTGGCAGCCATGTTGGTTTTCTAGTAACTTATGTAAGGTGTTCTGGATTATACGATGGAGCTTCTGTAATGAGCAGTCATGTGATTGGCATACAATCTAAAGTCTTATCGGCCTATCCAAACGCAATATTCACCCACTGTTATGCCCATGTTCTAAATCTTGTTCTCCAGCAGAGTGTATCGGTGATTAAAGAATGCAGAATATTTTTACAAACATTGACTGGACTCTCTGCTTTCTTTTCTAAATCATCTAAAAGGACACATGCGTTGCAAGAATTTGTGCAAAAGAAATTACCCAATGTAGCACCAACCAGGTGGAATTTTACATCACGACTTTGTCACACTGCAAAAGAATACAGATCCGAACTTTGTGAGTTCTTCGAAAATATCATAGAACATTCTGGTGACTGGGATAGTGAGACAGTCGTAAAATCACGAGGTTTTTTGGCTTTTCTTCAATATGTTGAAACTATATTTCTATTGGAAGTATTTTCTATGTTGCTTGCTTACACAGACATATTAATGTACAATCTTCTACAAACAAAGGATTTCGATATTCTTTACTGTAGCAAGAAAGTAAATGACATCAAAGATCAACTTCAGTATGATATAGAACATTCTTATTCATTAGTTTGGAACAATGCAATTTCAAAGAAGGATGAACAAACTCAGATCAAACCAAAGCGGCACTGTCTAGATAACAATGAACAAGAACATCGTTATCGCCGCCTATACGTGGAAATTGTCGATTGTTTAATTCATCAGATTGAATGTAGGTTCTCTCAACTTGAGAAATTGGAATATTTTCATTTGCTACATCACCGTAAGTATATAAGAAAACATTTCCCGAATCACTGCTACAAAAACTTTTGGCTCAATACGGAAATGTATTTGACCGCATTGGATTGAAGAACGAATTAAGTGTTCTCTACACATCAGCTGAATTTCATGGGAAAGATGTTCACGAACTTGTTAGTTTTATGCATGAAAATAACCTCGCTTCTGGATTTGGTGAAGTTTATAAACTTGCTAAATTAATACTGACAATTCCTTGTACTACAAGCTCTGTGGAACGTTCGTTTTCTGCATTAAGAAGAATCAAGACTTACCTACGAAGTACTCAAACACAAGAAAGACTAGGCAACTTAAGTTTGTTATCAATCGAAAATGAGTTAGTACACAAAATGAAGGTCAAAGACTCATTTTATAATGCTGTGATTGAGAAGTTTTCTTCTCAAGAACGAATAATACAGTTGATGTTTAAATGAAAGAGGTAGGCCTATGTGGTTTTAATTACTAAATTTATGAAATATAACCTATATGTCACTTGTAAGAGTTCTGTGAGGCCATAGATCAACTGTATAAATGTTTTAACAACACACCCATACTTTTGGTCCAGCATACGCCACTGATTCAAAGACGTGTTGAGAATCACCCAGATCTACTTAACGGTTTGGAATATGTAGTGGGTATCACAACAGAACAAGAAAGTGAAAACTTCGTTGCATCAGATTCATTTAACAAATTTGCGCATGGGATGTTTCGAGATATCTTCCGAGTCCGACTCAGATATGGCAAAATTTTGGCTCTCTTACATCATCGACGTGGAAGTCCTGTTTCAGAACTTCCATTATCTGAGTAGTGGAGTATGTTTTGATGAATACGTAGATGGTTGTCGCAAAATGCTTCCTCTTCTAGCAGCATATGGTAACATAAATTATCTGCGCTACCTCTCTCTCTACTACTGGCAAATGTCCACCTTGACAGGCAATAGTTTCAACAAATTTTCTCCCGATCAGGTTATTGAAATGACCATGAACAAACAGTCTCAGAATCGAAGAAGTAGTGGCTGGGTTGGATTCTCCAAGAATCTCCCCATGATTTCTGTTAACATACTAAGCAGACCTGCTGTCTTGTACTTAAGGGAGCAATTACAACAAATCATAAATTTAAAGAAGTCTCTCTACCGCCACTCAGAAGTGGGTCCATCAAGGATTAAGAAAGACTTGCAAGTAATTCATGAAGTAAAACTTGCCCCGGAGGAGTGGGATACGGACCCATGGAACATAAGCCAACCAAATCTTCGCTCACTGTGCACTGGACAGCCAGCGACGGAGGAAGTAGTTAAGAGCCTGAACATAGCCCATGATGAGGGGAATACCATGGCAGTAGCAATATTGGACAGACTTTCTTCTGGAACTAGATCTCTGCACGATTCTATCAGCCAAAGAAAAATCAAAACATTTGCCACACAGACAGTGTGCATTGCAAAGAGCAAGCAAGATGTAAGGATATTGGTAGACCACACTGCAACGAAGCAAGTTATCGATCTCTTAACGAGCGGAGAAACTCCTACCATGACTCTACTGGATATCATGCAATACTGAATAACAACAGTGAGCCTATCTCTTTTTACAGCTGACTGTATGTTCCATAAACCAGTCAAGTCAAAATTCAGAACATTGTTGACTCTTCAACCTGTGATGCCGCCACCGCATTACCATGCCATCATAAATGTCGGAATGGCATGGAACAAGGTACCAGCGTGCAAGAGTTAGAGTGATTATGCCGTCAACCTCTACAGATACATAGTAAATCGCCATTCTCAAACAGTAGCTTTTCACCTAATCAATGATATTTATAATGAAGAAACTATAATTGAAAGTACGAAGTATCATGAGCAAAAACGTCGTATGGGTGCGTCCCAAACGTTTACCCAGTTGCTGACCAGCAAATGCCTACAGGGAATGCCTGGCATTCATTTTTGTCGAAGCCTGCAAACAAACAGAGCCTGCAACATTTCCTTCTGAATGTGTGGCAATCCTACGAGCATAATGGTGACTGGTATTACACCATGGATCTTTCCTTCTATGATCTCACATCTGGCGAATGCGACCCTCGATTCGAAGCACCATGTTCATCTGAAGCCGATACCAGGGCGTTTTTTCCAAGCTGCACAGTTAGGCGGTTCTGATTCAATTGTTTTTGATTTCGAGGACACAGATGTATGGGTTATTGCTTCATACATCAGTCACCTAACTGAACAGGATATGTATATGTACGTACAAGAAGAAATCCGGAAATGCTACAGTATTCTACAACTGTCACTCACTGTTCTCAGAACAAGACAAAGCCTGTGCTGCTCTTGGAGTCTACACATTCACCGGTTGTGACACAGTAGAAGGTTTTTTCGGCTTGGGGAAAGTCAAAGCAATGAAGCGCATTCTTCAGCCAAATAATATAACACACCTACAGATAATACAGCAACTTGGAGTTAATGACGAACTATCCGATGAGCTGTTCCTTCAACTGCAGTTGTTCACAATTAGGATCATCTACAATGACCCAGTGAGCAAAAGATTGTGCGAAGCCCGAGCACGTAAATGGCGGCAGTTGCGATGTTACGATTCTGCCAGATTGCCTCCCGACGAAGACTCATTTAGACAACACTGTCTTCGAAGTCACTTGCAAGCTTATGAATATAAGAATGCCCAGCTTGAAAAACGGCTGCTCCCTACTAACTTTGGATGGGAACAGCTCCAAGATGGATTGCGACCCATCACGAACACAATACCCTCACTTCCAAGTGGAGTCCAATTTCCTCAAACCAAACCAACCTTTGCAGAGGAATTTGTCGAAGAAATAGAAGAAGAAGTCAATTCACCTGCTCATGATTCGTCCATAGAATACAGCGACACAGAGGGGGAGTTCAGTGATTGACAGAAGGATATCTGTTGTGACTTTCACATGTTCAACGGACATAAAATTAATGATGAACATAGATTTCAAAACATTCCAATTGATACTACTACAGATACGTCTATCCTATGAAGACATTATACTAATGACATTATCGGTATTTGATAATCAGTAATATTACACCAAAAGTATACATCCATAAAGAAAAACATAACAAAAATGCAAAATTGTTTCCTTTTCCCTTTCAGATTGGAACCAGTCACATTGTAAAACATATAGAACGATTAAATACCTATCCAGAGGTATCATAACCATGAAACTTGTCCAAGTATTTTGGGATATTTTTCTATTTTCTCATTTCGTGAAGACTGGTCGCTATTTTTCAATATGGCGGCCAAACGCCAAAATTACAAAAATGACTCCCAAGCTAAATTTTATCCTTAGCATGTCAGAAATGAATTGCAATCATAAAAAAAGGTTCCCCCCAAAAGCGCACGGGTTTGAGTATCCTGACCGGACTATCTATGATGGAGGCCATGAATCAAGCAGACATGTTCCAAATCTCCATAGTGCATAGCACATAGTACATAGTTGCTAGCAGCTAGTCAATAGTTAACAACTTGAGTATTGGGACACAGCCTAGTGTCTTAAAAGTTACATTCCACATTTGTTGTATGTATAGCTTGATTTTTGTGTTCTTACAGATCTGTCCACTGGATCCAGTTGAACCAACGAGCTAGAGAAAGGTATATAGAGTGGAAATGGTGCCGCCATTATGGAAGAAGGTTGAACTGGCAGCCGCCATGATATACGCCGTCAAGACGGTGGGAGGCAGGGAGGGAGAGGCATGACTAACGAAGCGTAAGATTACGTAAGAACTGACAATTTAATTTGTACATTGAACGAAAACTAACACAATCATCTAACAAGACAATAAGCTACGTTGCTTATGCACAGTACATTGCATGATTTCATTGTCCTTTAAAAATAATAAGTTTTGTGTACAACTGACGCACCTGTTGACCTCTCTCGCGCTGAGCTGTATTTCTGCAGAAGTGGTGAAGCCTGCATGTATAATAGTGTTTTACAATTCGCTCGATGAGTGAAGCATAGTGAGGCTTTTCCCCAGGTTCAGTAGCTATAAATAGATGGTCAGATTTCTGAAACAGATAACTCGGCAGCATAGCATAGCTGAAACTTCAGCATGAGATTCTTCGTGTTCTTTCGCAACATAGTGGCATTCTTCCTGACGACACTATCAGCTGTTGTACATAATTTCACTACATCATTTGATGGATTCAAAAGGCCATCTTTCACGTCTTTCTCTTTAATCAGTCCTTCTTTCTGAACATCTTGACCTGATAAAAGCACTTCTAAGCATTCAATACAAGTTAATTTTTTAGACACTTGGCGAACAACACTTCCTGCTATGTACTGAACATCATTTTCTACGTACAAGCTCAGTGAATTATAATCTGCACAGTAGCCATGTTCTGTACTCGCAGAATTGTCTGTCAGCATAGAATCGTCCTTCCCATTGACACCATGAATATCTGCAGTTGTCATAAGTAGGTCACACTCCATAGGCTTACTGTTGGAATTCATGGATGGGTCTAACTTCGCAATTAAACACTTCCTATAACCTGATTTAAATTGTACTGCATTTGTATTATTTCTATTCCCACCTCTGGAGGGCGGCTTCGGTGGCGTAGTCGGTAGCATTCTGAGCTTCTATGCCCAAGATAGTGGGTTCAAACCCGGCCGAAGCCGTCGGATTTTTTAAGAGCGTTAAAATCCCTCAGTATGGCTTCCTTCGGAGGGGAAGTAAAGCCGGTCGTCCCATGTCATAGATTTATGGCATGTTAAAGAACCTTCCACTAATTGCACCTGTGTGAAGCTAAATTGGATAGGTTAAGAATGTAAACAACGCTCTTAGGTTTCTACGTTCGTTGCCAAGAGCCGACTGTGGTGGCGTCTAGTAGCTAAGTTCTGAACTTAGCTTAGTAGTCGTTGACGGTGGCGCTTGGCGGCGAAAGTAGGATCAATTTGAAAAATTCTAAGTTCGAGTCTGTACTTAAATTAAAAAACAGATAACACACACTAATACAGTCATCACAATTAACACCGGTTATCAGACAGATTCTACACACACCCAAAGTACACGGGGCTACATGACAGCGTTGTCGCAGCCCCTAAACTTAAGAACCAACCAACCACCTCTGGAGCGAATAGAAGAAAAACATAGCTCTAAGTACTCCTGACTCAATCTACGTGTTAATAAGTACCTCAATACAGCATTTTGTTCCCACGGTTATGTTTCTGCTTGTTGTATCACACTTAAGAGATCAATAATCAAACCGTATATTGGCATCTTTCTGCTGGAATCGCAAATAAGCTTTCCATCCTAAAGTTTCAGTTTCTTGAGGTAGTCAACACAATTGGCTACTTAGTTACAAACCGTGGCTCGGTTCTTCTTCGATAGTGATGCCTTTGTACCTTTTCCTTAAGGATGACAGGAATTGAGTATGTCGAATAGCCTATAACATATATCATTTTTAGAAATTTCACAGTACACTCACAGTCATTGAACTCCGTAAATCCTATTTCTTTACAAAACACTATGACACAAGCAACAGATCTGCTAAGCGTTTCTGCTGCTAAAGGAACCTTCATTTTTTGGGAGTCATACTGTATGTACTGTTCCTTTATCAGCACATAAACCTCCCTTTTACTGTATGTTGTGCAATTCTTCCAGTTAAACCCACTTGATAGTAGTGTTTTCAGTCTCTGTACCATCTCGAAGAATCGTCTTATCGGCTAATAAATTGCGTGCCAATTTTGTCATGTGGGCAGTATCAGAAAAGCAACACACTTTTAGTTTAGTATATGAAGGATGGGGGAACTGAATATTATCTATATTAAATGACACTCCTAGCTTCTCCATGACAGATCTATTTGTTGCAGTGCCATCACATACCCCAGCAACAATGTTTATCTCGATCTCATGCAGTTTCCTTTAATATTGTTCTGCTAAATTTACTTTCATAGATGCACACATACCACTTATTAGACAATAATCCACCGGTATTTCCTGCTGCGATTCAAACATGTGACCATAAAAACCAGAGCTTATCTAGCTAGTGGACAGTCATCACTTTCTATTCATCCCTGACCTCAATCTACGTAACCACGAATTTGATGTCCGTCCCATACTAAATCTTTCTTTAAGGCCATTTCATCGAACATCAGCGAAGCCAGTATTGGCTCTGTACTTGCCTGTGCCTCCTGCTACAATTTCAAAAACTCTCCTCCGTAAATCCAGTATTTCCATCGAGAACAGAAGCCTAATAACGTTGGGTTCTCGGATGTGGTTATTTGATGAATATTCTAAGGTATCTATATGCCTGGGCTAAATAGAAATGAAGAGTCAAAGCAAATTTTCGCACTTCAGTACTACGGTATATCTTTGCACACCACAATCCTGGGTAACCTGTACAAGTTTCTTCAGAACACCTTCAAAACTTCAGATCCTTCTTCACATAACCTGTTATTTAGCCCTTTCCTAAGTTTCTGATAATTATGTTCTGTTCTTTTCGGATAACAGTCTGCTTAGCAGTTTTGAGTTTCCTCTTTAATAATTTTATTAATGCAGCCAATTGCCATGTACTTTTTTATTTTATTTTCAGGACGAGTTTCCTCTTTAACTCTGTATTTTTGTCCACTACACAATCGAACATTTTCTTCATCTTCCGTGGGCTAGGGAGAGAATATGTGTGATCATTGCTAGATCCTGCACTTTGCTGCAGAATTTCTGAGAAGAAAGAAAAAATAAAAGATTAATAAAGCCTGTTACGTTTCCTATAATTAATTCAAAACAACGAACTAGGGAAAGTATACCTCGTTGGCTTACGAAGATAGTTATTTGAACAATATATTTTATGTTATAGCTATTTTTTTTATTTGCGAATTGACCACTTCGGATCAAGATACAATTTCATTTTTTCTTTGCCTGAAGTTTCCTCTTCCTCCAGTACTCCTTCATATGGGCGCTATGCTGTTTCTTCTGCTCATCCGTCCAGGCTCTTCCCTTCTTTGTGGTTCTTGTGACGTGAAACCCTTCCAAATTTTGAATTATGTACCGAAATGTTTCCCTGTTTGACATCTGAACTTCCTGGATGTTGGAATTTTCGAGATCTTTTCGAACTTCCTTAATCCATGTCGTTGTTGTCTTCTTGTTCCACAGGTAGGCGAATAACTGTTTGGTTAGTCTAGTTTTGTCCATTCTGTACAAGTGTCCGAGAAACGATAACCTCCTCTTCTTCATGGTCGAGATTCTCTCCACATTTTTATAGACTTCATTGTTGCTCCGAAGTTTCCAGCCGGTTTCAGTCTGGACTGGGCCCATGATTTTCCGTAATATTCTTCTTTCTAGGATCTCTAGCTTCTCCAACTTGTAATTCATCGAGAGGCATTCGCTGGCATACAGGCATACTGTTTTTACTACCGTGTTGTAATGTTTTAGTTTGGCATTCCATGAGATGCATTTCTTGTTGTAGATGTTTTTAGTTAGCCCATAAGCTCTTTCCATTTTTGAGATACGATCTTCTACAGCAGCTTTCTCTAGGCCGTTCTCTTGTATGGTTTCACCGAGGTATTTGAACTTTTTCACCCTCTGAATCCGTCCAATCTCTGTTTCAAGGAATTGTGGTCCATGTTTGTCATTCATCATGAACTTGGTCTTCTCTTTCGAGATCCTAAGTCCTGTCTTGCTAGCGATCTTTTCTAAGAGGTTGATCTGTATGGCCGCTTCTTCTAGGTTTTCTGAAAGTATCGCAAAATCATCAGCGAAAGCCAAGCAATTGACTTTGATTCCTCCCGTTTTTCGTCCTAGGCAGATCGGGGCTATCTCTTGATTTTCAAGTTCGGAATTCCAAATTCTCACAATCCTCTCGAGGAAACAGTTGAATAGTAATGGTGATAATCCACCACCCTGTCGCACACCTGACTTGATTTCAAATGACTGAGACAATTCTCCCATGAACTTCACCTTAGAAGTTGTGGCTGTTAAGGTTTCTCTGATAATATTGGCCAGTTTGGTTTTGACTCCAAATTCTCTAATGATCTTATCTAGGGTCCCTCTGTCCACCGAGTCGAAGGCTTTTTTGAAGTCAATGAATGAAACCACTATACTTTTGCCGTTCAGCGCTCTGTGGCGAATTATTGATTTCAAATGTAGGATTTGTTCGACACAGGAGCGGCCTTTCCGGAACCCACCTTGGTATTCTCCAAGTTGCTTATCTAGGATTCCTTCTATTCTATTCAGAAGTATCCTTGAGAGGATTTTGTAAGTGACTGGGAGTAGCGACACGCCTCTGTAGTTGTTAACATCTTGTTTGTTCCCTTTCTTATGGAGTGGGTGGATCAGCGCTGTTTTCCATTCATCTGATAGCTTTTCCGTCTCCCATATTTGTTGGAAGATATGGTGCAGGTCGTCTAGGATTTCCGGTTCTGCCAACTTCAACATTTCTGCTGATATGGAGTCTTCCCCGCTTGCCTTGTTGTTCTTGAGACTTTTCAGGGCTTCCTTTATTTCTTCTGAGTTTATAGGATGAGTCTGAAATTCTAGTTTGTTGGTTGAAGGCGGGCAGTTGAGGAGTTTCTCAAAGTATCTGGCTAATATATTGCAGTTTTCTTGATTGTTCAGTCCAGTTTTTCCTTCTTCGTTTTTGAAACTTATACTTGGAATTTGGTATTCTCTAAGCTTGTCCTTGAAGGTTTGGAAAAAATCTCTGGTGTTATTCTTAGTGAAGTCGTCCTGGAGGTTTTGTAACTTTGCATTCTCAAATGATCGTTTGGTCCTGCGGAATACCCCTGATGTTTCTTTCCTTTGGGTTCTGAATTGTTCCAAATGTTCCGTATCTCTTGAACATTTCCATTTTCTCCAAGTATCGGATCTCTTTTCAAGTGCTTTCTCACATTCTTCATTCCACCAGATTGTACGTTTCCTCTTTGCCAGTCCGAATGTTTTCTTAGCGGCTTCATTGATCTTTGTACAAAGATGTTGCCAGGTCTTTGTTCTAGAAGAGCGAATTTCTTCTCTGAAGTTATTTATAATATCTCCATTGATGTTCATTCGATTGGTGTTGTATTTTTTCAACTTAGGTGGATCCTTCTTTTGTTTTGGTGGAAGGAAACGTATTTTAACTTTGGAGAGATAGTGATCAGAGTCAAATTTACCATTTCTAATCACTTTAACATTCATCACCTCCCTAGTATTTGTCCTTGATATTGCTACATGGTCTAATTGGAATTATCCTAGGTTGGGATTTGGAGATACCCATGTCTTTGCTTTTCTTGGGAGTTTCCGAAAATGAGTCGACATGAGATTCAACTGGAAGATTTTGCAGAGTCCAAGGAGCCGTTCGCCATTCTTGTTTGTCCTCCTGTGTGCTGGATAGTCTCCTACTATATCTCTGTATTTTCTTTCTGTCCCTATTTGTACGTTGAAGTCTCCCAGAAGGATTTTTACATGGTTCACAGGTATCCGAGCGATTTCTGTTTCTAAGAGGTCCCAGAAGTCATCGACTTTCTGTGGGTTCTTCTTGTTGTCTTCGTTGATAGGAGCATGGCAATTTATGAGAGTATAATTCCTGTTTTTGCACTTGATTGTCAATAGGGATAATCTCCCAGATTTAGATGAGAAGTCTGTGACACTATCCACTATGGTTTTGTTTATGTAGAAGGCAGTCCCAAGGAGAGGGGTGTTAGCGATTATCTTTATTGCTGGCTTTCCTTTGAAGACTCTGTAGTGCTTTGTATCCATGATGTGGTCATCTAGGAATCTGGTCTCCTGTACAGCCAAAATCTGGATTTGTTGGTCGTCCAGGAGCTTTTCCAATTCTTTCTGTTTTCCGACTCGCAGGAGTGAGTTGACGTTAATGGTCCAGATGAAGTATTTCCTCTTGAATTTCAATTTGGAAGGTGTTTCAAGACGCTCCGACTTATCTTGTATGCAGGTGGTGGGACTCCTCAGAATCCTAGGTCCCGATGCATTGCCTACTGCAATGGTGGATTTCTCTTTCAAGTTACCACCCGGGGTAGTGCTCTCATTTAGCGACATTTCCATTCTGCATATGAAATTGTGTTGTGTAGGTGCAGTAAATAAAATTCCGAAATAAGATCGGATTGTTAGTCCGAAATGATTGTTTTTTCGTGGTTTACTCCACTAGGTTCTTCCGCTCTCTCTGCCGTTGGGAACTGAAATTCTTCATCCACCTTTGAGACCGTTGACCATGTTTCACCCTCCTCCTTTCTCAACCGGGCTTGGGACCGGCTATAGCTATTATTATTATTATTATTAATATTATTAAAATGGCTCACGACTATTTTCCCTTAAATTTTAAGACAGCCTAATATATTTACTTACTCATATCAAGGTTTTCTGCAACAATGCTATCTGATTGCGAGTGTTCTGTAGTTTCCTGGAAACTTCGCTTCTTCGGCGAAGGTCTACAGGGCTGCTTCTTCTGCAGTTGTGCATGAAAATTGAAAATTGTAGGTACTGCATTAGCTAGTAGACGTCGCCTGTCATTTGCTACCTACATATATTTATCTTCAAAGTGTAGAGAACAAATAAAGCTGTATCTCGTGGGGTTCCATTTATCCCTTTTCATGTTGACAACCCATTGTTTTGTTAGTTCCTAGTTCTGCAGAGGGAATCTGAAATGTAAATATCACACAAACTTAAACTGCTGCATCACGTTTTCGTATAGAGTCTACCTCATTAATTTATGAATTTGGATGACATTTCTTACCTGAAATACGACACTCCTATTGTCTTATTACTTCTATTCGTACAATTGAATGACGAACACACTGACGGCATGGTCTATGTATTTTTAAATACATTTTCATTCAACGCATGTTCCCGCACAGCCTGAACAATCACAACAAGCTCTTGTCAGATGACATTCTGAATCATGGCCGCCTCAACTCAGGTTGCCTCCGCCAAGAGCGCTGCTTCGCGGCTCCTTGCTTCTATTTATATACCTTTTTCTAGCTCGGTGAGTTGAACAGCAAGTGGCATGAAGCAGAACTGGACGAGAATGCAGTTTCAATCCTGTCGTTCTTTTTATACTATACATATAAGGGTGTTTTTCTATCTCCCAAAATTTTAATAATGGCACCCCGTGTCGTAAACGAACAGCTGATTCTTCACCTCAAGTTAAAACGCAATAGGCGCGTTTTGGCGTTCCGTTTGGTATACTTTGGTTAATACAAAAGCTAACCAGACCGTTTTGGCGAGCTTTGGTTATAACTCGGGTATAGTTTGGTTATAACCAGGCTCTTGAAATCAGTAACCAAGCTACTACTGCGGTTACTGACATTTTAACCACTTTAGAAGCGCCAATTCAAACATAATCTGAAACTGCTATTGAAAGTACGAGATATGAAATCATATTTGAACTTGAATCACTCGCACGCAACAAATGAAATCATAAATAATATCAAATTCTTAGTGGTTTTTGCAATGTTATATTTGACGATTTCGAAATCGAGCTGTTGTGACGTTGGTTGGTTCCTCAGTTTAGGGGCTGCGACAACGCGGTCATGTAGCCCCGTGTACTTTGGGTGTGTGTAGAATCTGTGTGATAACCGGTGTTAATTGTGATGACTGTATTAGTGTGTGTTATCTGTTTTTTAATTCAACTTGGTCAGTTGATATACGGCCTATGTTCTTTTCAGGATTATGGTGTCTTTTTTAATACCGTATGTAGCGCGCTACGAATATCATCAGTTGTTGCTGTTGCTTATTTTTAGAAATTGCAATATCGCGGTCATATAGCCCCTTGTATTTTTGGGTGTGTGTGGAATTTGGCTCATAACATATGTTATTGTGATGGCTGTACCAGAGTGTGTTTTAATTTGTAAATTGGGGATAGGATTGGGAAGGAGTTGGCAGTGGCTATCTCAGCATTTGCCTTGAGTAGAAGTGGGAAATCACGGAAAACCCCACCTCCAGGATGGCTAAGGTAGGAATTGAACCCTCTTCTCCTCAGTTTAGCCTATCGAGGCTGAATGTACCCCGTTCCAGCCCCCACTCCACAATTCAAATTTCTTGACAGAGCCAGGAATTAAACCCGTACCTCCGCAGTTGAAGCGATCGGTCACCATTGAGCCTTCTTTTGCCAAATACTACCATATTAAATTCCAATTTTTTCTTAAATACCTTATGAGCACACTACTGTGACTATGAAAAGTCTCGTGAGTCACCCTAAAATGAATATGAAAATCAGTTTCACTGTACAACGATATCCAATATTCACTAGGTAGTATAGGCCTACAGTGAAGGTCTTAAGTGCCCGTTCTCTTGACGCATTCAGAGTCATTGCGATATTTTAAAAATTAGTTTCGCCCTCTCACTAGGTATTGTTGGAAACATATCTGGTCGACATCATCATCGTTATTTATTCACCATATCAATATTTATTCACCATATCAATTCCAATACATCTTTCGCCGCCATATTGTACGGTAACATTTCTAAACCAATTTCGTTTTGGCGAGTGTAACCGCAAACTGTAACCAAACCTAACCCAGGTTAAAACCAGAGGGAGCGCCAAAACACGCCTAATGAGAGTGAAACGCGAATTGTGATTCGCATCATCCTGGCTTGTTATTGGCTGGCAATTATTAACAGCCATTGGCTGCCCGCCGGTTTGTTTACAAAATAAATCCCCAGCATGGCGGCGAGAGGAATAGATTTCTACATCAATTAAATTGCTAGAAATCTATTCCAGTTCATGACAGTATGAAGTGCAAATCATTTATTTATGAGGAATTGTATGTACGTTTATATTTAAATTGCAGCGTGACACTGTTCATCAAATTTTGTGAAAATAAAAGTACAACTGATCAACTGAAAGTTTCTACTACTTTGGATGTAAATCAATTGGCTGTCGTTTCCACCAGTTTGATCATCAGTTTGAAATATATGCAGTACAATAACTTTTTGTGCACTATAAAACTACATTATTGACCATTGCGTATTGATGTTGCTGTCTGAATATATTTACCAATTTCATGACATGTAATTTGTAGGTTATGCCTAAGGCATATAATTTAAGTGGCCGTTTGTAATGTGAAGTCCTTACGGTATTAAAATAATAGATGTTGACTCGTCCGCTGCCATAAACCCACCCAGCCATCCCAAATAGATACGCGACTTATATAGCAGAAATGAAGTCTTTTGGAGCCATCTTGCTTACTAAGTCAGGAATGCCAACCCCACGCATTTGGTACTATTTCACATCAGGTATAGAACGAGTATACAAAAGAGCGTCCATAAAGTAATGTAATGAAAAATTGCGCCAATTGTCAGTGTTTATTTATGTATTTATAATGTTTTACATACACAAACAGACCTAACCTGGGGCTTACGCCCCAGACCCCCTTGCTTGTGCTACTAGCAGTAATTTTCGACCAGGCAGTACCTAACCTAGTAGCGGACATAAATTCTATCTTATTAATGTTTTACATACAAAAACAAACCTAACCTGGGGCTTACGCCCCAGACCCCCTTGCTTGTGGTACTAGCAGTAATTTTCGACCAGGCAGTACCTAACCTAGTAGCGGACATAAATTCTATCTTATTAATGTTTTACGTACAAAAACAAACCTAACCTGGGGCTTACGCCCCAGACCCCCTTGCTTGTGGTACTAGCAGTAATTTTCCGCAAGACAGTGCTTAACTTAGTGGAAATTTGTAACAATTTCAAACTTTACGTGTCATATGGTGAATTTTGTATTGGACATGTTGGTAACGTACTCAGATGTTCGTTTTTCGGGTGTCACATGACGTATGCCGTAGTGTCCAAGATGGCGTCCATAGTGAAATGAAGACAATGCTAAAAGCATTATTTTCGTAAATAATCAATTAAAAGTAATTATTCCGGTGCAGCAGTGGCAATTGAGAAAGTAAAACGACTCTCAACATCTCCGAGAAAGGTTTGTCAAACATAAATACTATATTTTCAGTAATATACCTTGTTGAAAGTTACGACGGCTTGGTCTCCTGTTCTGTAGTTTTAATCAAATATTATGGTTTAACTAATGAAGTAAGGATTAAAAGTGCAGTTTGCACCGCCACCCTTTTTATTTTATTTTAAATATTGATATGTGGTTTCTCAGTCTGGTAACTTCTTGGATTTGCTTGAGATAGATTTATAGTAATATTCTACCTTATTAACCTGCAGCCTGAGTTTTTTAAAACATGCCCAGGTGCATACAGTAGCATAAGACCTACTGCAAGCTATATCGACCCTAAATGTAGGCCTATTATAGTGCTCATGTCAAAGGTCGACCTAAAGTTTTTAACTATTGAGACTTGATTTGCATCGAAGATACTTTAAGCTGAGTCTGGCAAGGCTTCGTAAACTTGGGCGCGAATTCACAATTTCATTTTTCCTATACAACTTTTGATACCAACCACTTAAATCACAGTATTTCATGATTTTCTCTCATTAAACATCACCAACAAGTTTTTTTTTCCCCTGGTGGTAGGCTGTGTTGCAGTCTACAGAAAATAAAGTTGAGAAATAAAAATACATCTTAGGTTTCCATGACACAGTTGCATTTTACCCTACTATATCTCCACTCAATATACCAATCATATCAATGTTTCCTGATTCCTCATGCTGCATAAATAAACATGACAGATTAAAGCATTAGCAATGATGACAGTAACATATGAATTGTTAAAATGTTTTTAAAAATGTATAGAAAGTGGCTTGATAAACCCTGTATCATCAATCCGTTTAAACATTTCCACAGAGCTCTAATCAGAAGATCATTTTATGTGCAACTGGTATGTAGAATAAACCTCCCTCCCAATAACTTGTAGGCCTAACCGAAACATAATACATGTTAAGAGCTGTTTTTTGGTTCACAGAAAAACCTACCATTTAAAATCTTGCACATAGGCTACTAATCATATTATGGTGCAATTACCTATGGTAATTTTAAAAATCCTGGCTATCAACTACTGATTTAAATATTCCAGACATCTTTCTTAACTCCACTTTTACTGACAGCATGTAAGTCCTTACTACTGTCTTTCAAGTCATTGACCAGTTATTGCTTTCATGAGGAACTATTTTAGTTATTCTTCTCTATGTGAAATACAGTTGATGACAACTGCCTGGAAGACTCAGGTGTTTTTTTCTTGTGTCGCTTCTCTGGTTACCTACGACACTTCCTAATTATTAACAGAATGTTTCATCGAATTGTTGTATCCAATTGACCAACTGGTAATATATTATGGCTTGCTTTAATATTCCTATGATACACTTTTAGATCCCATACATTAATGAAATATACAACATACAGTAGGCTGACATGCTGAACCAATCTCCCATTCCCTAACACTTCCAACTAATGGGACATAAGCTACCTAGTGGTTGGTCTCACATTGCTTCCATCTACATGTAGGTACACTGTTCCACGAGGACAATCAAGGACAACTTGAACCATCCAACTGATTTTTCAATTTCATTTTACCAACTAACCAGGTGCCTGGAAATGCTAGTGACGGAGGCAGCTAAGTAGGCTAGCCTACTGGTATTCACCATTCAGAGAACATTCTCAGCGACTTGTCTATGCATAGGCCTATGACACAACTTCCAGAAATTGATACAGTAGTTACAAACACTAATGTTGCCCAGTACTCACAGCTTAGCATAGGAATGAGTGGATTCCAGCCACAGATTAACTCATGATCTGTCAACGGGTTTTCAGATTGAGCACACACCCAAGTACAGGGGTCTTGATCATGATGTTCCAAGCCTCTAAATGAAACACTCCTCTTTAAGACTTTCTGGTCTAGCATCCATGGTTGATCAACAATCTCCTGATCTCAGTGTTCTCAAGTTTCTGATGGCTATGGACATGTTTTTTATCCTGACAACTTCATATTTTAAGGGGTTGGGGGTACAAGCCCTATTCTTAATTAGTTCAGCGTAAGGTCATTGAATCCCCTTAAGAAAAATAGGGAACATTCATGTGTTATTTGACCATAGGAAAGGGAGAATTTAAAATACTGAACCTCTAGGGACATTGATGCTGATGACTCCGAGTAAGTAGGCTAGATCAAAATGAACATTTTTCAGTTTTGCCTTAATAAAGGTTGATAACTTTCTACCGTTCAACATGAATAGGCCTATATCGGATGGGAAATATTTTTATTATTTGCAGAGATTACAAGGATGACTTGTTCATGTATCATTATTTTGTTAATCGAACATAAGTTCCAAGTCCATATCGTGTTGGAACCCATATTTCAGTGTTGCCTTAGTAAACGAAATATTCAATGTCTTTCAGTCGGTCAACACGGTTGTACGTAATAGTAATGAGCATTATTCCCAAAACCAGAAAAAACCTGTACATGCAGGCCTAACATGTCAAATCAATCATACCTACAAGACAACAAAAATGCTCTATGAAAAAAAATATTAAAACCCCATAATGGTAGTCAAAAATAATCTCAAACCACCGCCACTATTTCGCGAAGGTGCAGAAAAACTTCATAAAGTACAGCTATTCGTAATAGTAGGCTACTGTTGTGATAAACCGCTACTGAGTGATAGGCCCCCGAAATAGAACTATTTATCTTAATGTCTACAAGATAACGAGATTGCCAAAAAACCACAATGCCACCCACAAATCTATAGAAAGCAACACTAAAAATGGCTTATCTAATCCACAAGTCACCCACCCTTCACCAACATTAATATTTGTAATTTAAGTAACTTAGGTTATGTTAAGTTGAAGTTAATGGCGGAATTGATTGCGGCTGTGTGGCGGGAAGGACCCAATAAGTGCTCAGCCAATCAGGGACGTTTTGATTGGAGACCATGCTCGGAAAAAATTTAGAAAGTTTTGATTCACTCGTCTTCGTTAAGCCCCCACCCTAGGCCGTGCCGGCCACCAAAATGGCGGCTTAACGAACACGACGGGGGACCATTATTAAAATTTTGGGAGATAGAAACACAGCCTAAGTTACAACAATTGTATTTCTACATTGTGTAATGCAAAATATTAAAAAAAAAACTTTTTCAATTACCTATGGTTTTTATTTATCTGTCTCCTTCCTTCTCATATCACATTTGCAAAGGGGTGATGGGATTCAAACAAGAATTTGGAACCTGTGTAGGATAGGGGGTGGGGGTGATGATTTAAATGATTCTATAGACAGATTTGGAGGTTATGTATTTTAGGACGAAAAAGGGGGGCGGGTAAGGGATGTGCTCTGGAATTTGGAGGTTGTGTCAGCAGACCTGACTCGATATTTCATTTAATAGCATTCAACTAATAAAACGTGTTAGATAATATATTTTTAAAGTATATAATTGATGCACTATCGTCAATACATTAATATAATTATCAAAATATATAGCTACATAAGTACGTTTACTGCCAACATTACAAAGTGGACAACAAATTTCATAATGTATCAGTATATTGCAGATAGCTTGTGATACATTTCGACAGAGCTAATTGTCAAAGGTTAGGGGCAGATGACCTCGTAGTTCCGCCCCTTAAAACAACAATAACTAACTAATTGTCAAAGGTAAAAGCTATTAGTGTTAATTGATCCAGAGTTGGAATCTGACAGTTCGGCGGAGAACCGTTGAACTTAAGGCAGCGTTGCCACGTATGCTACTAGCCACCAAGTGCGTACCTACTGCTCGGTGCCAAGCTCTGTGAACTTGCGGGATGAAGGGCACAGGCAGGGTAGGAGCAGGCGTGAATTGAGAAGCCTGTCGACAGCCCGTCGTGTTAGCTGACATACTCGTATATTCCAATACTGCTGACATAAGGTCTTTTCTGAAACCAGTGTGGTGTTACGAATAAGTCAGTGAGTCACCGACCAATGTATTTGGTTCGGTACTATGCACGGACCGAGGAACCTCATCACTCGTCAACTCCATTTCTCACAGTCCGCGATGCACATTCCTCTCAGGTTCACGCAGCTTAGACTCGAGCAGTACTCCCTCCCGTTCTTTTCATCATGCTTATAATATCATTAGCACCGTTATTTCTTTTATTACATTTTTTACTCAGATGGTTTTAAAAAATCATAAACAAAGCAATGCTTAAAACTGTTCGGTGCACACTGTAAAATAAAATGATAGCCCTTCAAATTGAGGAGAGGCCTAAAATATTGTAATGAATAGCAACAGCAATATTACGAATAGCCTGCTATCAAAAAAGCCGGCCCCGTGGTGTTGATCCCCGGCTCCGTCAGGGATTTTAAAACTGACGTGAGGGTTGGAACGGGGTGCACTCAGCCTCGTGAGGACAATTGAGTAGCTGTCTGACAGTGAGACAGCGCCCCGATCACGAAAACCAAGATTAACGGCCGAGGGGACCCGACGCGCTCATCACGCGGCACCCCAATATCTGCAGGCCAAATGGCTGGGCACGGTCTCTTGGTCGACCTTAGCCCGTCATGGGCTGTATAGTGCCAGGGGTTGACTTTTGACTACTATCAAAAAGCAAAAATGTTCAAAGCGAAACGACAACACGTGATTGTTTCCGTGTTATTTAGCAATTTGTATCTCCTGTAGAATAAGTTTCATGGCACAAGAAACAAAATATACGTTCATCGTATAGGGTATTAATTCACCCTTAAGAAGACAGAAGCTAATCACTTTTTCAATTTTTTCACTTGGAAGAGGCTCTATCCCAGCCATATCATCAGCATCATCATCCCGATTCTTGAACTGGATGTATCCTCGGTTTGCATCTACGAGAAGTCATCTTTAAAAACGTCACCACTCGCAAACAAAGAGAAAGCTAACCTTGATCTAATTCTCACGAACCTAAAACTATATAAATAAATAAATAAATAACGGACACTAATGAGTTATAAATATAAGTTTCATGGCACAAGAAACAAAATATACGTTCATCGTATAGGCTATTAATTCACCCTTAAGAAGGCAGAAGCTAATCACTTTTTCAATTTTTTCACTTGGAAGAGGCTCTATCCCATCCATATCATCAGCATCATCATCCCGATTCCTGAACTGGATGTATCCTCGGTCTGCCTCTACGAGAAGTCATCTTTAAAAACGTCACCACTCGCAAACAAAGAGAAAGCTAACCTTAATCTAATTCTCACGAACCTAAAACTATATAAATAAATAAATAAATAAATAACGGACACTAATGAGTTATAAATATAAGTTTCAAGTATAAATAAGTATAAATCCTACACGAAAAAGTAATTAACTAATTAATTCAAAACAATTATAGCGCAGCAAGGTCAGGCTTATTTCCATTCACACCTAAGATATGGGATCATATTTTGGGGTATGTCGCCAGATGTACTAAGCACGTTTAGGATACAAAAGAGGGCGATTAGAATTATGGCAAATGTAAATTCTAGAGAATCATGTAGACCTCTGTTTAAAGATATAAACATTCTCCCACTGCCCTGCATATATATCTTTGAAAGTATTATGTTTTTTAAAAATAATTTAATGAATAAAGATGTTTTTCTTAAAACAAACAATGATGTTCATAGGCATAACACAAGACAAAATCAAAACATTCATATTTCACACACACACACACACAAGCATATTGAACCCGCTGAGCTAAGGTTCATGTGATATTTTTTATAACAGCACATTTATGATGGGATGTAGTGCCTTTGAACACACCCAGAAAGCCACGTGGAGCTGAGAGCTCATGCTATACTCTTTGAAGTAGCGGAGAATCGCACTTTTGACTTTGGTGAAGTCTGCTAATTATTTATCTGAGGTCTTATTAATTAATTTTATCTTTCCACAAGACTCAGAATATTCCATTTCGTCATGCTGCTTTATTAAAACATTTTGGAGAATGTTATTTTCGCTTAAGGTAAGGTAATACCCTTGCAGATACGCAAACAGGAATGTAAGTAGTCGCTCAACGACTTCGGTTTGACGACCTACTTCCTCGAGTAACCCTGTGCCTTGCACTACGTCTGGAGAATCCGCCCCGTGTAGGCATGAAATTGCATCCGTCTTGTTAGACGTAGAAAATATCCGCTGTTTAGCGTGGAAGTTATTATCAGGTGCCATTGTGCACGAATATACTGCAAATCACTGTTATTTATGCACAGTGAACAACAAGAAGCATATTGTGAAATAATTGGCAAGTATAGTGAAAATTCTAACATTACCGTAACACCACATTTTTGTACCCACGTGTTTGTGGAGGGCCGAGTGCCTGGTGAAAAATATAGAGGTAAACGTGTTATAATTACTTTAAATAAGTGTGATTATGAAAGTATAACATATTTAAATTGCCACAGTGAATTTTTCGATTACAAAACTACGCACATTTCACGGATGCTACGTGATGTAAAAGTGGCGTCAGCACACGTGAAGAACCACAGAATAGTGCTTGCTCACGTATTAATTCAATATCTGCGAAGTAAAGGCTGTGTTTTCAATTGTTTTAAAGCCTGTAACATTTACTACGAACATTGTGATTTTTGAAGTGAAAGAATGAACTACTACACGATTTATTTCACCACCCACGTGATCAAATTATTCTACACCATGTTTGAGACCGCAATCATGGGCTAATACCGCTCTGGTATGAGGGTGATGTATCTATTGGAACCAGCATGATGGTGGAGCTTCCAGAACAGCGAACGAGGAGGAAGGAAACCAAGATGCCATTCCCAGGCAGGTCCAGTACATCCACGAGGTTATCGACAGGGACAGATCGAACCCTGGCCTTTGGAAGAGTCCAGATGGGAATCCTGATGAGGATGACGCCGTTCCGGAGAGCCAGAGGTGAATTTGTACTACCCTTGTCGTTGAACAGAGGGCTGAGTGAGAGCTCCTCCATTTCGTGAGTTTTTGTACACCCATTCTCGTTCTAGTTTCTGATGGTATAGTAGGTGTAATGTAGTTTGTGAAGCAACCGAACTCAGTGTCAGCCATTTTTATAGGTAGGGAATGTAACTAGTCTAATTAGATGTCATTTATTTCAGTTAGAGTGAGACACCCTTGGGTCAGACATTTTGGTCAACCCTGGTGCAGCTTGATGGACGTCGTAGAACGTCAATGCCTATCTTTTGCTAAACGTGACCGTAGTCATTTGAGGCTACTTTGTTTTACCCTATTTGGGGTGATTTTCCAAATCTTTGCTGACTTTAGTTATGGCAATCAGATGCCATGGTTATATTTCTTTAACTGCATATTTTGCAACCAGTCTTTGTTACACCCCTGACTTCGTTAGAGCAGTCGTATCAGTTAGGTAATCGACTGTAATTACCAGTTTTTTAACTGCATTATATTTCATTTGAGATGTTGCTCAGAAGCCATCTGGTCAAGTGTGGACCTTATCAGTAAAAGGGATGTTTCGTTGTCTAGCATCGAACCCAGTTCCCAACGTATCATTAAGCAGATCCAGAGTGTGGAATCTGCGTCTCAATTATTATTTTGTTAGTGTCATGTGAAGACACGAATTTATTTGATGTTGTACAAGCAACTACTGAATTATATCTTTGAGAGCAAAGAGCTCCAGCAATGTGACATTGCTACCATTTAGACGTCTTTGGTTTGAAAGACGGAATTATATTATTGTATTCAGATTTATAGCGTGTTTTTATACACGTATTCTTCGAGGTTTATAACCTATGGTAAAGTTTTTATAATGAGGCGAGTTGTACAGTTTTTATTTTGGTTAAATCGCCGGCCTTGATAGTTAGTGTGTGTTGTGTCAGATGAGCGCAGGAATGTTGTAGCTTGCAGCGACACAAACTGGTTTGTGACCCAGTGCCCTTGAGAGCACGCTTGTATTATGAGACAGAGTTACTTTGACGAAGGACAGAATGCTTGTTGTATTCGCTTTTCCTTTCATTGCAATTTAGCTCATGGAACCTAGTGTCCAACCTTGTATCTGATCACATGTTTTTATAGATTGTTTTTTGTTAGTTAAGCGCACTTTTGCGTGTACCGTCGTTTGACGTGTACAGTTATGTCAGGTTTTCTATAGTACGTTGTAGGCGACCCTGTTAAAGGAGATATTTATTTAAGGAAGGTATTTGTGTGTACCTTGTCCGGGATTGTTCCCGTTGACCAGATGTTATTGGAGGGTTACTGAGTGTGCAGGCCCATCCCAGAGTTATTGAACGCGAGCTGTGCGCCGCTGGTAACTTGTGTTATTGTGTGTCCGAGTTGTTGTTGCTCGTTGATTATATTCCGACGTTTGAGTCGAGGCTTTTGGTGGAGATTGATCTCAGTGGAGACACTCCGTGCCCAGGCTATTGTCAGTATTATTCGCCATAAACCAACGATAACCTAAACCGACATCTTAATAATAAAACGCATAATTTTGGTAAAACAAAAGCTAACTAACGAATTCTTTCTATCTAACTTTGTTCTCTTGCATTTGGAACCTGCTGACATGGCCGTGCTAATGAAGGTATTTCCTTTTGAGGAAATGACTAGGACAGCTGACACTTTTGAAGCGACCTGAAGCTTGCTCGAACCTTGAGTTCGTAGCTTGTGGAGCGCAGGCCATGCGATGTTAGACGTAGTCTTTACTACGCAGTCGTCACCGTAACTACACACATTAGATGACTATGGCTTACAAAGAGTAAACCAAGGTGCAGGCAGGCATTTTAATAAAACTGTTGTCTCTTATTAATTATTTATGATGTAAAAGTGTATGAATCCTACATGTTACCGTCTTGTGTGCTGTTAGCACCTAGTTACTAAGAATAATTAAATGTTTTTTTATATGGCTGTTCACTTAGCTTTGAATGTAATTGTTTTCTGTTACGGACGTCATCGCCGTAAAATTTGTTATTATTTGATAGGACTTAGCTAGATGAATTAACGTTAAATGTAAATGTGGAGATGGTATCTTCCTAACTTAGATTTGTTTTGCTACCCTGTTAAATGTAAATTCTGATATTAGCTTGATCTTGTAACTTGACCTAGGTATTTGCGTCGTACCATTTTCCTAGTGTTGCTGTTGTTGCTTTGTCATTGTGAGATAGATCTTTCGCGAGGGTTTTCCGTAGCTTCTCAGGTAGGGATCTGCTCTTTATTTTTGTTTGTTTATTAGCTTGCGGACTAGCCGATTGAAACCCTCCGAACTAGGCTAGGGGCTTGTGAATTTTAACAATAAATTTTCACGGTGTTTTACATAAGTCTGGATGTTTATTTTTTCAGTCTAGTTTTTAAGGTGAACCTTTCCTCAAGCAGTCTATGACCATCGTCACCATGTACCACGATCCCTGTGGACTACAGATTCTCGTGCCGGTTTGGCCTATTAGGAAGTTCACCTTATCCTCACGGCAAATATGTCCGACGGGTGAGATGTTAGGGAAGTCATTGCGGTTGTTGGCTATCCTGGCAGCTCCACCGACGGTCTCAATATATCAAAATGGAACGTTTCACGCTGGAGTTAAATTATACAATAAACTACCCCAGTATATAAAACTAGCCCCAAAAATAAAAACTCTTGATAGAATGATGAAAGCTTATCTGCAGTGCCATTGTTTTTACTCAGTAGTTGAATATCTTAGCGTATAGGAGCGATGAAATCTATAATTATATTTTACTTTTTTAATTTAATTGTAATACCTAGCTGTATGTTGTTGTATTTATAGAATTAAGTTTTCATATTACGATAATAGAGTGAGGTGTAAATAGTTGTGCAATAAGATTGTATCTATTAAGATTTGCTATTATAATAAGTTATAAATAGTTATAATATTAGTAATATATACCTGTTAGTTCTTTTATTTTATAGATGTAAATTCTGACGTGTCCTATATCAAAAATGTATTGAATGCATGTATTTGATCAAATGGAATTAATAAAAATCTATCTATCTATCTATCTATCTATCTATCTATCGGGAGGCAACCAAACAAGCGTCTGGTCAAGCACGTGGCCAAATTGCGTCATTCAAATTGGCAGCGCTGTATGGTTTCCATGGCAACAAGCCTTGCGTGCGATCTACTTCTAGTCGTCAACAGTTTTAGCCCAGTGGCGCCGAACTGTCAGATTCCTACTCTGGATAATACAACTGTAGCTCTGCGTAATATTCATAATAATAAGCTGATATCTTAAGGATTTAGTTCCATATGTTTCCCCTACCGAAGAGAAATGATTGTTTTTTTGAAGCCGGATTTGGGCGGATTTAAGGGAAATTATTTAACACGGGAGTTGGGACTCTGGTATTACATTATCTTTGCTATTGGCAACAGTGGTAATAGGTGACAGTTGATAGTCTTTGGTTGCTTGTTTGTTTGCTATGCCCAAACCAGGAAGAGGAACGACAGTCGCTCGTCCGCTGTGAACGCAGCAACATATCCGTCGCTTTCGTCTGGTGTTTGTGTGTGCGGTGAGCGGTGTGGTGTGCGATTTGCTATCCATATTTAAGTGTGTTGTTTTCGTCTTTATTTCCTTGTGCTTGGTGACGATTTATGTAAGTACTATACATTCGGAAATTCTTCGCCGCAATGTCGGAGAAGAGTGGGGGAGGTCAAATAGGCCTCCCACCGGATAATCCATCGGCGGTTATTATTGATGGTTACGCCAACATTGAATCAATGCATATTGTGGATGAACATGAGAACACTAAAATGTCGGAAGTTCGGGCTATTCCTGTGGTCCAAACCCCTGTACAACCTCGTACTCCTCCTAGTGACTATCGCTACTACTCAAATCATACGGGACCGTATATAGTTTTCGTTCAAGGCGTTGAGCCTCAAGCGATTGGACATTTGCATCCAATGGCCTTGGGACGGTTGTTTTATGAACGTAAAATCCCAGGAATTCAAGAAATCCAACGAAAAGGGCGCAATCGGGTTCAAGTTCAATTTAAGTCACTACGAGATGCCAATTCATTTTTGGAACATCCGGTGTTAAAGGATAGAAATATGATGGCCTTTATACCATCGTCAAGCATACAACGAGTGGGACTCATTCGGGGGGTAGATACCTCCCTTACGCAGGAGGAACTAATGCGTTTCATTGACTCTCCTGTACCTATCGTACGTTTACAACGTTTTTTTCGTACTAAAACCGTAGATGGAAAATCGGAAAAAATAGCAACGGGCACGGTGAAAATTTTTTTCGAAACTCAAAACTTGCCTACTCATGTCAGCATCTTCAATGTTCTCTTAGAAGTAAGTTTGTACATTTTTTCACCTCTTCGATGTCAGAAGTGCCAGAGGTACGGGCATGTGCAACTTCACTGTAGGGCTCGGGGACCTAGATGTGGACAATGTGCGCAGGAGCATTTAACGAGTGACTGCAAAGAAGTGATATTCAAGTGCGTTAATTGTCAAGGCAATCATATGGCAGGGGCGGTGCGCTGTGAGGTGCATCAGCAGCAAATAGAGATAAAGAGGCTGATGTGTACTGAAAACAAATCATATAATGAAATTGTGAAGCGCCAGACAAGTACCCCTTTTCACCCTTTAGCACTTCCCCAACAATTCCCCCCTTTGGCAGCATCACCTAGTGGGCAACGATTTGATCCTCCGCGTAAGCGTAAATTTTCAGAGTTGGTACATCCGGCTCCGAAATTGATTACACCTTTGGGATATGATAGGTCGGCATATTTGCAACTGATAGAAACCCCAAGCGTGGAACGGATATCACCACTTGAGAAGCCCAGCGAACCGGGCACATCCGGTGTCCGGCGACTGGAGCCCGATTCGGGGCCCGATAAAACTGCTCCTACTCAAAAAATCCTAGACGAATTTACAGAACTCACGGAGCTTTTAGGCCACAATGCACAGTGGGCGCACTGTGTTAAAAAGTTATTAGATAAAATACTGCCATTACTTCCACCCCTCGAAAAACCACTACCAAGGGGCACTGGTGCAGTTTGTCAATAGTTTTTTTTTTTTTTTTGGGTTGATTCGTTTCGTCTCTTTCTTCATCTCATGTCGTTCATAGGTGAAGGATGTGGCTGCTGCAATGGAACTGTCGGAGTGTGGTAAATAAGAAGCATGAATTGCTTCATTTAATATCGACATATCACCCTGAGATCGTTTTTATCCAAGAAACGTGGCTATACCCACATTACCGTTTTCAAATTCCCAATTATACGGTCGTTCGTGAAGATGGTCCGGGATACGGAGGCTTAATAACCCTCTGTAAATCGGATTTACAAATTACTCCGCTGTCTTTGCAGTATCACCTCCCTTTTTGTTATCATCAATTTTTTCGGGTGGGGGATATATATGTTAGTCATATCTATTGCCCACCACGTGTTCAGGGCACGCAACAACAGTGGCACATGTATTTTAAATACGTGTCACAAAGATCTAAGCATGTTATCCTAGGTGATTTTAATGCACACCATGGCCTCTGGGGCAGTGAACGAACAAATGCTAAAGGTAGACATATTGCTCATGCGATTGCCACATTTTCCTTAAATGTGTTAAACGACGGTTCTCCTACGAGATTGACACCCCCGGGCAGTCCAAAAAGTGCGGTAGATTTAACCCTCACTACCCCGGACTTGTCGCATAAATTAGATTGGAGCACGATCGGGGACACGCATCAGAGTGATCACTTCCCTATTTTAATTTTTTATGATCGCACTGGGGTCGCACCATCGATACACCGGGGCACTAAAATAACTCGTTCTTTAAAATACTTTGATTTCGACCTCTTTCAGACATTCATTCAGGATAATCTGGGCCGTATCCCACCCCTCCCACGTCAGAAATACTCTCTTTTGTATCACCTTATTCAACAATATTTGGATTGTTATCACCCGAAGCGTTCCATTCCGTATAGTAGGTTCCAACGCCCTGGGACTATACAGTGGTGGGATGCAGAGTGCGCCTTACTAGTAAAAAGACGGAAGGCGTGTTTACGAAAATATCGGAAACATGGTACACATGACAATTATATCTTGTATAAGCGCGTCACAGCCACGATCCAACGAGTATTTAATGAAAAGAGACGAGACGCATGGAAGAATCACATCAGCTCATTAAATGCCACAACCTCTTTAACTAAGTTATGGTCTACCATCAAAAGTTTGTCCAATACTCGTTATATGGGGCCGTCTACAGGACTTAGCCGGCAGGGTTTTCAAGAATTTTATATAAATCTCACGCCAGATACAGTTATCAATATGGGCCCGCTTCCGTCTTATACAGCTTCAGATCATTTCCATGTTCTACTGCAACCTATAACGCACGCGGAAGTTCAATCTGCTCTTCGAGGTACGAAATCGACAAGTCCTGGTGTCGATTCTATAACATATCAGATGGTTGCCTATCTTCCAGACAAGGCACTCGAGATACTTATTTCTGTATATAATGAAGTATTACGTTTTGGCACGTTTCCCACTGAGTGGAATATCTTTGAGGTCCTGCCTATCTTAAAAATCTCGAAGGACGCACGTGACCCTCAGAATTATCGTGGGATCAATTTAGGCTCCTGTGTGAGGAAGATATTTCAAAAAGTATTATTGCAACGTTTGCAATGGTGTATGGAATATTACAACTTATTCTCTAAGTATCAATTCGCATTTCGTAAACGTAGCAGTACTGTCGATGCTATTTCGATTTTCTTAACTGATGTGTTATTAGCTAAAGGACGTAAACATCATACTATTGCTGTTTGTCTGGATATTAAGGGGGCGTATGATGCAGTAGATCCCATGATTTTACAACGGAAACTGCAGGAGCTTCATTTCCCCTCTCCATTTCTTTGTATTGTTCACAATTTCTTAACTCATCGGCGTCTCATATTACGTACCCCCGAGGGGAAGCTGGACCACCGTCAGACGTCTCAGGGCTTGCCGCAAGGGGACATACTTAGTGGTTTTCTGTTTTCCATTTATACTCAACAATTAGAAGCGGTGATTTTGCCTTATGCCCGTATCATACAATATGCGGATGATTTTATGATTTATTGTTCCCGTGACTCGTTGCATCAATGTCGAACAGATTTATATCTTGCATTAACTCTAGCCCATGAATGGCTAAGTAATCATGGCTTGGAAACATCTCCGGGTAAGAACTCTGCTATAATTATCACGCATCAACGGCGGTACGATCAGAGCCCTATTTTATTTCGACAGGGTACCATAGATGTTGTGCGCAATATCAAATATTTAGGCATTTATATTGATGATAAACTCCGGTGGACACGGCAGGTGCAATATCTTGAAGTTAAAATCGAAAAACGGTTACAGGTCCTTCGAGCTTTGACAAGGCGTCGTTGGGGTGCGGACCCCGCATTATTATTGACAGTGTACAAGAACATTATTCGTTCACAATTAGATTACGGCAGTTTCTTTTACGATCTAATGGCGAACAGTCGCTTGTTAATGTTAGATAGACTACAATATAAAGCCATCCGCATCATTCTAGGGGCTTTGGCCTCCACCCCCACGAGTGCATTGTTGGTGGAAGCCGGTGAGTTACCTTTGTCACATCGACGCACATTTATAGCGGGCAAATATTTGGCCTACAAATTGTCGTTAGTGGCGTCTCCGATTATCTCTAAATTACAACTTCTGATGGAATATTACGCACAAAATCGTTTAGATCGCTCACATAAACCAGCACTGGTCATAGCTTATGAGATTTTACAACCCTTCAGGAAGGATGTGTTACAAACCCGTTTAGCACTTCCATATACAATCCCCTACAAGGTTTTGCATACCCAACCTAAGATTCTGCATAATTCCTTTCCATTGCTATTTCAAATGTTCAAGCATCATCCGAATATCATTTCTCGTGCATTTCGAGATATTCAGGATTTGTATTCCGATTATAAGATTTTTTATACGGATGGTTCAAAGATGGTTCGACCGGATCGCGTGGGGTCGGCTTTTTACTCTCCTGATTTACAGGTTAGTCGCACTTATTGCCTCCCCCCTCATCTTACAATCTTTACAGCTGAACTCTTTGCTAAACGCCAGGCTTGTCACTATCCAGGAAGATGCGGATATTTGCGGATAGCCACGGGCGAGATGTAGCAGCAAGCGTTTTGGAGAGAAGCCGAGAAATGGAGGTCACTTCGACAGTGAAGCCAGGAGCTCAGATTGCAGAAGTCACGAACGGGATGATAGGAGAGTGTGCGTCCCTTACTGCAAAGGACTACGCAGTGATCATCGCTGGAGCAAACGACGTCTATAGAAATGAGAGTAAAAAGGTAATCAAAGATTTAAAGCGTACATTGCCATCCATGCAAAAAACAAATGTCATTATTGTAAACATTCCGCAGAGACACGATTTAATTCCCAAGTCATGTGTAAATATAGAAATAGAGGCTACAAATGGAAAAATTCATAAAATTTGTAAGAGTTTTCCAAATGTCCAAATTGTAGATGTAAGTAAATTAGACAGGAAGTTCCACACTCGGCATGGCCTACACTTAAATAGATTAGGAAAAGAGTATCTTAGTGATGAAATCTGCAAAATTGTAAATTCAAATGGTAAGAATAATTCGACAGTAATATCATTAGAGTGGAAGCAGGGAAACTGGTAGAAGAAGCCAAACGTGAGGTTTGGCATTCACATCTTTTGAAGTCAAATTTAACGGAGTGCAACAATGGTATTTCGGATTTGTCTAGCAACAATAATAATAACAATTATGATAATAATAATGTAAATAAATCACCAACACAAGCTTGCAAAAGTAACAAATTTAAAATTTACCACCAGAATGTCCAGTCTCTTTATAATAAAATTGATTACATAAATCTAATGCTTAAAAATGAACTTAAAGACATCTCAGCACTATGTATTTCAGAACATTGGCTGAAAGAGGAACAACTTGAATTAATTCAATTCCCAGGGTTTATACAAGCTAGTAAATACTCTAGATCTAATATTAGCCATGGTGGTACTTGCATCTTCTTAAGAAATAATTTAGATCATGAACAGATAACAGCTTATGATTATCTAATTATGGAACAGGATTTTGAATTCTCTGCCGTAAAAATTCAGCAGTTTAAGTTAATAATTGTATGCGTATACCGTTCTCCGTCAGGAAAGTTTCCTCTATTTATAGATAAACTAGAATTGTTACTCAATAACATGAGCAAAGTAAATTTCGATATAATAATTTGTGGGGATGTAAATGTGGATTTCTTAAAACTTGATAGAAATTGTGAATTATTAAACCAGTTACTAATTTCCTATGGACTGAAACCTACAGTAAATACACCAACAAGAATAACAAAATTTAGTAAAACCACTCCTGATCAAATTTTTATAAATACAGATAAATATCACCATTCAATAGAAGTCTATTGTCCGGGTTTTAGTGACCACCATGGACAAATACTGAGTTTTGAAGTATCCGAAGTAATCAATAATAATGATAATGGAGTAAAATCAAAGTGCAGGTCATTCACTGAAGCAAATGTTACATATTTCAATGACTTATTAAATAAGGAAACATGGTCAGAAATTTATGAACTAGAAAATGTAAATGATAAATTTAATGCATTTAACAGTACCCTAAAACACTATTTTGAAATAGCATTCCCCTTTAAACGAAGAACTGTTCAAAATAACAAAACTAGCAATTGGATAACAACAGGGATTATAAATTCATGTCAAAGAAAGAAATTTCTACACAAATTATATAAACAATACCACACAACACCTGAATTCAATTTATACTACAAAAAATACTCTAGCATATTAAATAAGGTAATAAGACTAGCAAAGAAAATGCATAATGATAATTTTATTTCCCAATCATCTAATAAAAACAGGGCTATGTGGTCCGTAATAAAGAAAGAAACTGGAAAATATGCTAAAATACAAAGGAACATTACACTGACCAGAAATAATAAAGTGATTAATAATCCAGAGGAAATAGCAAACACTTTTAATGACTATTTTCTGGAAATTCCGCAAAAATTATTAAATAAATCACAGGTAAATACACTAAATTCTAATAATAAAATAAATATATGCAGTGATTCTTTATTTATAAATCATGCCACAAGTGAAGAGGTAAGAATAGTTATAAAAGAGCTAAAAAATAAATTCTGTGCTGGCATTGATGGCATCCCTGATGCAATTTTAAAGAAATGTGCCGAAAATATAATAAATCCACTTACGCACTTAATAAACAGTTCAATTCTCTCAGGAACTTACCCGGATATTTTGAAGTTATCAAAAGTAATTCCAGTGCACAAAAACGGTTCAAAAGATGAATTAGATAACTATCGTCCTATTACCTTACCAACTGGTATTGCAAAAATTGTGGAAAAAATTATGTATAAGAGACTGATAAGTTTCATAGAAAAAAATAAAATATTATCAAACTCACAACATGGATTTAGAACGGAAAAATCTACACAGACAGCAATTTACGAATGTAGTAATAGTATACTGAAATTAATTGACAATAAGGAACATGTAACTGGCCTATTCTTGGATTTATCGAAAGCATTTGATGTAGTTGACCATAAAATCCTCCTTACCAAACTAAATCAATATGGTGTTAGAGGTCTAGCTAATAAATGGATAGAGTCTTACTTAACAAGGCGTAAACAAATAGTAAGCATGAGACACAAGGATGATGGAACCAAATTACTTAATGAAACATTGTCCAATGAGGGAATTATTGAATTTGGAGTACCCCAGGGATCGGTTTTGGGCCCACTACTCTTTCTTCTATATATCAATGATATAACACAGAACGTTCATTCACATAAGGAAATTTTGTTTGCGGACGATACAACACTCGTAATAAAAGGTGAAACTAAACAGGTCATACAGCAGTCTGCTGACTCCGTTACAGGAGAGTTAACCAAATGGTCACAAGATAATCGCCTCATAATAAACAATAAAAAGACAGTATGTCTAAATTTCCACACTATACAGAATAGGAATCCTGCGATGCCCAATATAACATTAAATGGTCATCAAATAGAAAATAAATCAGAAACAAAGTTTTTAGGACTATGGATACAACAAGACTTGAAATGGAATAAACATATACAATATCTGAATACTAAACTGAACTCGATGTGCTTTGCGTTACGTATTTTGAAAACCTGCACTAGCATGCACACATTAAGAAATACTTATTTTGCTTATTTCCATTCATACTTAAGATATGGGATCATATTTTGGGGTATGTCGCCAGATGTACTAAGCACGTTTAGGATACAAAAGAGAGCGATTAGAATTATGGCAAATGTAAACTCGAGAGAATCATGTAGACCTCTGTTTAAAGATTTAAACATTCTCCCACTGCCCTGCATATATATCTTTGAAAGTATTATGTTTTTTAAAAAGAATTTAATGAATAAAGATGTTTTTCTTAAAACAAACAATGATGTTCATAGGCATAACACAAGACAAAATCAAAACATTCATATTTCACACACACACACAAGCATATATCAAAAAGGAACTTTTCACACTGGAGTTAAATTATACAATAAACTACCCCAGTATATAAAACTGGCCCCAAAAATAAAAACCTTTGATAGAATGTTGAAAGCTTATCTGCAGTGCCATTGTTTTTACTCAGTAGTTGAATATTTTAGCGTATAGGAGTGATGGAATCTATAACTATATTTTACTTTTTTAATTTAATTTTAATACCTAGCTGTATGTTGTTGTATTTATAGAATTAAGTTTTCATATTATGATAATAGAGTGAGGTGTAAATAGTTGTGCAATAAGATTGTATCTATTAAGATTTGCTATTATAATAAGTTATAAATAGTTATAATCTTAGTAATATATACCTGTTAGTTCTTTTATTTTATGCATGTAAATTCTGACGTGTCCTATATCAAAAATGTATTGAATGCATGTATTTGATCAAATGGAATTAATAAAAATCTATCTATCTATCTATCTATCTATCTATCTATATTCATGCCCATCGTTTACATCACGCGCTAATATGCACGGATTCTTTGAGTGTTATTAATGCCTTACCTCATTTTCTGCACTCAAATAATTGGTATCTCTACCAAATAGTGCAATATTTCCATACATTCACCCTCACAGGACAAGACGTGGTCATCATGTGGATTCCTGGGCATTGTCATATAGCAGGAAACGAAACAGTCGATCTCTGGGCTAAGAATGCGGCATGCGGTCAGGGAACAGTGTATAATATCGGGATACCGTATCCGGATATAGTACCGATAATTCATCAGCGAGTCGTTAGTGCTTGGCAAAATGAATGGACCGAGATAGCAAAATGTAAAGCAAAACATTTTTTCTTAATAAAACCATCCGTAACTACAGCGCCTTGGTTCCGGGTCGGAAAATATTCGCGGCGTCATATTATTACCATCATTCGAATGCGGTTCCAGCACGCTCTTACACCAGTAGCTTTGGAGCGCATGCATCTCAGGGACAATGATAGGTGTGTATGTGGTAGGGCACGAGGTACTTTACATCACATATTGTTTCTGTGCGAAACCTTCAATCCGCAGCGGGACATTATGTTGGAGAAATTGAGGCGACTTGCTTATCCCTTGCCGTTAAACATCGCGTCACTTGTACATAGTCCTACAGTTCCATTGGTGGATGCTATTATGTCATATTTGGATCACCTTCCATTTCAATTGTAAAATCTTAGGTGGGCTCTTAGGGGGTCCTTCCCGTTATTCTTTCTGGTGCTCCTGGGTGTGGTTTTCGGTTTTTTGGTCACCCATATAAATATACGGATAGATCTTGTTTCCCTGATTTCTCATATTTGGCGTGTGCGATAATTATATAAATTTAGACATCAGTGCTAAAGATCAGCTTCGATAGTGAAGAGGATAATGTGGGCATCAGTTGCAATGTGATAAACGAAGTTCAAGAGATTAGTGGTTTTGAACATATGGACCAATTTGCTGCGGCATTTTACTGCGATGGCTACTGTAGACTATTCCCATGCCGGATGTTATTGGGCGAAGAAGCTTCTGTGTCCAGCAACGCAACACAAACAACAACAACAACAGGAAGAGGAAGAAGAAGATTTTGTTTCGATCATGGCAACAGACGACAGGAATTTTCGCTCTGCATATTATGAAAAAGTTGGATTTCGGAGCGTAGAAGAAAAGAAATCCTTGGAAATGTTGTTGAAAGACAAACCGTTAGACAAAGGCAAGTTAAAACAATTTTGTCTGAGATTTACGGTGCCTGGAATCTACCGAAAATATGTGTGGAAACTTTTACTTGACGTTCTACCTCCACATGTAGACAGTCATTCTTTCGTTATGCAGCAAAGGGAACAGCAGTATAACGATCTTCATCGTTCCATCCATATCATGAGAATTGTGGACGATGAGACACCCAAGCCACAACTGTTTTTACTCATGTGGCTTTTGGAAATGGGAAATTTGAAATTCGACCCTATAGCCCAGCTGGACAGCCCTTTACATCAAAGTCTGTTTTCTATCTCCCAGTCATTGTGTAATATGTTTGACAGCGACGTTGATGTGTACTGGATTTCAAAAGGTTTCTTTGAATGTGTTATCAAATTTTATAGTGATAATCCTAAATTAATTACTTATGCAAGAAATCTTCTGGAAAAGGAAGATCGTGAATTGTTTGTGCATCTTGTTGACATAGGGACACTAGATGCCATACCGTTACATAGTTGGTTTTGTTGTTGTTTTGCCGGAATCATCAGTGAATCATCACTTGAAAAAATCTGGGACAAACTTACTGGAGGTTCATGTAAAATTCTGGTTTTTGTTGCAATAGTTTTGTTGTTTACTCTTCGTAGGCAATTATTAAAATGTTCTAGTATTGAATCCATACTGAAGTGTCTGAATAATATATCTGAAGAAGCTTCAGAAGTAATAGTGAATCAAGCTATTGAGATGTGGCAGCAGTATGGATTTTCCTTGCCTACCAGTATGCCTACAGAGACTATTAAAGGACATTTACCACTGAGTCGACAGAAAGTTGTAGCATAGGCTTCACTTGACAGCGAAGAATTGGTTTTCATACATTTGATTTACCATTGAACATTGCCTGGTTATTTGTTGCCGTTATAGCATTGAGTAACAAATAAATAATAAAATACAACAACCATTAGTAAGGAATACTAGGCCTACCCAAACTTATTAAAACGCAGCTACATTTCCTTAAAATGATGGTAGCCCAGAAGGTAATGCAAATCGACCTCCACTGACAGAGAATGTAAGTGCTACTCAACAACAGGACTTAGAATAGAAGCTGCTTCATATGGGAATCTGAGATTCGAATTCCTGCAATTCTCATTCCCCCTCTAGTATGTTAGCAATTGCTTAATCAAGTCCTGGTGTACCTCCCTCAATTCCTGACCCATTCATTCATACTTCAGACTGTTTTGCTTTCTGTGTCAAGTCTAGTAGATGCAAGCCTGTTTGCAAACAAGTTGTCTCCACGATCCCCTATTAGCAGTTAGTACCATAATAGTGTGTCTACACCTCTGTATGCAGCACAGCCTTAAAATCTCCGATACCTAATTCTGCCGTGAAATACACTGCGTTGGCCTGTATAATTGGTCCGGACACTGGAAACATCCGTGCTCATTCAGGCACTTTGGAAATGACAGACCAAATAGATCTATGGAAGCAAGGTTGATAATATAATCCGTCACTTGTATATTCAAGTTTGTGCCTTCATTTAATGTGCATAATCGAATTGATCATGGAAGTTGGTTTACTCTTTATAACCCTCTAATAAAGCGGCTTCGGTGGCGTAGTTGGTAACATGCTGAACTGCTGTGGCCAAGATTGCGGGATTTATAGTTCACTTTAGACCATCCTCCCTTTTCATCACTTTTAACACCTTAGCTTATTGAAAATATATCATTTATGATATACATACCTTTCGGGGAGTTGTTGGGAGTCGTTTCACAATCTCTTCATACTCAATAGCCACTGCTGCACCGCAATAATTATTTCACGGAAATAATGCAATTTTCCTTCACTTACGGACGCCATCTTGGACAGTCATGTGACACCCGAAAGACGATCGTGTGACTACGTTACCAACTTGAATAAAGAAATTCACCACACGCCTTCGCTACTAAGTTAGGCACTGTCTTGCGGAAAATTACTGCTAGTACCACAAGCAAGGGGGTCTGGGGCGTAAGCCCCAGGTTAGGTCTGTTTTTGTATGTAAAACATTATTCATACATAAATAAACACTGTAATTGAGTTCACTTTCCACTGAGTATAGTGATTTCATAAATCATGTGCGAAATAGTACCAAACGCGTGGGGTTGGCATAACTGACTCAGTGAGATAGATGGAGGTCAGAACTTCGATTTCAATTATATACCGTATTTACTCAAATACGACCCGCCCCCGAATAAGACCCGCACCCTGATTTTGAAGAACAAAATTAAAAAAAAAAAATTTTTTACTAAAAATTATTTACAATCTTAACTAAATAAACAGAATAGCATTTATCCAAAATTGTTTCCAACAGTTTTGAAGTCGTCGTAAAATAACACACATCAAACGATTGAAAATACAAATAAAAGTACACAAACACTTCATTCATCGTCATCAGAAGTACCAACTTCGGAACTTTTATCACCATCACTTTCCCACTAAATGTCATCACTGACATCCATAGCATTCGAAATACTACATTTCTTGAAGCTCTTCCGTATGAGATCTCCTGAGATACGATTCCATGCCGTCAAAATCCACGAACACAGCAGCTGAACTTCCGGGCGCTGAATACAACCAGTTGGAGTCAGTGTGTACTTATCGGCCGCCATCCGCTCCGTATACAGCTGTTTCAAGGCTGCTTTGAACGGGCGGTTCACGCAGGCATCCCGTGGTTGCAGCATAGATGTCATCCCGCTCAATCACGAATACATGACTCGTCAATATCATATTTCCTACCGGGCACGATTTCCAATAACTTCAGCTTCCCTGACAACTTTCAATTTCTCACTCACAGTAAATGACCGCAAACGTTCGTAGCATTCATGTTTACACTCGGAGAACGTGCGCGTGACTGTATGACGCCGCGTGCTTACGGTAAAACAAAGTTATACCCGGAAGAAGGCTAGCACCATCTAGCAGATACTCGCAACACCCGATATCGCGCGTGGCGGGCAATTTAGATCTTTCAAATTTGGATGACTCAAATAAGTCCCGCACCCCAATTTTTCACGTCCGAAGTTGTTTAAAAATGTGTGGGTGGTATTCGAGTATATACGGTAAGTCGTGTTGCTATTTGGGTGGGATGGTGGGTCTATGACAGTGGAGCAGTGAACATCTAATTCTCAATCCTCTCCTGATATCCTCCCGACTATTAAATCAGGTAATTTCAGTTTTTATTTTTTTTAATGCAAATGATGGTATAATATGTACTCTTAACCGGAAGGGAAGTAAAGCCGGCGGTCCCATGTCATACATTTATGGCGTGTAAAAGATCCTTCCACAGACTAAACTTGTGTGAAGCTAAATTTCTAGGTTAGATTTTGTTGGAACGCTCTATCAATGTTCCAACGTTCACCATTTGGTATCATTGCCATCTGGTAGCGAAAGTTGGAACCACTTGAAATTGAAGGGAACTTGTAGCTCACCCTATGGGGGTCTGCAAGTGTCCTCGTCACGCTGCGTCATGCTTCGTCTGTTGAAACAGCGCTACACCGTCAAATTTTGTGTTAGGCTCGGCAAAACTGGGAAAGAGACTTACGACATGTTCAAGATGGCTTATGGTGATAACGCCATGGGCTGATCGAGTGTTTTTGACTGACACAAGCTGTTTTGGGAGGGGAGAAAGAAGTTGAAGACTACGCAAGTTCAGGACGACCTTCGAGCACCAAAATGGACGTAAATGTGGCAAGAGTGAAGAATTTTTTGGACAATTACTGCAGAGTATGTTTTTTTACATGGAGGTCCTTAAACGGCTGAGAAACGCATTGTCTGTGTCCGCACAGCGATTGCCAACTCCTGGCGGCTCCATCACGTCAATGCGCCGAGCCACACAGCCTTCCCCGTGCTGGCGTACCTGGCCCAACACATCATCTCAACCATGCCTCAGCCACCCTACAGTCCCCACATTGCCCCAGCAGACTTTTTCCTCTTCCCCCACCTCAAAACCATCCTAAAAGGACATAGTCACGGCTCCGTGGAAGCGTTGCAACGGACCGTGACGAGGGAGCTCGACAGCATTCCGGTTGCCGCCTTCCAGAAACCGTATGAGGGTTGGAAATCCCGCTGACAGCGGTGTGTGGATGCTGAAGGGTCGTACTTGGATGTATATTGAGTGTATGTATCATTTCTGTAAATAATTTTTTTTCAATTGACTCACACTATAAATCAATAAATACAAAACAATGTACAAAATATTATTTTACTGTGTTTGTTTCTGTTGTTGCTGTTTAAGTAGGGTACCATACTTATTAGTTTGAACGCTATATTAGTCGATTGATTGTTGACAATGCCTACTGCATTTTTATGCTTGATGGATGCTCATGTGTATTAATTATTACTGCAACGAGGGACGGCACAACTCGTTTTGCATGTTCCCTTCACTGGCGGTGCTGGAGCCTGTCATAATAGCCATAATGGATAATATGAGTTGCAGTGATGAATTAAGGCAATTTTGAGAAAGATTTAGCAAAAATTAGATCGTTATTGGGGGAAAAAACTGGTTCCTGAAGGATCCAGGATATTTTTTTACTCTGAATGTGTGTCATATAACACATCTCCAAATTTCAAATATTTCGAAAAATTGATCCAGTTAGCTGAATTTGGTATATATTTTTTTTAAACACAAATTGTGCTAAATGTTCCGGCATAACTCAACAAAATGACAGTGTTTCGCCCCGGTGTGCTATTGGGCTCTTCAGTTGGTTAAAGCACACCTCACCAAGACACTGTCTAGTACACACTGGGAAGGCCAGTGCAAGACGTATTTGATACATGTGTATCCACGTCACGAGCAAAGCCAGTGCACAATGGGAGTCGAAACTCCATTCCAAAGCAATTATAACCTTACCTTGGCATTGAATATATAATTTTCAAAAGAAAAATTTGTATTGTCCGTTGAGCCATTATATATTTAAACACAAATTGTGCTAAATGTTCCGGCATAACTCAACAAAATGACTGTTTCGCCCCGGTGTGCAATTGGGCTCTTCAGTTGGTTAAAGCACACCTCACCAAGACAATACATATTTTTCTTTTGAAAATTATATATTCAATGCCAAGGTAAGGTTATAATTGCTTTGGAATGGAGTTTCGACTCCCATAGTGCACTGGCTTTGCTCGTGACGTGGATACACATGTATCAAATACGTCTTGCAATGGCCTTCCCATTGTGTACTAACAGTGTCTTGGTGAGGTGTGCTTTAACCAACTGAAGAGCCCAATTGCACACCGGGGCGAAACACTGTCATTTTGTTGAGTTATGCCGGAACATTTAGCACAATTTGTGTTTAAATATATAATGGCTCAACGGACAATACATATTTTTCTTTTGAAAATTATATAAATTTGGTATTGCCAGCATTTCGCCCCAGTTTACCAATGGGCTTGCCAGTTGGCATACTGAATTGCACTGGATTCAGCTAACCAGATCAATTTTTCGAAATATTTGAAATTTAGTAATATTAATACAGAGAGTTTAGTTTGTATGTAACGGAGACCCTCGCTTGCCCGCTCGCCCGTGGCGTGAGCCTGTCTCCCGCCACGCACTTTGCCGTTATGCGGCTCCTGCGCGGCACCGAATCATTGAGTATAGGAATTTGTACTTACCTAGTTCACAGCTGGTGCTGAAAATGTTCGCCATTCACTGCTACACATCGCTGGCACCTTTTTATGAAACTGGCATTTACTCTCTGAAGTTCCTCAGCACCGATTGACTGTATTTCAGCTGTAATATAGTCTTTGAGCTCATTTATAGTGTGAGGGTTTCTCGCATACACTCCATTTTCAAGCGTCCCCCACAAATAAAAGTCACATGGTGATAAGTCTGGGCTTCGCGGGGGCTACACGTTCCGACTTATAATCCTTGTACCGAAAATGCGATGCAATTCTGTCATGGATGCTTCGGCAGTGTGAGCAGTGGCAGAATCTTGTTGAAAGTAATTTGACAATCGCTCTCCGTAAGTCAGTTCGTCAAAAAATTGGTCAAGGATCACACTGAAGTACAAATTTAAGTACAAATTCCTATACTCAATGACTCAGTGCCGTGCGAGCGCCGCATAACGGCAAATTGCCTGGCGGGAGACAGGCGCGCAACGTGGGCGAGCGGTCAGCGAGGATCTCCATTACATACAAACTAAACTCTGTCATCATCATCATCATCATCATCATTTCCCCTTATCCAGCTCCTGCCGGGTCGGGGTATTTATGGCACTTCTCCACTTTCCTCTTTCCTTCCACAATTCTTCTTCCATGATCTTGTCCCAGTCCAGATTTCTTTTTCTCAAGCTGTTCTTCACTGAATCGATCCACCTTGTTCTAGGTCTTCCCCTTGCTCTCTTGCCCTTGCACTTGGCCTCCAGCATCTGTCTTGGTATTCTATTTTCCTCCATCCTCTTTACATGTCCAAACCACCTTAGTTTATTCTTCTCAATTCTCTCATTTAGTTTTCCCATCCCAACTTCCTTCCTAACATCTTCATTCCTCACTCTGTCTTTCCTTGTCTTACCTATCATACTTCTTAGGAATTTCATTTCACTGGCTTGGATTCTACTCTCTTGCCTGCTCGTCAGGGTCCAAGTCTCAGCTGCATACGTTAATATGGGTACATAGTACATTTTATACATTACCTCCTTGCTTTTCCTTGGTACTTCCTTATCCCAAACGAGTTTTCTTACACTTTGATAGAATGCATTGCTCTGCTGTACCCTCCTGCCAATCTCCATGTCCAACCTACCAGTTTGCATCAATTCACTTCCTAGGTATTTGAACGTGTCCACAATTTCCAAACTCTGACTTCCAATTTTCACAGTGCCCTTACCTTGTCTTTCCCCTCTTGTCATCACCATGGTCTTGCTTTTCTCTATACTGATTTTCAGGCCATAAGTTTACTTCTGAATATTTCCGTTCAGTGCATCTAGTTGTTTTTGCACTTCTTCGGTGTTCCTTCCCCAGACCACAATATCGTCTGCAAATAATAGTAACTTCATTTCTTTATGTCCATATGCTTCCTTTGTTTCCTTTACAATTTCATCCATTACCATTATGAATAAAAGAGGTGACAGCACACTCCCCTGTCTTAGTCCAGTCTTGTTCCTAAACCAATCTGTCTTTCCAACTGGGGTCAGTACCCTGCTAACACAGTTGTTGTACATTGCTTGCACCATTTCCAACATTTCTCTTCCCAGTCTCTTCTTAACCATGGTTTCCCACACCTTCTCTCTGGGGACACTATCATATGCCTTTTCTAGATCTATGAAAGTCATGATCAAATCCTCTCCATATTCCCAGTTCTTTTCCATCACCTGCCTCAAGCTAAAGATTGGGTCCACTGTGGATCTTCCACTCCTGAAGCCATACTGTTCCTCTTGCAACTCTCCTTCCACCTTTCTTCTCATTCTTCTTTCTAATATCCTTTCCAGTATTTTTACTATCTGTGATATAAGAGTGATCCCTCTATAGTTATCACACACACAAACTAAACTCTGTATCACTGAATATTTATTTGAATAAATATATAGAAACTATGCACAAGTGTGCATGAATTTAATTAAAATGATAAAATTTAGTCTTCTGTGGTCAGCTCCATCACAGTTCTTGTGTTTTCCTTGCAATGTAGGACGTGGTATTTGCTACACCTTGCTTCACAGAAATATGGTGATGTGGTATGATGCCTCATTCGGAGTAAAATATATCATGGATCCTTCGGGAAACAGTTTTTTCCAATCTGGATAGCCTTGGTGGCCTAATTTTTTGAATAAAGGGAATATTGCTATCATAGTACATTGGCATGGCTTGTCGCAGCATTTAGTCTTGCAGTGGCCTTCCCAGTATGTACTATACTCTGTATTTCAAAAGAAAGAATGTGAAGGAAATGGCGGGAGCTTGGTACAGCTGAGCTATGTTGCCAAGTTTTTATTGTAGATGTAGATCAGCTGATTCGAATAATACACAGGGCTACACTTCAGACATTATTTCAGTACTATTATGCGCAATATAATGTAAATGTCAATCCTGAGTCAACGCCGAGGACATTCAAATAGAGTAATACGGTACATAAATAACACACCGAAACTATACTACCATTATCACCGTTATTCAATAAATACGAGTTAGAGGCCAAACACTCGAATGCTATATAATACAAACACAAAGTAATCTGTTGATGAATAATTATATCAACACTCACCGTGCAATGATTATATCCTTCAAGATGAAACAAGAGTTTGGGTGATGGTCGTTCGCAGTTTACAGCAGTTAACACAGAACGCAGAATCAACATCATGATAACACCAAACACACTCGCTCACTGTATCGCGACTCTGTAGGGTTAATAATAGCTTCCACATACATAATGTTAAGGTAAAGACGTATTTAGCAAGCACATAAACAAGTTGCTCTGAGGCGACATTATTGCCGTGTTTTTACATTGTCTATTTGTAGGCTACTGAATGACACGCGGTAATTTGAACACTACGGTATGACGGGAAACAATAACTTGTGCTGTACTCGAAAGTCATTACCGACTGCCGCGAACTCGATGCTAAAAGTAAACGAAAAGATGACAATGAAACTAGCTCGGACACAGACAGCGGTTAACAAGCGACTGAATCACGAGCAATGCGCTGGCAACGTGTGTTGCTATAGTAAAGCCATCATTACTTCCGACTTGACGTTTCAGTGTTACCCTAGAGTTATCTAGCGGTCAGAAGGAAAACCACTTCAACTAGCCAATCACAGCCAATCAATATATCACGACAAATCAAGTTTCGTTCCCGATGTCGCGATTTAGCGAAGGAAACTCCAGCCTAGCACTGAAACGTCAAGTCGGAAGTAATGATGGCTTTACTATAATTGTCAAAATCCAGCCAATAGAAGCCCGCGGCAGCCATTTTACGATCGTTCCCGCCAAATATGCCAGGTTCTTACTCTGGAAATACAGAGTATAGCCAAGCGTCTTGGTGAGTTGTACCATACCAACTGATGATCCCAATGGGCAATGGTACTGTCCCCGTTTACCTGGATAGTAGGCTGTCAGATATCCGCCCCCTCAATCGGATTGCCAATTATTAATTGCACCGGCACAGTTACATCAATGAAAATGGCACTGACAGATACTATCGAGATAAGAGCACAGAAGTTCACAGGAAATCATTGTGGAACACACCAAAATAGACGGGGGTTCATACTTACCGTTACTTACCTCTTAATTATCTCGGGGTTTGAGTTGACAACAGGATCACTAAAAGTCTGTTCACACAATAACCTCCACCATGACATTTAAAAATGAGCCAAGACGAAGACGAGAACTTTGAACTGTACAAAAGCTTTATTTCTAATAAAGGGTATGATTTTACTAACACAACAAAATCAACGTGGCTATCAGTAGCCCAAGTCAATCTGACTACGTCCTCAGTAGGACTTGCAAAAATTATCATACAACATGATATAAAACATTTTAGCTCCCAAGAGCTCCAAATAACGTAATATTCATAACACTATTGGATTGGAAAAGGACGTAAGGGTGTGACATATATATATATAGAGCATTTGGTTTCCTTTTAATAAACATGAGAATGGTATTTATAGTCGCAAGGCCGGAGTGTGGACGACCTCACTCTCTGTAAACCAGATGTTGGCCCAGCTGCGAGCCACCTTCCAACCTGTTGCATACTGGTCAAATGCATTCCCTTCTCACGTGCTAAGTTACGTAACATACAGCTTGCTCTCTCAAACTTTTAAATGCCTACAAGACAACTCACATTATATTTACGCAAATCTTTCAAGTACTTTGCTCACATCCTATTGGATCATTATGTTAATTCCCTAAATTTGTTAACTTCAATCCAAATGTTTAATTAGCTCTTAAATGTTTATAACAAAATCACATAAATTATTTATAACAATTAGAAATTGTTTATAATGTTTGTCAAAGACAATAAAAATATTATAAGCACGTCTTTAACATCACTCTCGTTTTACATTATTTTCAAAAATATTTACAGCAATTATTTACAATATTAACATTTAAATTGTTTAAATTATTAATTTAATAAATACATTGACCACATGTTCATTCGTTTGGTAATTTTCATAATCGTGTTTAATATAATCGACCAATGAAGGTTAGTTATACATGTTAATGTCACAATCTGGTTTAATAAAGGTTTTAATAATGATTTGTGACGGCAACCTTCATTCAAAATCTTATCTCAAATTCTTTCAAAACTCGTGTTAATTATAACAGTAATTCACTTGATCTATTTTCAACGAACTATGACAATCTTACTCCAGCGGAAAATCCTTCGCTAACAAGTTAATGCACAAACTGCATTAAAAATATGCCCAAAATCATCATATATTAATCTATATGGTATTCAACTTTCACATAACTTACAAAACTTCCACAAATAATTCTTTAACATTTATTCCTGTGGGAACTTCCTTCATATTCAAGGGCATTATATCTCAGCGACTTTCAACACGCGCTGCACTAGCGATTATACATTCATAGTTCCACTTAAAATTTTTTATAATCATTAATTGTTTCAAAACTGTTTTTCTTTTAACCCTCGTGGATTTCATTCATGAACCGAAATGAAGTCAAAACTTGCCAATCACAAACAAATTTAATAGTGAATACGCTTATATACGCCTGTCTGGTCTATCAAAATTAAGATTAACATCTTAAAAGAAATTGTAGTATGAAAATACTATCTTCAAATAAAGTGCGACAAAAATGCAAAGTAGTCGAATAGAATCCAATTAGACTGGGGAATGCAAACATCGTTCTATAAATCTCTAATTGAGAAAAACTCCTAACAAAAGTTCTAGACTTTAATGCATTCAATAATTCATTATTAAAGTTACTCTTTCACAAAAGTGTCTATAATGCAATGTTCATTCATAACTGACGATAAATGTCTGTGTTGCAATCAATTCAAATAACGACTAGTATTTCCAAGATCGTCGACAACGTAAGAGATTTTAACGCTCTAAAATCATTTAAATGTTCTTCCTTCTTGATGATGACAGAAAATTGGTCAAAGTAATTAAACTGGGGTAGAATTACTTTAATAAAATGACACGCTGTCTGAATTTAAATCTGCCATAAAAATCATTAACTTACAGTCAAATCGTGACTACAAAAATATTAATTACTGAAAAATCTAAATATCAGTCTCAACTGATTCAAAATCATTAACTATGCCCATGACATAACAATGTCTTAATAAAACGTCGAAAAATGCAAAACTCATCAAGGTGTACTGAGAATATGAATCTCAACAAGAAAATAGGGCAAAAATACATATGAGGATAAAAATATGGGAAAAATGGTTGCTCAAACATCATTAATATACTCAAATACAATAAACGTTCACGACTACCTTATCTGCCGATTGACGTTCCAGAGGAAAATTCCCCAAAGAAGACTGCTGATGGATCCATTTCACCACGTTAAAGTTGAGCTCCATCCTCGAAATAGGAAATAGCACCCTCGGAGAATCGAACTGCTTCCTTCTCCGTGAATCGCTCTGCTCCTCGAAGACGAATAGACATCCTTCCGGCAATAATCTTCTTTGTGAGTCGGGTCCACCCTGACCTCTCTTGAAAAATTCCTTGAAGTTCCAGTAGACAATCGCCATGAAGTTTTGTAGAAATTTCCGAAGAAATTATTCATATTCAGAGTATGAAATTGTTTCTATGGCTGTTCGATGGTATTCAGCCTTTAATTACGAAACATGGGTGTAGATGGTATTCACCGCATGTTCGCTTGTGTGGAATAGCAATTAGCGAAGTTCCATGTCGCTATCTTACTCCGTTGAAGTATGTCCCAATTGCAATAAGCTTCTTAGCCTTCCATCTGTTCTTCGGTTGTAGTGTTAGAAGAACAAACTGCCGTATTCAATTGCTCCATTATACTGTATCGTTGTGTAACCAAGCAATCTGAAGTCTTTCTATTCCACTCGCAGCGTCAGCCTTGCGTTGATTCTGGCTATACGAAAGTGCTTCTCTTGTGGCGAGATAATCACTTTTCTCAGTCGTATAAAACTGCTAATATCTTTCGAACTAATCGGTCGAAATTGTTCTGCTTTTCTCTATAACTGCATGTAGCACTGCACAATGCAATTAGCTTATCGGAGACCGCTAACTGTTCGAAGCTAAACTTGTAGAAGCTTTCTAAGGTCCGTTTCAACTTCACCTAGTTTGACTTGGATCTCGTTAATATAGTGGCCTCGCCACGCGTTATAAAGACGATTCTTTTCACTGCTGTTCACTTCGACGTCTCACTATAATGAATGTATAAGAAAAGAACTATCACAATTATACTTCGATGCTCTGAGAATGAGATCTCAGAATGATCAGAGAACGAAAGAGGCTCCTCTCTTCTGCGCAAGCCCTTTTATTAACTTCACGAGGGGCGTTACCATCCCTTCCAAAGCGTGATACTGCGTCATCGCTAGAACTTCCAACTTCGTTAATACATGACGGATTTTCAAAATTCAAAAACTGAAAATAAATTTCACCAAAATTCCAAATCAATGCTTTTACTGCAAATGGATTTCCACAATTCTGCATTCCAAAAGTAATAAAAATACCATAGTTTTAGCAATCTCCGTCTTCCTTTAAACTATCGTTGATTGGTTCATGCCTCTCCTCCAATAGCATAGTTTCTTCCTCAGCCGAATTCCTCGTTTCCTGCGACTGCGTCGTAAATCTTGGAACATTCTCGACTAAAATGCTGACGTCACTGAGAATCTCAGCTCAAGTAGCTTGCTGGTATAACATTTACGTCATCCGTGCTTACGTCATGACTACCCACGTCATAACTATGACAACCATAACTTTCCTTATAATTTCATATATATAGCCACCGTGGTCTTTATATAATTCAATTACGGGGGCATTCTCCTCCCACCACGTTTTAAAAACAGTTGCAAATTGTTTTTAAACTCAGTGTTACAAGTATCTCAACTCTCTTGAACACGAAATTGAATTATTACTGCCTTACTCTAGGATAGTATCTTTTTAAATTTCCAGCATTGAACTTGCCATAAACGACATTATTCTCATCATCGTAGAGTTCATAACAGTTGTTTCCATAAGCGTTTGTAATCCTAAACGGCCCCAGGAACACTAATCCAAATTTGGGGTAGATTTTCTTGGACATATCAGCCTTGACAGGTCTGCGTAATAATACAAGATTTCCAACTTGAAAGGGTGTACCAAAACGTTTTCCAGCTACTCTCTTCAATCGTTTCTCTGCTGCTTTCTGGAGTTGTTCCTTTGCCTTGTCAATCCTCTGCTGTCTTCCTATGTCGGGATCTCTCGGTATGTTGTTGAAAAGATTATCCCACGGCCTTTCTGGGTTTCTTCCTAGATGAAGTCGCATTGGCACTTCTCCTGTGCTCTCCTGCACTGTAGAGTTCAGACATTCCTCAATAAGGGGTACAAATCTCACCCAACCAGAATGATCATTTGGACAGAAAATTCGACAGAATTTCGAAAATTCAGCCATATATCTTTCTGAGGAATTCGATTCAGGGTAACGCACGCTTGAAAATAAGTGCTTAATGCCAAGCCTTTCCATATCCGCTGCAAATTCCACGGACGTAAACTGCGTTCCATGATCTGACAGTAGATATTCCGGTATACCAGCTTTAGGAAATACAGCATTTTCCAGTCTGCTTACTACGTTCCTCGTGCTAGCTTTCTGCATGGGACTCATTGTAACAAATTTTGAGAAAACATCCACGGTCACCAACAGGTACTGGTTACCCTGGTATCCCTTCGGACAGGGGCCAAATATATCCGTCGCCATAAGTTCGTTTGGCTTAGAAGGAATCATCGCCTTCGGTTTTCCCTTTAGTAAAGCAGAAGCATACTTTGCTCTTTGACATTTGTCACAGGATCTAATGACCTTGGCAATGCTGGAACGCATGTTAGTCCAGATAAACCTCTCTTTAAGTGTATTAAGAGTTTTATCTAAACCGGCATGTCCAGTTGCGTGATGAGCTACCCACACTAAATTGACAACAAGTTTAGGTGGCACGACTATTCGGAGTTTTGTATGCGCAGAGTCAGCATACTTGCATACGATGTCTCCACTCAAGACAAAGTGTCGTGAATTTCTCCGTGTAGCTTCATAGTCAACATCTGTATTGTCCATGTAACCCTTGAGGAACCTGTACATTTTCCTTATTGGAGCGTGTCTCTTCTGTGACACACCGATTCGGGCTAACCTCCTAACGGTTTCTTCATCTTCTTGCTCCAATTGTACATGGTGTATCTGCACATTTTTAATAGGGTTACGTGATAGAGCATCAGCCAGTAAGTTATCTTTCCCAGGCTGGTGGACGATAGTAGCGTTAAACTGTTGGGTGAACAAAGCCCAACGTGTCAATCTATCACTTGACATGTCAGTTTGCAACATAAACTGTAGTGCTTTATGGTCAGTAATAATGATGACCTTATGTCCCAGCAGGATTTTCTTCCAGGCTTGTAAAGCTGTCACAAAAGCTAACGCTTCAAGCTCTGTCGTGAAGTAATTTTCCTCGTGCTTTTTCAACTTCCGACTGGTGAACGCAATGTAGTGCTTGTTGCCTGCCTCGTCTTTCTGGTATAAGACTGCACTAATGCCTATTCTTGATGCATCAGACTCAATATAGAACACCTTCTCAAAGTCTGGGTACTCCAGTTTCACATTATTTCTGAGCATCTCTTTTGCTTTCTCAAAAGCCTCGTCTGCAGCGGTACTCCATTTCCATCTGTTGTTCTTCTTGAGTAAGTCATACAGAGGAGCCATAATTTCCGAGTATCTTGGACAGTGGCTGCTAATAAATTGGCATGCACCTACAAATTCTCTAACTTGTTTTACCTTAGTTGGCTTTGGAAATCTCGTGATCGCATCTACTTTTTTTATGTTTGGATGATATCCATCTTTATCAATAGTATGCCCCAAATAATTTATCTCCTTCTTCAAGAATTGACATTTTCCAAAGTTCACCTTGATGTTGGCCTCCCTTAAATTCTCGAACAACTTTCTCAAGTGCACTAAATGTTCTGCGGCGCTGGGTGAAGATACGATTAAATCGTCAATGTAGCAGATTACATTTTCTTTCACTTCGTCAGTGAGCTTACTATCAAGTGCTCGAATAAGTGCTGGTCCACTGTTAACCATTCCAAAAGGCATTCTGGCAAAGACCCATGACGTCTGGTCAAATAGGAATCCAGTGTACTGCATACTATCCTCTTCTAGTTGAACTTGATAAAATGAAGACGTCAAGTCAAGAACGCTGAAACAAGCTCTCCCTTTGAATTTCCGAAGCAGATCTCTAATCTTGGGTGGTCTGTCATTTTCTGGAAGAATCTTCAAGTTAATGGTCCTGGCATCGAGACAAAGACGTATCTGACCATTACTTTTCTTCACTACTGTGATGGGGTTTATATAAGACGACGCCTGTTTTCTAATAATCCCGTCTACCTCCATTTTTCTGATTAACCCTCGTACTTCTTGATAGTATTTCTCAGGAATGGGGTATATTCTCTTCTGGTAAGGGGTTTCATCTGTCAGCCTTATCTTGTACTTATAATCCTTAATCAATCCAGGCTTTTCATCGAAAATATCTTGGAATTCCTTTATCAGATCCTCAAATTCCCCCTGAATTTCTTCAAATCCTTCAGTTTTTCTACTGGGTATTTCTTCTAAATTTTCCACTTCATTAATTATGGTATTCAAAATTTCTTCCCTAAGGTCTATTTTCAGACTGTTTTTCACGTCCTGTTCTTCTATCTCTTCTGTGATTATGTACCCATCATTAAAGCTAATACTTCTGTTCTTCATGTCAATAATAGCTCCGACCTTCGATATAAAATCGATTCCAAGCACCATATCAAAATTGATCTTGCTCACCACAATGAAGATCTGTTCATAATTCCTGCCATTGATCTCAAAGTTCAATAGCACTTGAATCTTGCATTTCACTGCCTTATCTTGGAATATCCCTCTCACTTTGACGGTAGAAACAGGTAGAACTGTCATGTTCTCTCCTCTTAGCAGACTTTGATAACATTCCTCTGAAATGATGGAAATAATAGCACCAGTATCCATCAGGGCTTTGTACTGCTGTCCATCTATCCGTACAGCAATAATTGGTAATGCACATGGTCTTTCCTCTTTAACAATACCCCTCTCTTCTAGTAAATCTTCATCGGTAACTTCGTATATCTCATTAATTGTAATCAGGTGTGGTGTGGCAATGTATTTACAGGTTCTTATTGACGTTGAGAAATCGGCGTTTTTTTTTGTGTTACCGACCTCAAAATTCTGCTGGCTCGTAGAAGGCCCAGGATCGATTACAACATCCTGCCTTTTCTTTTGATTGTCAGCTTCTTTATCTCTTAATTCTTTTAAGTATTGCTGGCTTTCCTTTTCTCTTTGCTGATACTGCTCAGGTGTCATAACCTGACTTTGAGTATTCTGGTTTCTATTTTGGTTTTGGTTATTCCTATTATAGTTACGGTTATACCCATTATTGTTGTAATATCTGCCTCTTCCATTGTAGTTTCCTCGGTTGTAGTTCCAACCTCTTCTCTGTTGATACGGTCGGTAACCTTGTGATCTGTAATTTCTAAACTGATTATTCCTGTGAGGACCTACATTGTCAGTTTTCTCCTGCTCTGGCTTGTCAGTTTGTTGGACTTGGTCCATGTATACCGTATTGATTTCCTTAAACTCCTGCCTTTGACCTTTCTGGACTACGTTAGGCATTGGACTTGTGTAGTCTAACCTTCTTAGTAATTCATCCATGCTGGATAAATCCCTGATGTTGGACGAAATTATAAGTCTCCTCACCTCAACTGGCAGCATACGAGAAATCGCATCTATAAGTTGCTCCGTGGACAATGGGGGTTGCAAAAATCTTAAGCGGGACAACTGACTCGTAAAGAAATCAGCGTACCTCGTTGGAAGAGTACCTGAATATTTTCTTGAATACACCTCCGCTCTTAATGAATTCTGCGCTTCTATAGACCAAAATCGTTTGATTAATGCCTCTGCGAACTCGTCAAAGTTACTGAATGTGTATCTAAATGCGCGAAACCATTCAAGGGGTCCTCCAATCAGATATCTCTCTACTATCTTCATCTCTCTTTCTCTGGGAATGTGAGCTTCGATGAAATAATCTTTGAGATTCCTTACATACTCTATAGGTGTCAAACTATCAGTGTTACTGAATTTTTGTGGTTTGTCTTCGAAATTCCTAATGACCGTCACGTTCCTCGGATATGAATCCGGATAGTTTTTCCCACTATCTCTATAATTCCACTCAGGTTCCATATTCCTCTCGTCATCCTCCTCTCTGAATCTGGATACACGTTCTTCAGGAGTCACGTCTCTTTCTTCTGGCTCTAGGTTATGTCTTCTAGTATAATTCCTATTCAATTCGCAAGCTAAGCCTTCTGTATCCTTGTCGGTGATTTCTGTTAAGACTTTCTTGATAATCTCTTCTTTGTAGTTCTCCATTAAACTAGCCTCTCCTAACTTCAAATTTTTCAGTTTACTCGTAGTTTCATTTACATCCGAGACAACTTTATGAATTTGATCCTCTAATGTAGATTTTAAAGTTTGCATATCCTGATCTAGTTGCGTTCTATCGTCAACTTGTTTTTCGGATAACGAATTTATCCTGACGCTTAAATCTTTCCTAATCTGTACTACTTCATTGTTAATTTCTATCTGCGTACTGGCAAGTTTTCTTTCAATCCTTTCCTGAATTTGGGTTACATGTTCCCCACTTGACTTATTCCACTCGTCTTTCCATACCGCTACGTTTGCTGTTAACATTTCGGCTATGTCTACTTCGATATCCTCTTTTAATACTCTATTGTGGTCTAATACCTGTGTTCTCATGACCTCTACATCATACTTCAACTCTGCTAAAGACGTTGTCGTTCTAACTGATTCATCGACTAACCTAGTCGCTAATGCAGTTATATTACGCGTACAAAGAGTTTTTGAGTTTTCGATTTCTTCCCTGACTTTATTTACATCAGTTTGGACTTTAGTAATATCTACGAAAACTGTGTTGACCTCTACCTGAATCTTAGTTATGTCACTTTGCACCTCAGTTATATCCGCATGAATGTTATTAATGTCTACCTGAACATTGGATACATCAGTTCTAGCTTTTTGAATTTCTTTCTGGACTTCCTCGACCTTGTCTTGGACAGTCGCTACATCGTTTTTGACAACAACTACTTCGGCTCTAGCACAAGAAATATCCCCTCGGACATTAGCTACATCTAGATTTAACATTGTAAGGTCTTTCTGTACCTTAGACACATCACATTTAACATCATCAACACTTTTATGCACAATAGACACATCTTTATGGACATTAGTCACCTCTGTGCGCATGTCCGTTACAGTATTCTCAATTCCTAGGGTATTAATCTGCAAACGCGACATATTATCCTCTAAATTAGCAGCACTAGTTTGGATACCCTTCAAACTTTCATCCATGCTAGCTTTCAAATTACTAGCATTCTCCTCCATTCGACTAGTATTCCTAGCTTCCATCTCCTTCATACTACTATTCAAATTAGCAGACATATTACTAGCATTCTCCTCCATCATCTGCTTCATACTATTGTTCATGCTAGCTTTCAAGTTAGCAGACATCTCCTCTAGCATCAACCTCAAACTTTCATCTGCCATTACAATATTATTCAAAAATGGATTGCTGTAGGGACATACATCAAAAGAGCAAAATAACAACATTTGAGCAACACTTTTCACCATATATAATTTTTGATCAATTTTCTGTCTTAAGTCTAACTTATAACTACCTTATAATTAATCTTCGACGATACTTCATGTTGAAACAAACTCAAGCACATGTTCAAATTTCTCTGGCTCATTTTAAAATATCCTAACACAAATAATTTACATTTACAATCCAAATAATTTAATTTTATCTTTAATATGACTGAAATGTCATAAGCCGGTCAAATAAAATAAGATTCCAGATCATAGGCGATTTTTCTAAGATTCCAGCCTATTTAACCTTTCTCAAGTGGTATAAGATCTGATCTTTTCTGAGTGTAATTTTCCTAATACAATACAACATTTAATTCCTATATAATCACACTCTTAAATTCTAGAATTGGCCTAGACATCTAACAAAGAATCAACCTCTTTATTTGAGTCTAATCGAACCCTACGTTTTAGGTTTGCCACTCTTTCTGGCGTTCAACCTGGTAATCCAGTTTTGTTGAATCGAGCCCCACTTTGGGCGCCAATCTTTCTGTCCCCGTTTACCTGGATAGTAGGCTGTCAGATATCCGCCCCCTCAATCGGATTGCCAATTATTAATTGCACCGGCACAGTTACATCAATGAAAATGGCACTGACAGATACTATCGAGATAAGAGCACAGAAGTTCACAGGAAATCATTGTGGAACACACCAAAATAGACGGGGGTTCATACTTACCGTTACTTACCTCTTAATTATCTCGGGGTTTGAGTTGACAACAGGATCACTAAAAGTCTGTTCACACAATAACCTCCACCATGACATTTAAAAATGAGCCAAGACGAAGACGAGAACTTTGAACTGTACAAAAGCTTTATTTCTAATAAAGGGTATGATTTTACTAACACAACAAAATCAACGTGGCTATCAGTAGCCCAAGTCAATCTGACTACGTCCTCAGTAGGACTTGCAAAAATTATCATACAACATGATATAAAACATTTTAGCTCCCAAGAGCTCCAAATAACGTAATATTCATAACACTATTGGATTGGAAAAGGACGTAAGGGTGTGACATATATATATAGAGCATTTGGTTTCCTTTTAATAAACATGAGAATGGTATTTATAGTCGCAAGGCCGGAGTGTGGACGACCTCACTCTCTGTGAACCAGATGTTGGCCCAGCTGCGAGCCACCTTCCAACCTGTTGCATACTGGTCAAATGCATTCCCTTCTCACGTGCTAAGTTACGTAACATACAGCTTGCTCTCTCAAACTTTTAAATGCCTACAAGACAACTCACATTATATTTACGCAAATCTTTCAAGTACTTTGCTCACATCCTATTGGATCATTATGTTAATTCCCTAAATTTGTTAACTTCAATCCAAATGTTTAATTAGCTCTTAAATGTTTATAACAAAATCACATAAATTATTTATAACAATTAGAAATTGTTTATAATGTTTGTCAAAGACAATAAAAATATTATAAGCACGTCTTTAACATCACTCTCGTTTTACATTATTTTCAAAAATATTTACAGCAATTATTTACAATATTAACATTTAAATTGTTTAAATTATTAATTTAATAAATACATTGACCACATGTTCATTCGTTTGGTAATTTTCATAATCGTGTTTAATATAATCGACCAATGAAGGTTAGTTATACATGTTAATGTCACAATCTGGTTTAATAAAGGTTTTAATAATGATTTGTGACGGCAACCTTCATTCAAAATCTTATCTCAAATTCTTTCAAAACTCGTGTTAATTATAACAGTAATTCACTTGATCTATTTTCAACGAACTATGACAATCTTACTCCAGCGGAAAATCCTTCGCTAACAAGTTAATGCACAAACTGCATTAAAAATATGCCCAAAATCATCATATATTAATCTATATGGTATTCAACTTTCACATAACTTACAAAACTTCCACAAATAATTCTTTAACATTTATTCCTGTGGGAACTTCCTTCATATTCAAGGGCATTATATCTCAGCGACTTTCAACACGCGCTGCACTAGCGATTATACATTCATAGTTCCACTTAAAATTTTTTATAATCATTAATTGTTTCAAAACTGTTTTTCTTTTAACCCTCGTGGATTTCATTCATGAACCGAAATGAAGTCAAAACTTGCCAATCACAAACAAATTTAATAGTGAATACGCTTATATACGCCTGTCTGGTCTATCAAAATTAAGATTAACATCTTAAAAGAAATTGTAGTATGAAAATACTATCTTCAAATAAAGTGCGACAAAAATGCAAAGTAGTCGAATAGAATCCAATTAGACTGGGGAATGCAAACATCGTTCTATAAATCTCTAATTGAGAAAAACTCCTAACAAAAGTTCTAGACTTTAATGCATTCAATAATTCATTATTAAAGTTACTCTTTCACAAAAGTGTCTATAATGCAATGTTCATTCATAACTGACGATAAATGTCTGTGTTGCAATCAATTCAAATAACGACTAGTATTTCCAAGATCGTCGACAACGTAAGAGATTTTAACGCTCTAAAATCATTTAAATGTTCTTCCTTCTTGATGATGACAGAAAATTGGTCAAAGTAATTAAACTGGGGTAGAATTACTTTAATAAAATGACACGCTGTCTGAATTTAAATCTGCCATAAAAATCATTAACTTACAGTCAAATCGTGACTACAAAAATATTAATTACTGAAAAATCTAAATATCAGTCTCAACTGATTCAAAATCATTAACTATGCCCATGACATAACAATGTCTTAATAAAACGTCGAAAAATGCAAAACTCATCAAGGTGTACTGAGAATATGAATCTCAACAAGAAAATAGGGCAAAAATACATATGAGGATAAAAATATGGGAAAAATGGTTGCTCAAACATCATTAATATACTCAAATACAATAAACGTTCACGACTACCTTATCTGCCGATTGACGTTCCAGAGGAAAATTCCCCAAAGAAGACTGCTGATGGATCCATTTCACCACGTTAAAGTTGAGCTCCATCCTCGAAATAGGAAATAGCACCCTCGGAGAATCGAACTGCTTCCTTCTCCGTGAATCGCTCTGCTCCTCGAAGACGAATAGACATCCTTCCGGCAATAATCTTCTTTGTGAGTCGGGTCCACCCTGACCTCTCTTGAAAAATTCCCTGAAGTTCCAGTAGACAATCGCCATGAAGTTTTGTAGAAATTTCCGAAGAAATTATTCATATTCAGAGTATGAAATTGTTTCTATGGCTGTTCGATGGTATTCAGCCTTTAATTACGAAACATGGGTGTAGATGGTATTCACCGCATGTTCGCTTGTGTGGAATAGCAATTAGCGAAGTTCCATGTCGCTATCTTACTCCGTTGAAGTATGTCCCAATTGCAATAAGCTTCTTAGCCTTCCATCTGTTCTTCGGTTGTAGTGTTAGAAGAACAAACTGCCGTATTCAATTGCTCCATTATACTGTATCGTTGTGTAACCAAGCAATCTGAAGTCTTTCTATTCCACTCGCAGCGTCAGCCTTGCGTTGATTCTGGCTATACGAAAGTGCTTCTCTTGTGGCGAGATAATCACTTTTCTCAGTCGTATAAAACTGCTAATATCTTTCGAACTAATCGGTCGAAATTGTTCTGCTTTTCTCTATAACTGCATGTAGCACTGCACAATGCAATTAGCTTATCGGAGACCGCTAACTGTTCGAAGCTAAACTTGTAGAAGCTTTCTAAGGTCCGTTTCAACTTCACCTAGTTTGACTTGGATCTCGTTAATATAGTGGCCTCGCCACGCGTTATAAAGACGATTCTTTTCACTGCTGTTCACTTCGACGTCTCACTATAATGAATGTATAAGAAAAGAACTATCACAATTATACTTCGATGCTCTGAGAATGAGATCTCAGAATGATCAGAGAACGAAAGAGGCTCCTCTCTTCTGCGCAAGCCCTTTTATTAACTTCACGAGGGGCGTTACCATCCCTTCCAAAGCGTGATACTGCGTCATCGCTAGAACTTCCAACTTCGTTAATACATGACGGATTTTCAAAATTCAAAAACTGAAAATAAATTTCACCAAAATTCCAAATCAATGCTTTTACTGCAAATGGATTTCCACAATTCTGCATTCCAAAAGTAATAAAAATACCATAGTTTTAGCAATCTCCGTCTTCCTTTAAACTATCGTTGATTGGTTCATGCCTCTCCTCCAATAGCATAGTTTCTTCCTCAGCCGAATTCCTCGTTTCCTGCGACTGCGTCGTAAATCTTGGAACATTCTCGACTAAAATGCTGACGTCACTGAGAATCTCAGCTCAAGTAGCTTGCTGGTATAACATTTACGTCATCCGTGCTTACGTCATGACTACCCACGTCATAACTATGACAACCATAACTTTCCTTATAATTTCATATATATAGCCACCGTGGTCTTTATATAATTCAATTACGGGGGCAGTACACTGGGGCGAAACGATGGCAATACTGAATTGAGCTAACCGAATCAATTTTTCGAAATATTTGTAATTTGATTATGAAAATTAGATTAATGACAAATTAACAGTGCCATGGGTGCCCACAGACATTTTACCAGCGGGGGGACAAGTAACTTAATATTTTTCACGTCATTACATAGGCGATGTTGAGACGAATCCCCCTCGCCCTCGGCGATTTTCATCTAATTTCTTATTTGCTTAGGGGCCAATAACCTCGATGCTAGGCCCCTTAAAACAACAATTATCATCATCATCATCATCTTATTTGCTTCGTGATATTCATTATTTGAGTGCTCTGAAACCGTTGGGTTCCAGTACATTATCCTTTATGGCATGAATGGGAGGAATAGTTTTTTTGGTTCAGAGTTTTTGTCCATAGAAGTTCGCTTTTCTTTGTGAATCATAGTCATTATGTTCATTTCTTAAAAACAGTCTTATCACCAGGTATCGACAAAAGTCAAAATCAAGCAGTTCATTAAACTGGTAATGTTAATCCAGTTCTGTGATTTTCTAAATAACTGGAGATATTTTCAAATATATATAAAACACTGGAATTATCCCTACATCAAAATCAGTTAACTATCAGTAACTTCAATTTATGAAATAGACTGGTGTAACAATGAACAATCGAAACATTCCAGGTGGGGGACACGGGCCCTCTTGCCCCCCTCCCCTGTGGGTGTCCATGATCCACACGTCATCAACTACACAAAATAATTCTTCTAGACAAGTACCCGTGTAGACTTGACCACCTTTTATCATGTTTGTAGAACGAAATTGGTCAATCAAATTTCTCATTTTACCACAAGGCACAGCCAGCTTAACTCGATAGCTATTTTATTTGTTTGTTTTTGATGTTCTTTATAAACTTATACGACAGTGTCGAATTTCTAGCCAACAAAAAATAAAATAACACCCAATAATCTGAACCATTATCAACAATTAGATACAAGAAGGCACATGCTGTTATCCAATAAAAATCATCACCCATTGAGATGCTCGGATTTCTGTTCCAGCAGTGGATTTCATACAAAGCGTTGTTAATACTCCATTGATAATTTATTTATATACAACTTAGGGCTTGTTTGCCTGTAAATACTTACAAATTACACTTTAAAATGGGTACATGTTATCAGACTTCTTATTGTTTATGGAGCAGAATATCGCTGCCAGACATTTTGTTGCCTCTTTCAGCTTACACGTCATGGTGTATTGGTCAGCATGCTTGGCTACAAACCAAGTAGCCTGGGTTTGATCCCCGGCTCTGGCAAGAAATTTAATTGTGGTTTGAGGTGCTTGAACGGTATTTCATGCATGTGGTGTCAGTTTTGAAGACTTGCACCAGGCCAGTTAACTTAAGCTGGAATTTGTTCTTAAATTGATGTCATATTTCATTCAAAGGTTCAAAGATGCACGGCATACGTTGCTAAAAAAGAAAGAAAAAAAGCAACCATTGCAAAATTTTATCTTGAGGCTAGTTCAGATTTTCTTTTTCTGATTTAGATTTTTTTCCAGTCAGTCAAATGGCTTTCACACCAATTGATTAAAAGTCGTCGTCGGCCGATATTCATATCCGAACTCAGCAATTCTTCTAGGTTTGTGCCGTGTCTTGTGTGGGGTTTCGCCTAGGACACCAAGCTGGCTCATCGGCGGGCTCTTGGTGTCCCCGCCCGGACCCCCACAGGAGTGACGAACTGCGCGCCACCTCCCTTTATATTAGGTGCAACTGCACCAATTGACTGCGAGAACTAAAAGCTCAAGCAGCCTTAACCTCCCTATGAAGGCTTCCAAAAAGATGGTATATTGGCTTTCACGGCCGGTGAATTAAAACTCAGCAATTCTTCTAGGTTTGTGCCATGTCTTGTGTGGGGTTTCGCCTAGGACACAAAGCTGGCTCATCGGCGGGCTCTTGGTGTCCCCGCCCGGACCCCCACAGGAGTGACGAACTGCGCGCCACCTCCCTTTATATTGGGGGCAACTGCACCACTTGACTGCGAGAACTAAAAGCTCAAGCAGCCTTAACCTCCCTATGAAGGCTTCCAAAAAGATGGTATATTGGCTTTCACGGCCGGTGAATTAAAACTCAGTAATTCTTCTAGGTTTGTGCCGTGTCTTGTGTAGGGTTTCGCCTAGGACCCCAAGTTGGCTCATCGGCGGGCTCTTGGTGTCCCCGCCCGGACCCCCACAGGAGTGACGAACTGCGCGCCACCTCCCTTTATAGTAGGTGCAACTGCACCACTTGACTGCGAGAACTAAATGCTCAAGCAGCCTTAACCTCCCTAGGAAGGCTTCCAAAAAGATGGTATATTGGCTTTCACGGCCGGTGAATTAAAACTCAGCAATTCTTCTAGGTTTGTGCCGTGTCTTGTGTGGGGTTTCGCCTAGGACACCAACCAAGCTGGCTCATCGGCGGGCTCTTGGTGTCCCCGCCCGGACCCCCACAGGAGTGATGAACTGCGCGCCACCTCCCTTTATATTAGGTGCAACTGCACCACTTGACTGCGAGAACTAAAAGCTCAAGCAGCCTTAACCTCCCTCTGAAGGCTTCCAAAAAGATGGTATATTGGCTTTCACGGCCGGTGAATTAAAACTCAGCAATTCTTCTAGGTTTGTGCCGTGTCTTGTGTGGGGTTTCGCCTAGGACACCAAGCTGGCTCATCGGGGGGCTCTTGGTGTCCCCGCCCGGACCCCCACAGGAGTGACGAACTGCGGGCCACCTCCCTTTATATTAGGTGCAACTGCACCACTTGACTGCGAGAACTAAAAGCTCAAGCAGCCTTAACCTCCCTATGAAGGCTTCCAAAAAGATGGTATATTGGCTTTCACGGCCGGTGAATTAAAACTCAGCAATTCTTCTAGGTTTGTGCCATGTCTTGCGTAGGGTTTCGCCTAGGACACCAAGCTGGCTCATCGGCGGGCTCTTGGTGTCCCCGCCCGGACCCCCACAGGAGTGACGAACTGCGCGCCACCTCCCTTTATATTAGGTGCAACTGCACCACTTGACTGCGAGAACTAAAAGTTCAAGCAGCATTAACCTCCCTATGAAGGCTTCCAAAAAGATGGTATATTGGCTTTCACGGCCGGTGAATTAAAACTCAGCAATTCTTCTAGGTTTGAGCCGTGTCTTATGTAGGGTTTCGCCTAGGACACCAAGCTGGCTCATTGGCGGGCTCTTGGTGTCCCCGCCCGGACCCCCACAGGAGTGACGAACTGCGCGCCACCTCCCTTTATATTAGGTGCAACTGCACCACTTGACTGCGAGAACTAAAAGCTCAAGCAGCCTTTACCTCCCTATGAAGGCTTCCAAAAAGATGGTATATTGGCTTTCACGGCCGGTGAATTAAAACTCAGCAATTCTTCTAGGTTTGTGCCGTGTCTTGTGTGGGGTTTCGCCTAGGACACCAAGCTGGCTCATCGGCGGGCTCTTGGTGTCCCCGCCCGGACCCCCACAGGAGTGACGAACTGCGCGCCACCTCCCTTTATATTAGGTGCAACTGCACCACTTGACTGCGAGAACTAAAAGCTCAAACAGCCTTAACCTCCCTATGAAGAATTCCAAAAAGATGGTATATTGGCTTTCCCCGCCGTGGGGGGGTCCGGGCGGGGACACCAAGAGCCCGCCGATGAGCCAGCTTGGTGTCCTAGGCGAAACCCCACACAAGACATGGCACAAACCTAGAAGAATTGCTGAGTTTTAATTCACCGGCCGTGAAAGCCAATATACCATCTTTTTGGAAGCCTTCATAGGGAGGTTAAGGCTGCTTGAGCTTTTAGTTCTCGCAGTCAAGTGGTGCAGTTGCACCTAATATAAAGGGAGGTGGCGCACAGTTCGTCACTCCTGTGGGGGTCCGGGCGGGGACACCATGAGCCCGGCGATGAGCCAGCTTGGTGTCCTAGGCGAAACCCCACACAAGACACGGCACAATCCGAGAAGAATTGCTGAGTTTTAATTCACCGGCCGTGAAAGCCAATATATCATCTTTTTGGAAGCCTTCATAGGGAGGTTAAGGCTGCTTGAGCTTTTAGTTCTCGCAGTCAAGTGGTGCAGTTGCACCTAATATAAAGGGAGGTGGCGCGCAGTTCGTCACTCCTGTGGGGGTCCGGGCGGGGACACCATGAGCCCGGCGATGAGCCAGCTTGGTGTCCTAGGCGAAACCCCACACAAGACACGGCACAAACTGTAACGTGTTTTTCGAGGGGTTTTTATGCCACTGGCATAAGTCAGTAGGAAGCCATTCTATATTTATTTACGCGGCAAATTGTTCAGCCAAGAGAATTTTTCATGTTAATTTATTATTATTATTAATTTATTATAATTATTATTAAGGTATTTTCGGAGCATTTTATAAAAATTATAAGCATACAGATAGGTTTTCTATGTCTTAGAAAACGCTATCAGGCAAATTATTACGAACGACAATATCATAGAAAATTATGTGATTACGGAATTTTACGGAGTTTCGTCAGTTAGGATATTATGAGAGACATGACTCACTGGAAATTCAGATACGGGCTGATTCTAGTCAAGAAGTGTTACGCAAGCGGGGTTGCAGCGTCAAGAAAAGGCGGATAGTTGGAACAGAAATCGACTTCATCATCCGCGCGCCGTGTGTAATGAGAGAGAGAAGGGGAAGTCGAGCGTGGGGAGCAGCCAATCAGTGGAGACCACGTAAGCTGGAAGTCGGTACCGAGGTGGGGAGCCGACAGGGGCATATATCGTTCGGCGCGCCGTGGAACGAGAACAATCTGTGAAAGACTTGACTAGTTCGGTTGCAAGTGTGTGTCGCTCCACTGTTCCGTGGAGTGGAGAACTATCTGTTTAAAACTTAACCATTTGGTTGTACGAGGGTATGGCCCCGATGTTAGGACCATAAAGTCACCAAATCTACAAGTATATCATCTAATATCGACGGAGATGACGACGTCCAGGAGACTGTGGGAAGCACACAGCATCATCCAGTACGAGGGAAATGCTTTGGCAAGTTCCAGTGGTAAGCGCGAATGACGCAGAAATACGCAATCTCTCATTTCTCTTTGTTTTATATTTCATATTTCAGTAACTTCATAGCTTGGGAATAAGAGTAAAATCAATTATTTATTAGACTCCGTTTTCACGTAATTTTCTATCGGTAATATTAAAATCGCAACGCTCCAATTTAAATTTTAAACTTATAATTATTATTAATTTTGCTATACTTGTTTTATATAATAAATTCAATTCTTTTACAATGCAATCTTTGCTTTCAGTAGGTAGCATTAGATATAGACCAATTCCTTCTCCTGATACAATTGTTTGTTGGGTTAATGATCAAATCATACCACGATCTGAGTGAATAGATTCTTGAAGGTGTTCTACCAGAGCTAGATGTTGTTAAATACAAATTTAGATTTCAGCATTGCGTTGAGGTCTTGGCGCCCATTAAAACTACATAGCTTAGGCAAAGGTAAACAGTTACATTTATCACCCAACAGTTAGGGGCAGCCAAACCGTTACACTTGTCGCTCAACGTGTGGGCTAGCAAAACCGCTACACTTGTCGCCGACAACTTGGGGCTGAAAACCTAATAACATTTGTGGAAGGAGAAGGGTATATATTTCTGTTCCTGTATTTTGGGGGTTATTTGTCTGTATCAGTGTATATCATTATGGGGGATGAGAAAGAAAGACAGATGAGGTTACGTAGTGGTCATCAACGGGAGAGTGATGATACGAGCAGTATGTCGAGTGATGGTAGTACCGGGGTAGCGGAGGTAAATCCCGATACTGAAACAGGGAGTGTATGCGGCCAACCAGAATTAAAAACTTTGCTTCTCGAGTTTATGTATCAGAACAAAGTTAGTAGTGATGCCTTAAATGCAAAATTAGAACAGAATAATGCAAAATTAGAACAAAACAGTGGGGAAAATAAAGAGAGTAATAGGGAATTGAGCGATACTTTAAACGCCAAATTAGAACAAAACAGTAGGGAAAATAAAGAAAGTACAGATGCCTTAAATGCTAAATTAGAACAAAACAGTAGGGAAAATAAAGAAAGTACAGATGCCTTAAATGCTAAATTAGAACAAAACAGTAGGGAAAATAGAGAGAGTAATGAAACTTTAAACGCCAGATTAGAACAAAACAGTAAGGAAAATAGAGAGAGTAATGAAACTTTAAACGCCAGATTAGAACAAAACAGTAAGGAAAATAGAGAGAGTACTGAAACTTTAAATGCTAAATTAGAACAAAACAGTAGGGAAATGAGGGACAAATTCGAACTAATTAGAGGTGAGATCAGGGGGGTTATGGAAGAAAAGGCTAAAGAGATTATTGCAGATGTAGACAGAAAATTAGGAAAAGTACAGGAGGAGTTGGAAATTAGAATCAGTACACAGGCTGAAAATTTAAAAGAACTAGTGCAACTGGAAACACAGCAGGTCGAAAAGCAATTGGGGGGAGAAATTGACAAAATTCAGGTAGCTACTAAAGAGGTTAAGGAACAGCTGGGGGGTAGAATTGAGAAAGTCCACTCACAAATAGTTGCAGAAGTAAATGATTTAAGAGAGAGTAATAGAGAGAGCATTAGCAAGATTGAGGAGAAACAAGCAAAGCTATATGATAAAGTAGAAGAATCAGAAGGAAACATTAAATTAACAGTATTGAGAGGAAGGCTGAGGAGAAAATCGCAGAATTAGAGTTAAAATTAAAAGCTAGGATCAGGCAAGAAAATAGTCAGAATAGGCCAGTTTTTGTGAATAGCACACACAGGGAGGTAGAACTGGGTAAGTTCAGCAATCGACAGGGGTGCCCAATGGAGTTCATGAACACTATAGAAAATAAATTCGGGGAGAGGTTGGAAAATGGTAGTATTGAGTGGTGCCAGGTAGTTGAAATTTTAGAACAAGTGTTTGTGGAGGAAACGAGGAATTGGTTTGCTGTCTACAGAGACAAGTTTACTGATATCAATGATTTTAAAATGAAATTCTGTGAAAAGTTCTGGAATGAGGTTATTCAGTCGCAGCATCGTGAGGGAGTAGTGTGTGGTAAATATAACCCTAAAGGAAGCTCCACCATGACCGAATACTTTTTAGGGCAGGTATTAGTGTGTAAATATCTGGATGGCTTGAAGGAGGAAAGTGATGTGGTGAGGTTGTTACTTAGGCACTTTCCCTATAGGATCAAGGAGGCTGCTTGTATCCAGAATGTAAAGACAATATCACAAGTAGAAAATTTGTTAAGCACATTTGATGCACTAGGGAGAGGGGGTTATGAGGACAATTTCAATAGGAACCAGGATAATAATAATAATAGGCCTAATGAAGCCAGGCATCAAGAAGTTCAAGGGAACGGTGGCGAAGGGGCCAACGCTCAAAATAGAAATTATAATAATCAGCTAAATCAGAACAGAGGAAATGGCTATGGTAATCAGTATCAAGGGAGGAACAATGATTTCAGGGGAAATCCAGGGAGGAACAATGATTACAGGGGAAATCAAGGGAGAAACAATGATTTCAGGAGAAATCAAGGGAGAAATTATGACAATAATTACAACCAGAATAGGGGTCAAGGAAGAGGACAGCCTAGTGGTAGTAATATACAGCCAAACAATGACAACACAGCCCAGAACAACCAGACCAGTTCAGTAGTTAGTAGTACTACGGCCAGCTGTAGCGGTTCTTTAAACGCGAACCAGGCTGCGAAGTAAGGTCAGAATCTCAGTCTGTAGCATGCCCTGTCCATACAATTATACAGGAACCCTATGACCTAAATGTAAGAAATGAATTATTACATGAACTAAATGATGAAGGTATTATTCAGGAAGTGGTTAGTAAGAGCCCCATAGTTAAATTTAACGTGTCCGAGGCGTACACAGATGTTTTAATTGATAGTGGTTGTATGAAGAGTTGCAGAAGTAGTGCATTTTATGATAAAATGAAAGGAACTGGAGTAAATTTTGAGGAGATGCCAATTAAAAGCACTTTTGTTATCACAGCTGTTGGGAAGAGGTCTAAAGTAATTTCTAAGCAAGTTTTAGTAGACATTAAAATTAATAATCATGTAGAGAAGCAGATTTGTCTTGTAATTCCAAATTTAGTATTCAGTGTTATCTTGGGTTCAGAGTGGCTAAGTAGAGTGTCGGGTAACTTATGTTATGATGTAGGGAGTTTGAAATTTAAATGGGGAGATTCTGAAGTAGAAGTAGCGTTCAATGACCATATTCAGAGGAGTAGTATTGTAGGTGTGATTTGTACTTTAAATGAGATATCGCCAGCCGTAGAGCGGGGTTCTCCATGTTTTGTGGGCAGTGTGATTACGAACGGTAGTCTAAAGGACTCGTTACGTGATGCTGCATTTCAGGGAAATATAGAGGATGAACAGTGTGTTCGGCTCTATGATGTGTTATTGTGTAATAGGAGAGTTTTTGAGGATCGCATTGGTATGGCCAATTGCTATACACATTCATTGAACGTTATTGATAGGTCAGTATTCACAGGACATAGATATCCTGTACCTTTCACTTATCAGAGTGCAGTTGAGGCACAAATTAATCAGATGCTTGAAGATGGGATTATTGAGCACTCTAACAGTCCATATGTTAATTCTTTGATCACGGTACCCAAGACCGACGGCACGGTTCGTATTTGTTTAGACGCTCGTTTGGTTAACAGTAGAATTAGTTCAGATCAGCTGAAATCTATGTCAATAGAAGAATTAATGCAAACATTTGAGGGGAAGAAGTATTTCACTTGTGTAGATTTGAGTTCCAGTTTTTGGCAAGTGCCACTTATGTACGAAGATAGACCATTTACAGCTTTTAGTCATAAGTATAACCTTTATCAATTTTGTAGAACACCTTATGGGTTAAAGAGTAGTTCAGCAGCTTTAATTAGGGCTTTAAACATCGCATTAGGGGATGACACAGGAGAGTTTGTAACCATTTACATAGATGATATGGTAATTAGTTCACGCAGTTTTGAGGAGCATCTACGTCATTTAGATATAGTTTTTCAGAAGTTAGATCAGGCAGGGTTCACTTTGAAGCTGTCTAAGTCGTCATTCTGTCAGTCAGAAGTGACATTTTTAGGTCAGAGTGTCGAGTAGAGGTGTAACACCAGAAGAAAGTAGGGTTAATAAGATACTTAACGCAGAGGTGCCACAGAATGTTAAACAGTTAAAAACTTACCTGGGAATTTGCAACTTTTTCAGGAGGTTCGTTCTTAAATACTCAGGGTTGGTAGAACCATTCAGGGAATTGCTTAAAAGTGGGACTCGGTGGAGATGGGAGTCCAAGCATGATCAGGCTTTTAGAGCGCTGAAGGAAGGTTTCGAGAAAGCTGTAGTGCCGAAATATCCGTTAAAAGATAAGGAATATGTGGTTATGACAGATGCTTCACATGTAGGCATTGCTGGAGTATTATGTCAGAAAGATGATAGAGGGTAATCTGTGCATTGTATCTTTAGCCTCGCGAGGACTGACAGCAGCAGAGAAAAGATACACGATTACTGAGTTAGAGCTTTTAGGTATTGTTTTCAGTTTAGGGAAATTTAGAATGTATTTAGTAGGGGGGAAATTTGAGATCCACACAGATCACCATGCATTACTGTATATGAGAACTTGTAAACTCAGTTCTAACAGAGTTAGTAGGTGGATTCTTGCTCTGCAGGAATACGAATTCACAGTAAAATATATTAAAGGTAAAGATAACATTCTTGCAGACATGCTATCGAGGGACACTAATTTATGTAGGGATTATCCTGTGGTTAAAGCAGAGGACGGTATTTTAATATGTGCATGTGTGGACAGTAGCAACAGGGCATCGTTACAGACACTGAGAAATATGCTAGTGGAGCAACGTGATGACGTTAAGTTAAAGGAGCCACTGGCTAGGTTGGAAGTAGGTGAAGAAGAGTATGTGAAAGTAGGACGGTTCACGTACAAGATGCAGGATGGGCTTCTTGCAAGGAAATGTAGGAATAATCGGTGGGCAATATGTGTTCCTGCCACTTTGCGGGAGGAGCTAATTTGGTTCATTCATCGGGAATTAGGACACTTTGGTGCTGCCAAGGTCTTCTATGAAATTGGTCGTGACTTCATTTGGAGTAAAATGGGAAGGGATGTTAGGAGGATTTTAGCTAAGTGTGACACCTGTCAAAGGAGTAAATATCCAGTTAAATATTTAGTGGGGGAGAGATCTGCAGTTCTCACCAGTAGTCCCGGTGAACTACTGTGTGTGGATTTATTTGGCCCGATCGTTAAAGGACAGTACGGCTACGAGTACATTTTTATAGTTATTGACGCTTTTAGTATGTCAAGCTATATCCGCTAAGGAAAGCCACGGGACTAGCGTGTAGCCGTCTGATCATTAATAAGTATGTACCTGAGTTTGGCATTCCTCTCAGGATATTATCTGACAGTGGACCACAGTTTACTGCAAAGAAATGGAGATCCAGTATACAGGAAGCTGGTATAACACACGTTCATTCCTCTGTAAGGTACCCTCAGGGTAATTCTGCAGAGCGTCCATTAAGGGAAGTGGCTCGTCTTTTTCGGACTCTAGTGCATGACAAGCATGCGGCCTGGGTTGGACATCTTCCCAAGGTCGAGACTTGGCTGAATTCTGTCCAGCATGAAAGCACGAAATTGACGCCATACGAAGTTCACTTCGGAAAAAGACCACAAAATGAACTAGCGAGGGTGTTGGGATTAAATGAGGGTAAGCAACCGGGGATGGATTACATTGTCCAGTTGGCGAAACAGAATTTATCTAAGTCAGCACAAAAGAGAATTCACCAACAAAAAGAAACTAAATTTGACCTATTCGAGCCGGGAGACAGAGTCTTACTTGGAGTGCCGAAACAGTCAAATAAGCTAGAGAAAGGCATGTCCAAGTTCTTTTATCTCTACGAGGGCCCATTTATAGTTTCCAAACGTATTGGGAAAACAGCATATGTGCTGGAGAATAGTGAGGGAAACAGATTATACGGGACGTATAATGTACATAGTCTCCGAAAGTATGTGTCATAAAGTGAGGATGTTTAGCTGGCGAGCCAGCCTATCAAATGAGTAAGTGTGGTATTTGGTGCATGGGAGGAGATGGTCTTCCAGGCAGGCGTATCAGAAGTCACACATGGGGGTAGTATGTAAGTAAATGAGAGTTTTAAGGTAGAGGGAAATATGACGGGATTGTCGGATGCTCTTGAGCACTAAAATGTCTCGATACACCAAGGCCAGAATTTGGTAGCGCTGGTGAATTCCCATTTGTCCCCAAGAGATGGGTGAGCGCTTGGACAGGGTATTTTTGCTTAAGGCGTCCACGGGACAAAAGATGGGCCATCAGAATGCGAGACAGTCCTTCATGAAACTCATACATAACGGCACACGTGATTTCTGTTTACGGCCTCGCCATGTAAGATTTTTAAGTGAGTAATTTAAGGTAATTTGTACAATGGTTTCATTTGTGTGAGGAGAACTGGTCTGTGTTGAGAACTAGTATTAAGTAGAATATGGTCTACGGGAACATAACAAGACAGGGCGATTACGGCACAGAAATATTTGGTGTCATATGTAATGCGCATTTACTGTTTTTTTTTTTTCAGAAGTCAATATTAATTTCATCTTTTATAAAGAGAGATCAAGTATTAAGGTCACGAGGCGCTGCCACAATAGTGTGATCGTGTGCTCAGTGATAAGTGAGATTAAATTTCACCATAAGGAAGGGACCTCCAGTGAAATTAGGAAGTTCTATGGTGATATAAATATATCAGAACACCTTCAATGCGTTTGATATGACATCATAAATACATAGTGCTCACACATTAATCATGTCTATTTCTCCAACATAGAGAAATTTGAGAGGCGGAAATATCCGTGGAACACTATTCTATATGAAAAACATTGGACTGGTTGCAAAGTGCATCCATAGTGACAACAAACTTTGACGCAAAGTGCGTGAAGAAAAATTATGAGTGTATATATCTGTAATTTAGGGTGATTTCATTTATGTAATATGTATTTTGGATGGGGTTTATTAACGTGTCTGGGATAATCGGATAATGGACCGTCGTCACGGTAAATCATCCGATGATCCGAGGCGAATATGTAACGTGTTTTTCGAGGGTTTTTTATGCCACTGGCATAAGTCAGTAGGAAGCCATTCTATATTTATTTACGCGGCAAATTGTTCAGCCAAGAGAATTTTTCATGTTAATTTATTATTATTATTAATTTATTATAATTATTATTAAGGTATTTTCGGAGCATTTTATAAAAATTATAAGCATACAGATAGGTTTTCTATGTCTTAGAAAACGCTATCAAGCAAATTATTACGAACGACAATATCATAGAAAATTATGTGATTACGGAATTTTACGGAGTTTAGTCAGTTAGGATATTATGAGAGACATGACTCACTGGAAATTCAGATACGGGCTGATTCTTGTCAAGAAGTGTTACGCAAGCGGGGTTGCAGCGTCAAGAAAAGGCGGATAGTTGGAACGGAAATCGACTTCATCATCCGCGCGCCGTGTGTAATGAGAGAGAGAAGGGGAAGTAGAGCGTGGGGAGCAGCCAATCAGTGGAGACCACGTAAGCTGGAAGTCGGTACCGAGGTGGGGAGCCGACAGGGGCATATATCGTTCGGCGCGCTGTGGAACGAAAACAATCTGTGAAAGACTTGACTAGTTCGGTTGCAAGTGTGTGTCGCTCCACTGTTCCGTGGAGTGGAGAACTATCTGTTTAAAACTTAACCAGTTTGGTTGTACGAGGGTATGGCCCCGATGTTAGGACCATAAAGTCACCAAATCTACAAGTATATCATCTAATATCGACGGAGATGACGACGTCCAGGAGACTGTGGGAAGCACACAGCATCATCCAGTACGAGGGAAATGCTTTGGCAAGTTCCAGTGGTAAGCGCGAATGACGCAGAAATACGCAATCTCTCATTTCTCTTTGTTTTATATTTCATATTTCAGTAACTTCATAGCTTGGGAATAAGAGTAAAATCAATTATTTATTAGACTCCGTTTTCACGTAATTTTCTATCGGTAATATTAAAATCGCAACGCTCCAATTTAAATTTTAAACTTATAATTATTATTAATTTTGCTATACTTGTTTTATATAATAAATTCAATTCTTTTACAATGCAATCTTTGCTTTCAGTAGGTAGCATTAGATATAGACCAATTCCTTCTCCTGATACAATTGTTTGTTGGGTTAATGATCAAATCATACCACGATCTGAGTGAATAGATTCTTGAAGGTGTTCTACCAGAGCTAGACGTTGTTAAATACAAATTTAGATTTCAGCATTGCGTTGAGGTCTTGGCGCCCATTAAAACTACATAGCTTAGGCAAAGGTAAACAGTTACATTTATCACCCAACAGTTAGGGGCAGCCAAACCGTTACACTTGTCGCTCAACGTGTGGGCTAGCAAAACCGCTGCAAAACCTAGAAGAATTGCTGAGTTTTAATTCACCGGCCGTGAAAGCCAATATACCATTCATATCCGAGTTTACGTTTCTGGCCTGCAGTTCCATAAACTTTAGTCCAGGCGATGAAAATGGCGCTGATGGCTTATCAGGCCAATTCTTGCATAAAACATGCGACCACATATGTTGCATCTGATGGAGGGTGGAGGACTTGGTAGTGTTTGACGTATCTTCTTCCTCTGGCGAATTTCCTCTTCCTGTCTTCGACATTCCTACTCAAACTGTGCAACTGCAGTTGAGATGGTAGCACGCCAGCGAGGGCTATCCAGTGCAAGAGTATGCCAAGTATTTGGGTTTATCTCTACCCTTCTCATGGTCTGCTTGAGTTGGTCTTTATATCATTATAAAGGAGCACCACATGGCCTCTTGCCAGTGTTGAGTTCACTGTACAGGATTTGCCGAGGGAGTCTGCTGGCACTCATACGATGGATATGGTCTGCCCATCTAAGCTGATGACTGACAATGGAGGCTTCAATACTGTTTAGCATTGCTTTCTCAATTAAAAGTAAATTATAATAAAATAGAAAAGAACTATATATTACTCTCAAGATCATCATCTTGCACAGTTTCCAGCCACTGGCCGGGTCTGTCTGGAACACGAGCCTCTCCAATGTCTTTTTTTTTTTTTAAACACAAATTGTGCTAAATGTTCCGGCATAACTTTTTTTTCTTTGGAAAATTATATATCTCCAATGTCTTCCGTCTTCCCACCATCTCTCAGCCTCCACCCTTGTCCAGTCTTCTCCTCTTTTCTTCACACTTTCTTCCACCCCCTTCAGCCACCTGTCTCTCGGTCTCTTTCCTTTCCACTTCGCCTCGTGTATCCTCCTGGGTATCCTCTTCTCCTCCATTCGTTTTACATGCCTATACCATCTAAGTCTAGATTCCTCTATACCATTCTGTAATGGTTCCTCCTTCATTAATTCTCTGGTCCTCTCATTTCTTATTCTGTCCATCTTTGTAGCTCCAATACTGCTTCTCAAGAACCTCATCTCACTGGCCTGTATTTTGCTCTTCTCCCTTCCTTTCATAACCCAGGTCTCTGAGGCATACGTCAGGATAGGGACATAGTATGTCCGATATATGATCTTTTTGCTGTTCTGAGGGACATCCTTGCTCCCTAACATGCTTCTCACACTCCTCCGGAATGCTTCTGCCTGTCTCCCCCGCTCTTTTATTTCTCTATCGTTTCTTCCATTATCTTGTATCAGGCTTCCCAGATACTTCCTTTCGCTGTTCCCCACCAATTGTTATTCCCATTGTGGTTCTTAACTTCTTCCTTGTTGTGATCACCATCTCACTCTTGTTTATGCTAAATTTCATCCCATATCCTTATATTATTCCTTCCCACATGTCCAACTGCTCCTGTTCCTCCTCCTCCTTGTTTCCCCAAATCATCAAATCATCTGCAAACACCATTGCTTTCATCTTTCCTTCCCCAATTACTTGTGCCACTCGGGTCATTATGTTGTCCATCACCACAATGAAAAGTAACTGTGACAGTGCACTTCCCTGTTTCAGGCCGTTTCTCTGTTCCAATCAGTCCGATCTTTCTCCTCCCATTTTCACACAGCCCCCACTTCCCTTGTACATCTCCTTTATCCTCCTTATAGTCGGTTTTCTACTCCTCTATCCTCCAGGGACTTCCATACTTTGTTTCTGCATACACTGTCATATGCTTTCTCAATGTCCAGGAAGGCCATCAGTAGATCTGTTCCATACTCGTAGTGCTGTTCTTGTAACTGCCTTACAGCAAAAATCAAATCCATTGTGGACCTTGCTGCTCTGAAGCCATGTTGTTCCTCCCTCATCCCTCCTCCTATCCTTGTCCTAATTCTCCATTCCAAAACTTTCTCAAACATCTTTGCACAATGACTCATCAGTGTTATTCCCCGATAGTTTCTGCATTCTGTTCTACTACCTTTCTTGAAGATCGGGACAATTATTCCCTTTTTCCAGTTCTCTGGGGTCTTCCTTTCCTTCCATGCTGTCTTCATCACTCGGTACAACCATTGTATCCCCAACTCTCCTCCTGCTCTCACCATCTCCACACTCAACTTATCCACACCCGGTGCCTTCCCTCCTTTCATCTTCCTCACTGCATCTTCCACTTCTTTCCATGTTAAGTCTTTTTCTGTTTGCAGTCCATCTTCCTCTTCCCTGATTTCTTCCTCCTCGCCGTGGTTTCCATTTGGGTTCAGAAGTTCTTCAAAATATTCTTTTCACATTTTCTTCAGTTCTTCCCTATTTTCTATCTCTTGTCCCCTTTTGTTCACCATTCTAACATAATCCATAGGATCAGCCTCTAATTTTTTACCATCCCATACAGGACCTTGTAACTTCACTATCCTCCATCATTTTTGTCCACTCTTCCATCCACTTTTTTCTCTCCTCAGCTACTACTCTCTTTGCCTCTTTCTTTCTTTCTTTCTTTCTTTCTTTCTTGGTACTCTTCCCTTGTCTCTATCGTCCTATTTTGATACCACCTCCTGAAGGTTTTCTTTTCCCTTACTATATCTCTTGTCTTCTCATTCCACCATTGTGTTTCCTTCCACCTCTTCTTACTACTTGTCCTCCCACATACTGCTTCTGCTGCACCTACTAGTGTCTTCTTCAATCTAGCCCATTCCTCTTCCACTCCTCTTTCTTCATCGGTTGGAATTCCTGCCTTTACCATTTTGAGGTATTCGACCCTTCTATCTCATTTTTCGGTTTCCATATCCTTAAACTTCTTTCCTGGTTCTCAGTCCCTTTCTTCTCCTTAGTCGCTCTCAGGTTCATTACCAGCAATCGATGGTCGCTTTCCAAGTTCTCTGATGGTATAAGATGTTCTTATTTAATTCTTTCTCATACAGTATATAGTCGACCACCAACTTCCTGGTCAAGTCATCACTGTACCATGTGATTGTGTGGCTCTCTCTTTTCTTGAACCAGGAGTTCCCAACTAGCAGGCTGTTCCTTTGACAGAAGTCCAACAGTCTCTTTCCTTCTTCATTTCTTCTGCCCCAACCCTCTGATCCAAGCACACTCTCATACCCTTGTCTTTCTCTTCCTACATGGGCATTCAGATCCCCCATAACAATCATATTCCTTCCTCCCAGCTGCTTCTGCAATTCCTCTTCAAATTCCTCCTTCTCTTCAGAGGCGCAGCCTACTTGTGGAGCAAACACTTACACTATTTCTACGGTCTCTCCACTCAGTGCTACTTTCACTTTCATCATCCTATCACTTATTCTCTTCACTCTTCTTTTAAACCATCTCGTACTACTACTCCCACTCCATTCCTCTTTCCCTCTTCATTCCCACTCCAGTATATTCTATAGCCTTTTCTCAGTTCTCTCCTTCCTTCTCCTTTCCACTTTGTTTCTGCCAATCCCAATAAATCCAACTTCCTTCTTTCCATCATATCCACTATCTCCTCCACCTTCCCCGTCAGCGTTCTTATGTTTAAAGTTCCAAATCTTAGTCCATGAACACAGCTAGGTCGTCGTCCATTGTATCCGTCCTGTCCCAGGCCTGTTCCCTTCTTGAAAACAAAAGTCTTATCCACTACTGGCTTGCTGGGCCTATCGTAGCTTCACCAGAGCCCTGTTAGCCGTCACTTTTCAGGGTTCCTATAGGACCTTCACAGCTACCGTAACGATGCCGGGGCACACGAAGTCCCCACTGTACTTCGCCCCTACAGGCAATCCCCTACTTTGTGCCGTTGCCCTCTCCCACAACTTGGACGAGGGGTTGGACTTATGGGAGACTCTCAAGATAAAGAATTTAAATATCTCGGTGAATGGATTAGTTGGAATGCTGGGGAATACAGAGCAATGGAATCCACGAAAAATAAACTTGAACTAGCAAATGATACATAAAAAAAAAAAAACTCAACCCCTGGCACTATCCAGCCCATGACGGGCTAAGGCCGACCAAGCGACCGCTGCCCAGCCATTTGGCCTGCAGATATTGGGGTGACGCGTGATCAGCGCGTCGGGTCCCCTCGGCCGTTAATCTTGGTATTCGTGATCGGGGCGCTGTCTCACTGTCAGACAGCTACTCAATTGTCCTCACGAGGCAGAGTGCACCCCGTTCCAACCCTCACGTCAATTTTAAAATCCCTGACGGAGCCGGGGATCGAACCCGGGGACTCCGGGTGAGAGGCAGGCGCGCTACCCCAACACCACGGGGCCGGCAAATGATACATAGGCGCACAAAAAGAAATCCCTTTCATGGGGGTCCAAAATTAAACATTTAAAGGCAGTGATTAAACCAGAAGCACTGTACGCAGCAGAAACCCTAAACATAAATTCCAAAGGCCTGATGGAGAAACTCTAATTAAAGGAAAGGAAAATTTTAAGAATAATCATAGGACCAAAATTTCCGGATAATAAGATAGTCTACACCCTGAGAACAAGGCCCGTCACCCCTATACATTTACGCAAATACATTGATTTTTTTCACATTTTCTGTTTCAGATATAATCAATGGCTGATACTAGTGACTATAGCATTGAAGAACGCATTGTCACAAGCACTTGGGTTCATGAGAGACCAAGAACAGGGAAAACGTTGGAACAGGTGCGTACAGACTTGGAGCTGTGATTCGAACGACAGCCTCCTCCAAAGAAAACACTTTTACGTTGGGAAAAGAAACTGTTCGCTACAGTCAGCGTGAAGGACAAACCAAGAAGTCGTCAACCATCAAGAAGAGAGGAACAATTCCGAGAAGTCGCAGAGTGAGTGGAAAGATCACCAACGAAGTCAACTCGCAAACGATCCGCGGAACTGGGTATACCCCGGTCAACTTTATGCAAACACATGAAACATGACTTAAAGTTGCACTCATATCGACCAAAGAGTGTTCAAGAGTTATCTGACAATGATTTAAATCGAAGGAAGGTAGCTTGTGACACACTTTTGCAGGTGTTTGACACTATCCCGAAACGGGGTAAAGTGATTTTTAGCAATGAATGTGCCATATACCGAAGCTCCCTTCACGTACCATCGTCTTCTGGTCAAAGGAGAACCCTTTCTTTTACGAGGAGATTGAGAATAACCCTCCTCATGTCATGATATGGTCTGGCATCGACAGCAGACAAATTTACGGTCCATATTTTTTTAATGGACCTGTCAACCAACTTGCATATCTTACTATGCTAAGGCTGCTTGAGCTTTTAGTTCTCGCAGTCATGTGGTGCAGTTGCACCTAATATAAAGGGAGGTGGCGCGCAGTTCGTCACTCCTGTGGGGGTCCGGGCGGGGACACCAAGAGCCCGCCGATGAGCCAGCTTGGTGTCCTAGGCGAAACCCCACACAAGACACGGCACAAACCTAGAAGAATTGCTGAGTTTCAAACATAATTGCTTTATTTTGGTCTTGAAGTAGGCAACTGATAAAGCCCCCCCCAGACTCACGCTTGGTTTTAAGACTGGAAAAATGAGAATAACTCCTGGAAAATTCCTGGAAAACTCCTGGAGAATCGTTGACCGATTTGAGTGGCCACCATGCAAATCTACACTAAGATCCAAACCCATCATCTCGGAAGAAGAGAGGAAAAGAAGATCAGAAAGAATGAAGAGATACTAGCTATTAAGGAAAGAACAACACACAGAGAAATGATTGATTCAACGTATAAACAGGTTAAAGGTTCCGCCTGATCAATACTTTATTAATTATGATCACCTTGTGGTCACTAGTGGGACATGTTTCGAGGTCTAATTAACATTTTTTGACCCCTTCATCAGCCAATATCACTGAGAACGATACAAGATTATTCCTCACGTAGCACTCAAAATTCAATCTAGTATGGTGCACCATAAAGCGAGATTGAAACATCTCACGCCCAACATGAGCCATGTAAAAGGTCTTAATGAACTAGGCCCATAAACAGTTTCAATAGATGCCTCACGGTAATCCCCAGACACTATTGAAAGCACAAATGCACGGTAACGGTCCAGTTTGAAGTTATGCAATTCATAAGCTTTTTATTTGGCAAGATAATTTCAGTGCAATAACTTCATTGGTTTTATCTTTATATTGCTGGTGAAGTATTGAGGAATTAAGTATTTCCTACTGCTGATTCCAAACATGTTTTATGGTGTTCTGAACTGTAGCTGTCGTACTGGACCGTTACCGTGCATTTGTGCTTTCAATAGTGTCTGGGGATTACCGTGAGGCGTCTATTGAAACTGTTTATGGGCCTAGTTCATTAAGACTTTTTACATGGCTCATGTTGGGCGTGAGATGTTTCAATCTCGCTTTATGGTGCACCATACTAGATTGAATTTTGAGTGCTACGTGAGAAATAATCTTGTATCGTTCTCTGTGATATTGGCTGATGAAGGGGTCAAAAATTATTAATTAGATCTCGAAACATGTCCCACTAGTGACCACAAGGTGATCATAATTAATAAGGTATTGATCAGGCGGAACCTTTAACCTGTTTATACTAATTAGTTTGTCAATACAGAACCAGAATGAACCTTTTAAGTTCTAAAATCAATGATTCAACGTACCCGATATTTTAGCGGATGAACTAGATCCTGAGAGTGGAAGTGAGGCAAGTGATACCAGAAACACAATCATTATCGCTGCTTCATTCAACTCCATAATTTTAAATTTTATGAACTTAATTATTCTAATGGGTTTTTCTTTCTTTTTTGGATAGACTCAGCGCAATGAGAAAATCACGAATATCTTCTAAGATTTCCAAATAGAAGAAGCCTCCGTCATACTATTCGCATGGGAGAAACCCATTAGATTACATGACATAATGTCAACGCACTGAGTGCCAATAGTCACTATTAACATGACGCAACGATTTCCACAGCGCAACTTAAAGTTAAAAACAAAACTGTTCACAAAAATCCTTATGTGGTTAATCGTTCCTCTGGACAAAATCGTGACATAATGACGCAACAAATATTAGTTCATTTTTAACAGTGTTTTAATGTGTTTTTTAATGTATTTTAACATGTGCTGTTATTCAGTGTTTTCCAATATATTTTCATGTACACCATGTTGTACAAGTATGTTGTTGGTGTAGTTAGATCATGATTGAGTGTGCAATTATTTGAAAGTTCAGTGCTGAAGAAGGACCTTCAACTGGTCCGAAACATGTACCCGACGTAAATATGTCATAATATATAAGTATTGATTTGATGGAGTCTTCCTCAAAAATTGTTTTATTACCATCATTATCATCTGTACCGAAGAGGAAGTGTTATTATTGTCCCAGTATACCAGGTGTTCATGTTAGTATGTCTACAATTTCTCAGGTCGTAGAACTTACAAGAAAATTATTGCAAAAGGTGAAGAAGATTTAAAAAGTGACAGTTGTGATGATGAAACAATTGATATTGTAATACCGGTATAGGCTAGTTATAGCCTTCTGTGGGCTCGGGGTATGTTACCAAACGTCCTGGATTTGATTTCTGGTATAAGGATTGGAACTCGGCCTCATTAGGGAAAACTGAGAAGTCATCAGCCATCCTAGAAGGGGTTTACCATGGTTTTCTCACATCTAGTCCAGGCAAATGTAAGACATGACTGCCTCCTTCCCAATTCTAGCCTGAAATACAAACTCCACCAGATACCACAATTACGCAGGTTATCAGAAAGACCCCTCTCCCTATGTATATAAGAATTAAAGATTGTCTGTTTTTTTCTGAATTTCCACAGAAACTTGCGTTATTAACACGTTTCCGACTGTTTTATGACCATGGTGTGCAAAAACAAAATTTTTGTCTGTCTGTGTATAACTTTGTGCACTTTTAACTCGGCAACGGCTGGGTGGATCGACGTAAAATTTGGTACAGATACCCATCAGAAGCACGCCAGTAATCAATGATGTAACACTTCTTCATACATCTCATAAAAGAGAAACTACCCCTTAAAATACATGCTGAAATAGGTGTAAAAGGATGAGACAAAACTGATTTTCAGCCCCTCAATGTGAAAAATATGACTCGGGGTCTAAAATCCACTTTTTAAGGACCTAAAATCAACAGTTTCTGAGATCTTCCCAGAAACCTAATTTCATTTAAGAAAGTATGACGGAATTCAATTCCTCGTCAGCTCTCACGAGTATCATTCGCATCCATACTTCATAATGGGACTCGGTGATAAGACGAGTTAGTCACACGCACAAGGGAACTGCAAGATAGGAAAGATATTTCACCACCTTTCACTCTAACTTGATTCGTTGTGTAATGTATAGACAGTAGACACTGACAGCCAGCACAGGCTGATGGCTGACTTGTATGAAGGATACACTGGAAGAACGATAAGATGAGTGAAAGACTCCACTCTTAGGCCAAGTACAGCTCGAGTCCAAGCTCTGTGAACCTGAGAGAAATGTGGATCGCGGAGGGATGTGGGGGGTTCCCAGTCCATGCGTAGTAACGGAACCAAATACATTGGTCGGTCACCCACTCACTCATTCGCAACACCTTACACCACACTGGTTTAGACAACGGCCCTATGTTAGCAGTATTGGAATAGACAGGAATTCCAGATAACACGGCGGGCTGTTGATAGGCCCTTCACTTCCTTCCTCCACATTTTAAGGCCCTAAATTTAACAATGTCTGTGACATTCCCGGGAAACTGTAGGGGTACCACGCACAAAAAGAAAAGTTCAGTGCGCATGTGCACCATAGTAGGAGAGAGCGTTTCTATCTCTCTTGTCTGTCAAATGCTAGCCTTTCTTCCGTGCATGTGCTCCAGGAAGGGGAAGTATGTCTCTCTCTTACTGGTTTCCTTGTCGTTGGACCATGTGCAATGTGTATTTGTAGTGCCAAGTGTATGGAGGGGGAAGCTGTTCAGCATCATCGTACGACGAGTCCCGCCTCCAAACATTTTTCTGTATTTGGTACCGCTATAAATTTGCTGTGGTAAACAGATGAAGGAATAGCAAGCCCCTAACCATTGCTACAGTAGCTCAATTGATAACACCTGGCTTTTATGCTGAGGACTGTTCAAAGAACATCTGCTAGTATATATATCCACACACCAGTATACACTGTCCAGTCACATTACTGTGGCCACCGCCTATGTTCAACGTGAAGGTGCAATAACCCCGCACAGACGGCAGGTGACGGCACTAGTAGTGGAGAGGATATAAAGCGTGTCGAATGGAAGCGGAAAACGGTGCAGTCGCTGTCGCGATGTGGACACAGAGTGATTTATCTGATGTCATTGGATTTCGGCCAAGGGTGGAAGCATTTCTGAAAGGGCTACATTTGTAAGCAATTCGCATGCCGCCATGGTTAAAGTGTGCAGTGCATGGCAAAATGACTATTCGAAACCAAAGCCCAGGCAACTGTGGTGCACCACGGGCCATAGATGCAACCGACTGCCCATATGAACTACGGTGCTATCAACCGTGTCTCCACAGCAGGTGCCTGGTTCGTGCAACCAGCAGGACAATGCAAATTGTCTTTTGCAGCCTTTCAGTCGGTCAACACGATTGTGGTGACAGGCAACCATCCTGCGTGTAGTTTCCATACTTCCTCCTGGCAAATGCCAGGATGGTTCCCTAGTTCATGTTCAAATCCCTGGGCCTAATAATTACATCTATACACACTACCTGTTGCCACTTTGTGAAACAAACCCAACCATTCTCAAGTGACCTACTTAGAAATGGTAAGAAAGATGCCCCAAGCTCCAAAAGTAAATTAACAATAACCCCTTTAGTCCAGTCTGGAAGCCGCTGCATCATCTCCTATTAGCAGTTAACAGTAGTAGTGCATTTCATTAGAGGTCGGAGCCTTCTATATCAGCAGTAGCAGAGCATTTGTTGGGATACTGACACATCGTCCTCTTTGTTGAAAAACAGCTATGACATACAGTATTTTTATGATGCATTGCTATCTTATTGCTGGCCCAGTTGTGTGAGGGTAGCACGCTTACCTCTAACCATGATCACTACTGCACCCAGGTGCAGATCTAGAGTTTGGCTTTGGGGGGGGGGGTTAGAGAATCAAAATTGTTTTAAAAAATGGTATCACTAAAAACGCAATCACAAAATAACCAAACGTACAAAACCAGACCAATTTTTTTGCAAGCTACTTGGATTGAAATTTGATGCGTTTAGCGCACCAAAAATATTCTTACAGATTGCAACGGCATGTTTTGCGACTTTTACATCAAGCTTCGAGAAAACTATCAAGGTACGTTACAGTTTCGGCAAGTCGAGTTGGTACCGACAAAGGGAGAAAGTCACAGCTTAAATTGCCAACCAATCTTGCAGTTTGGACGTCGGCAAAAACTTTTCGTGTGAAAAAAGCCCCAAATTACTATCCGTGCTGCACATTCATCGTGACATCACTATAAACATCGATTCGGTAATCACAAGGTTTGCTAAACAAGATAGACGAGTTGATTTTGTTATATAAATAATCGTTTTTATATAACAGGCATGAAGTTGTAAATATGTACAGTTGTAACATAACATAATAATTGCAATAAAGATATTTTCAGTATTGAATAAAATTTAAAAAAACTGTTTTTCAGTTAAAATTCGTTAAGTTTTATTTGTCTGGTTATTGTGTTTTCGTTTTTTTGAGTTTGCAAAAAAATTTGGTCTCTGTTTGGGGGGGGGGGGGGGGGTATGACCCCCGTGACCCCCCTCTTGAATCCGCGCCTGACTGCACCGGATATATGTGCTAAATTACATAAATATGTAAGCTTGAAGTCTCAACAACACTGACCAAAGCTTGCCCTTCGACGTCACTTGTTGCCAACATGTGGGACACACAAGACACCACACTAATTAAAGATTATTGATGAGTGACTAACCCACTGTGCGTGACAAAAACCAGGAATGTAGCCTATATATGGCTCATGCGGCACAGGGCTGCGCTACCTAACAATTATTGGTCTAGACAAAACCAGTTGTTCTGGATTCGATAAGTTTTACAGTAGTAACATAAGTGCAGGGTTGGCCATACTCTGTTTGAAAATAATTCACGCACATAACGGCGGACGCAGATGGAACTTACTATTTAAGGGATGGCGGGGGGTTATGGACAGTGGAGGAATAACCATCTATTACTACAACATTTCCAGATTTATTTTTCATCATTAGAAAAGGTATTTTGGTTAATTTCAGTTTAGAAAATTTAATCGTACGAGTAATGTCTTATTCAGTGTTCTTGAAGTACCTAACTGAATGAAGTATCACTTGTTGATAAAAAAAATTTAAGTACAGAAATTAGTCAAAATACCTTTTCCAACGATGAAGAAGTAATCAGGGAATGATGTAGTAATAGATGTTTACTCCTCCACTGTCCATAACCCACCCGCCATCTCTTATATAGATCACGACTTATATTATTAAAAATCCATCTGTGTCCACCATTATGGGCACGAGTTATCGTCAAGTGCAGCATTGTCAGCCCCTTGCTTACGGTACTACTTTGTATATAATCGGACTGTAATGCAAAATAGTGCCTAATTCACTTGACAGTGCACAGAGTTTGAATCAGTTCTCCATGAATTGTGCTGACAATGGTTACAGTATAACGTGCCAACAGTGCCCTGCTATTGTCCCGCGGCCAAAGCCGCACGTCAACCCGACCATTTTAACCTCCGTTTTGTCCAATCCAATGGGTTTTGACAATGGTTTTAGCCTGCAGGCCGCGTTCGCCATATATACTCCGCTGGTTTTAGTCACGCACCGTGGGGTAGTCGTGGTGTATTTTGTATTCCACATGTTGACAGTTAGTGACGTCAATGTGTACGCTTTGGCAGCAGTTTAATGTGCTAAATATGCTGTTGAACATGGCTGCCGTTGTTTAACTAGCAATAAATAACAACGTATATTTACATAATTTCGCACATATTTCTCATGCAGTCGGTGCCGAAGTGACCAAGGGTAGTAATTAATGTACTATTTATAATGTCCCCCAGAAGATGAAATAAGATATGATAATCACTTATGATATTTCATTCAGTGTTACCGGCCTTACATCGCAGGCAGAATTACAGCTTGTGGCCAATGATTTAGTCCAGTCAGTTACTTGGCATTTGAGGGTGTGCAAATGTGAGCGAGCCGTGTCACTACATTTACTAGCAAGTTATAGATCCTCTCCGGGGCAAAATTCTGGTACTTCAGTATCTCTAAAAGCCACAATAGTTAAAAGGGATGAAAAACCAATAACATCATTATAGGCTAGTCCAAATAGTTGTCAAACCTAGTAGCGACCAATGGTTTTGTCCCATCATGGCTTCGGAAGGTGCGTGCAACTTTTGAATTAAATTGATCTTCAAGTAATTTATGAACATTCATAACTCGCTACCAAACTTTGCACTTGAGGTTCAAGTATATACTGCGATACGTGCATGTCTAGGAGTATATTTTATTTAGTTGATGACGTGCAGATGTTGATGTTTGTTTGATGATGTGGCTTGAATTGCCCCCATATTATTAAGCTGTATGAGGTTTTGAACAGTGCATCATTACATGCGGTGGCAGTCTGGTGTATTACGAATGTTTATAAATTACTGTTGGTTCAATTTAAGTGAAAAGTTGCACTTCTAAAAGAAGGCATGGTGAGACAAAACCATTGGTCGCTGTTTGCAGTGGCGGATCCAGACCGTGCGGGGCCCTGGGCGATATGATAAGATTGGGCCCACAAGAATAGGAAATAAAAAAATATCAAATCAAATGGAAAATAGTTTGGTAATAATAATAATAAAATAAAGAATTACAATATTTTAAATACACTACAGTACATTTTTTTTAATAATATGAAAGAAACCTTTAAGTCCACTTTAAGAAGATTATGTAAACAATGAAATATTAAAATATTACAGTACTTGGCGACTTTTTTCCCGGCTGAAGTCTTCTATTATTTCACTGAAATCTAAACTTGCTAAACAGTCATGGGAGGTCATAGCTGCACTGAAAAAAGGAATATGAATTATAAATTAGTTTGAAAAGTTTAATTAATTAATTTATAAATTTAAAAAAATTCCATGGCGCAGGGCCCCCCGGACTGCAGGGCCATGGGCGCTCGCCCTCACCTAGATCCGCCCCTGGCTGCATGTATTGTATTGTATTGCATGTTAATGTCTCTCCCAGAACCACAGCAGGAGTGACCCCATCCCTACCTTCCTCTCCTTTCCCATCTAAGCTCTGGACTTCATGCAGGTTCGTGCCAACAGGTAATAATTGCACTCTATATTCAAGTAAGTAAAATTGTGGGTAGCAGTGCATGACTTTTCAAAAGTAGAAAAACTAACCAAAATACCTCTAGTAATGGTCAGGAAACTATCTGGAGAAAAGGTAGTAATGCCGTAGATGTTTACTCCTCTGCCGTCTGTGACCCACCCAACCATCCCAAATAGGATCACGACTTATACCAGGTGAGTCAGCCGCCCCTTATAATATTGCTTTTATGCAGCCCAACGAACGTGTTATGTCATGAAGGTCGATATTTCTGTGCTTGCATCCCATATAGCCCGGTCAAGTTAGCCCAAAAAATAGGGGTAGGCCTAAGGTTACCAAAATTCGCTTAGAGCTGAAAATGTGTACTAGTGTTCGTAACACCATTATAAATGAAATGTGAAAAGTCCTCATCTGTCCGACAACGGAGAAAAAAATTATTCAAGGTTGTTGGAATTAGGGCCTTCAAATCATAAGTTATTGAATGAATATTTATTGCAGCAAATAGCCATAAAATTTAAAATTAATTATGTTATTACAAAATCCTAGGTTATTCAGTACACAATTTAGAGAGTGACATCTGTCTAACCCTGCATTCACTTGCATGATATCGACCACATTGATCGTTGCAGAATTGACAGACACAGACCTCGCCTGGATTATGGAACCCCTTGGTGATACACATCTTAAGATGAAAGCCGTGTACTGCAAAGCGGGTGATGGTGTGTCGCAGTTGATAGTTGGCTTCTTTCCATTCCTCCTTCGTCATCGCATCCGTAATGAAAAAGTCATCCCAAATGTCATTTCTTTTGTTTTGTAATATTTGGAGCGTTAAATCATAAGCTCTTGTATTTGGAAGAGACATTTGCAGTCAAATATCCTCTATAAAGTAGCTTTCTTTCATCAGAATGTATGTTAACCTTGATGGTGCCTGTTATGCTTATGCTTAGTACCCTCTTCATGTAACGGGCCTTGACCTTTTCTAAAATTGATAGATCCCCAACTTGAAGAGTATCCCAAATCACAGTAATACCATAGGCATTATTACAGTTCGAAAGAATGTCATTGCAGTGCTTATTGAGAGTAGTGGAAGATATTTTATGTTATATATTGCTCTTATTGCAGCGGCTGGTTTTTCTTGCACGTGGATAATGAATGAGGTTAAGGTTGTTTGAAGTGTTACTCCAAGGTATTTGAATTTTGGGACTATCTCTATTGGTTTATCTTGTAGTGTCAAATTATCTTTTGTTTTTATCCTCCCGCCTTTCCTAAAGGACATCTGTTTCGTTTTCATAAGATTTATTTGTAATCCATTTATTTTTGCCCATACTTCTAGATTCTGTAGTACTTCTTGTAACTCTTTTATATCTGCTGATCCTATTGCCTATCATCTGCATACATAATCAGAGTAGCTCTGGTGTTTTCGGTGATTTTTGAAACATCAGCTGTCATCACGTTGAAAAGTGTTGGGCTCATTGGGTCTCCTTGGAGAACTCCATTGGTTTGAGTAAGTTTTTTAGATAATGTTACTCCATCATCAATTTGTATATAGTTGTGGCTCAATATATCCATAATGACTCTTGTAACGGGGTCTGTTTCTCCAGTCATCTGACTGAGCTTATGGAGGAGCTTTTCTCGATCTACGTAGTCAAAAGCTTTCTTATAGTCGATAAAAATCACGTGGTATTTTTGCCCAAGATGTCGTAAAGTATCTTGAGCTTGTTCTATCAGAAAGGAAATGGCATGAATGGTGCTTCTTCCCTTTCTGAACCCAAACTGATTTTCTGGAATTTGTTCATCTATTTTATCAATGAGTCGTTTAGTTTAAGATACTTGAAAACATTTTGAAGCTAACATTTTCTAAAGCAATGCCTCGGTAGGAGTCAGGGCTATGCACTTCACCTTCACCTTTAAAGAGAATTTTTAATTTTGACGTTCTCCATACCTCAGGAATTTTCCCAGTTGTCAAGCATGTATTGAACAACTTTGACCAGTAGTCCTCTGATAGAGAGAAGGATTCTTTGATATGTTCAGCATAAATGCCGTCTGGTCCAGGGGCCTTTCCATTTTTAGCTGAAGTTATAACCTGTTCTATTCTTCTCTAGTTATAGGATTTAGATGTTTCACTATTTCTGTTAAAGGAAGGTCGTAAGCAAAGTCCTTATGTTGTAGATTAAGTATGTCAGCAAAACATCTCATCGAGAGTTTCAATTCCACCCCAAAATAAAACCTACCCCTACTAGGGGGTGAAATTATTGTAAGTGATACTCATACAACAGACAAGTGAGTTCATGTTTCGCTGACGTAATCGTATGTTTCCACGCACTTCCTGTTTTGAGCGCCGGTCCCTATGGACTGGCCCATGCATTTATCCAAATTATGTCAAAGGGTCCAGGGACCTGTCAACATGGACCCGTCCACAGGGACCCGTCAAAAAGGACCTGTCCAAAGGGGCTAGTCAACAGGGACCAGTTCAAAGGGACAAATCAACAGGGATCAATCAAAATGGGTTATCGCCTCAAGGTCTGACATACTCCTCTTTGATTATTGGTTTGCCTATCGACAAGCGCTGCTTGGAATGCTTTTTAATCACACCTCATGGGTTGGGTTAGGTTCGGTTAGATTACACTACGGCCGCCATCTTTAAAAAGCACGCCCTCTTACAAAAAGTCATGAATGGGCATGCGCAAAACAAAAAAACAAAACTCTAGACCCTCCTCCACATTCCTCCACTAATTCGTTGCTCGCCGACGCCATCTTGTGAGGAGGAATGTTTTTAATCTCTTATGATTCATTCTTGTGGCTTAAAGACTGAGTGTATGTTACAACTTCATTATCACTTGATCCTCATTACAATGCACAGGTATCCCACAAGCGTCAACTACAAATACCTACACTCCGCTTCTCCAAAAGTGATACAATCGTCATCACCATCATCATTAATCATTAAGAGCCATCAACATAAACCATCAACAAAAGCCATCACCATAAGTCACCAACATATATCATCAACATAAGCCACCACCATAAGCCACTAACATACGCCACCAACATAAGCCACCAACCTAAGACATTAACCTAAGCCATTAACACAAATCATCAACATAGGCCACCAGCATAAACCATCAACATATGCCACCACCATAAGCCAACAACATATGTCATCAACAGAAGCCACCAACATAAGCTATCAACATAAGTCACCAACATATGTCATCATCATAAGCCAGTAGCGTAGCCAGGATTTTAGTTTGGGGGGGGGGGGGGGATTAGGTCCTCATCTATTACTGCCAGAGTATTTTTATTTTAGCCTTTTTTCATTTATGAAAAATAGTAGGCTTATGAGATCCCCCCCCCCTATAATGAAATATAAACGGCCGGAGCGATTTCAAGGAAACTCGGTAAGCACATACTACTACCTCGTCCGATCTCGACCGTGCCTTTAAAAATTTCAAATTTTGATGCGTTTCACCAATTCAGCCTGCGGGCCACGCGAAATATTTCACTGGCATTCTATATCTCCGCATTGGTAACAGATATCACCCGGAACTTTTGTACAGTGATAAAGGGCACTACAACAAGTTCACCGATGCGACTTTATTAAACATTTAGGAGTATTACCCTTCATTTATAAAACCTGTTAAGTACAAAACGAACATGGTGACCAAGCGAAGTTGAAACATTTTAATGGATATTTCACGCGATTTAACCACCCGAGCTCAGTGAATCTTAAAGCGGTAAACATTTATACAAATTATAATCTACTGACATCTAATTTAGTTAAATTGTTTACATAATCTCAAGATGGAGGCTGTGCGAAATTTTAAAATTAAGTTTCTATTTCTTGTGTCCTAATCATGCTATCGTAGTGAAAGTTTGTATAATGAACCTACGCAATAATTTTCATCTAATGTTACATAACTGCATGGCCTACATCTGACGACCATCCGAAATATTTAGACGGTTCTCAATATCTACGAATCTATTGCAGCAATCAAACTGAATTTTTATGCTGATTGAGGCTATTAATATAAGTTCACCTATTGGACTTTCAATAACCTGGTGAGCACAATACCAACATGGCGGCAAAGTGAAGTAAAACATTTAAATGGAATTGACTCGCGATTTCATTATCCGAGCGCAGTGAAACTTGGTATGGTAACTGTTCACACAAAATCTACTGCCATCTAATTAGATTCAATTGTTTTATAACCCCAAGATGCGGCAGTGTGACATTTTAAAATTGAGTTTTTATTTCTTGTGTCCTAATCATGCGATCGAAGTGAACGTTTGAATAATGGACCTATGCAATAATCTTCATCTAACGGTGCATAACTCTATGGCGTACATACAGAACAATCCAACATGGCGTTCCTTTTCATAGGCGGGAGATTTTTCTAATAAAGAAGACCAATTGGATACATGAAAATAGGCTATATAGTTCTTTACGAAACTACTTGTTTTGAGTATAAGTACTTGAGGGTCCATTTTAACTTAGGACAAAGATCTTCAGTCTGTTCATGTCTGTCTGAATTCTGTCCTTCGTTGCTTTGTTTTGAGGCAGCTCACAGCTGTGTCAGTGTCTATATTTGTCTCTGTCGCTCAGATTTTCAATTATCCGTTATCAGAATACTACCATTATGGCAAATTCACACGTTTCTGTGCACAATGTTCTTTAACACCGCACTATGTCTTGGTGTTTTATAAATACCTGTTTATTTACCAGAAATGTTTTTAGTCACTTTAATGAATCTGTCAAAAAAAAAAAACATCAGGAGTAGATAACAGGAAGAAAGGACACACATAAAGGCATCAAACAAGTACCTACGTTGCAAAATATTTAGGTATATTATTGTTAGTGTAATTTATACAGTGCTGTTTTAAGGTAAGCTTAACGGTCGCCGTGTATGGTACCTCAATCTTGTTTATTATTATTATTCAGAAGAAACTGTAGCACCCTTTAAATAATAATAAATAAATACGAACCTTAAAAAAATGGAATAACTTTACATTCTATCAGTGAGCATTGCATCTTTCTCGTTCAGAGAAAATTATTTGTAAAAGCTGTGCCTCTATAATGAAATGGGGGCCTCAATTTTCTACACCTACAATGAAAGCTTTTCATAACTTACCGAAGATGTGTCCAGTTTTGCCTTTATGACAAATCTTAACAGTCGCTAATGTGACAAAAAGAAGAAAGAAAATATCAACTATCAAACAACTCTCGACTCTTCCCCAATACTACCACTTAGAAACTGTATCTCTCCTCTCGCACAGACACAAAATCACCGTAAATCGCGATAGTGGCGACAATCCACCATGCTGCGCCAGTATTGTAGCCTGGGACATTTTAACACTGATATTTCCAGGAAATGGAAATTAAAAGCTGACAAGATATAACTGGCCCCCTCCAGAGAGGTCTCCTGCTAATTGGCAATCTCCTAATTTCTTGGTAGACTTTTGTCATCATCACCTGGATGTATCCCCAGTACTCAGGCACCTACTGTTATTGGAAAATCCCCCCTCCCCCATGTCACAATCCTAACTGCAACCCTGTTATTTGAGCTCCTCCAAGCTGTGCAGACACGGAAATGATGACAGGCCGTGCAAAGATTGTTAGTACATTCTTTGTCAAAGCATTTACTGTATTTAACATTTCGTTGTAGGTTCTAAATTTGTTCGAGCCGTAAGAAAATATGAAGGCTTATGCCAACCCCAATGTCTGGATTTATTTGGGGGGGGGGGTCCCCTCTGGGCCCCCCTGGCTACGCCACTAACATAAGCCACCAACATAAGCCATCAACATAAGCCACCACCATAAACCATCAACATAAGCCACCAAAATAAGCCAACAACATATGTCATCAACATAAGCCACCCACATAAGCCACCCAGATATGCCACCAACATCATCCAGCATAAAACGTCAACACACATCATTCTTTCACCACAAGTGTTCAGACCTTTGTAGTAGGCGGATCGACTATACAAGTCAGTGGCTACTATGGAATATACTATAACCAATAAAGGTAAACCACGTGCCCTGTATCATGGGTACTCTTATAACTATAAGCGAGAAAATGCGAATGGCATCATATTTTGGCCGTGCTCAAAACAAAGAACAACAAAATGTCTAGGTCATCTAAAAAGTAAACATGGTGAGGTCTTAAGTGTGAGTACTCATCAATGTGGTATACCAAATGAAACACCGTTAGTGTTAACAAAACATGATCAAAAGAACAAGAAAAGCAAGCCCAACAAAAACATAATGTTACTCAACATAGTGACTTCCTTGTGAAAAAACATTTATCTCCTCAAAAAGTCATGTTAGGACAGTTGTCAACGTTCAAAAAACCTGTAACACTATCAAAAGCAACACAGACTCTTCAAGAGGTCCCTTTTGAAAAGGAAAAAAAGGAATTGGATAGTTCTAGTGCTGTTGAGGATGATGATCATGATGATAATGATGGTGACAATGACTATAATAATTATGAAGATAATATTTATAATGATGATGATGATGATGAAAAAGGATGAGGGTTTAATGTCTATAAAACCATTGTGGCTTCCCCAGTTTTTAAGAACAAGAGTTCCTGGAGAAAGTTATAAAAGGATCTACAACAAGCGTTGTGTTTAAAATCTATATCAAACAATGGTAAAGAGATAAAAAGTTGTATTCAGTGTGTAACTATTGTAAAAAAAAAACCTAAATGAATTGCTATCCCCATGTCCCACTATTAATGCAATTGTTAACCATCAACAGTCTCTGACTATGTTCATAAAGAGAGTGCCTTAAACAATACACTCTGTCTATGGTTTGTGTACCGAGTATCATAATAATACATTGTGGCCAAGCAATGTTAAGTCAATAGTTATGTCAGGTAAGGGATTCGAACCCTTGCTTCCTTGTACAGAAAATTTGATCTTAAGTTAAACACCTTAACCGCTCGACCAACCTGACAGTTACTAATTTAATTAGTCTTGTGGACTTGAGTGCTTACAAAACTTTTCCCAGTATACATTGATTAAACCAATTGCTTGTTTTGAAATATAGATTTTGTTTTGTTTTACCATATCATTGCAGTTATGAGTCTTGTGAACTTGGTGTTTAATATAGGGTTAAAGGCATTTTAAAATAATTTTAGAAAATCTCTTAGGTATCGTGTCATGGGTTTTAGTAATGCATTACTGTTCGTTGACTAACATTTACCGTTACACAACATTATTTTGGTGAGCTTACATGTTGTTGTTTGAGTCTTTAGTCTTTTGACTGGTTTGCTGCAGATCTCAATTATGATAATAATGTAAATAAATCACCAACACAAGCTTGCAAAAGTAACAAATTTAAAATTTACCACCAGAATGTCCAGTCTCGTTATAATAAAATTGATTACATAAATCTAATGCTTAAAAATGAACTTAAAGACATCTCAGCACTATGTGTTTCAGAACATTGGCTGAAAGAGGAACAACTCGAATTAATTCAATTCCCAGGGTTTATACAAGCTAGTAAATACTCTAGATCTGATATTAGCTATGGTGGTACTTGCATCTTCTTAGGAAATAATTTAGATCGTGAACAGATAACAGCTTATGATTATCTAATTATGGAACAGGATTTTGAATTCTCTGCCGTAAAAATACAGCAGTTTAAGTTAATAATTGTATGCGTATACCGTTCTCCGTCAGGAACGTTTCCTTTATTTATAGATAAATTAGAATTGTTACTCAATAACATGAGCAAAGTAAATTTCGATATAATAATTTGTGGGGATGTAAATGTGGATTTCTTAAAATTTGATAGAAATTGTGAATTATTAGCACAGTTACTAATTTCCTATGGACTGAAACCTACAGTAAATACCCGAACAAGAATAACAAAATTTAGTAAAACCACTCCTGATCAAATTTTTATAAATACATATAAATATCACCATTCAATAGAAGTCTGTTGTCCTGGTTTTAGTGACCACCATGGACAAATACTGAGTTTTGAAATATCCGAAACAATCAATAATAATGATAATGGAGTAAAATCAAAGTACAGGTCATTCACTGAATCAAATGTTACATATTTCAATGACTTATTAAATAAGGAAACATGGTCAGAAATTTATGAACTAGAAAATGTAAATGATGAATTTAATGCATTTAACAGTACCCTAAAACACAATTTTGAAATAGCATTCCCCTTTAAACGAAGAACTGTTCAAAATAACAAAACTAGCAATTGGATAACAACAGGGATTATAAATTCATGTCAAAGAAAGAAATTTCTACACAAATTATATAAACAATACCACACAACACCTGAATTCAATTTATACTACAAAAAATACACTAGCAAATTAAATAAGGTAATAAGACTAGCAAAGAAAATGCATAATGATAATTTTATTTCCCAATCATCTAATAAAAACAGGGCTATGTGGTCCGTGATAAAGATAGAAACTGGAAAATCTGCTAAAATACAAAGGAACATTACACTGACCAGAAATAATAAAGTGATTAATAATCCAGAGGAAATAGCAAACACTTTTAATGACTATTTTCTGGAAATTCCACAAAAATTATTAAATAAATCACAGGTAAATACACTAAATTCTAATAATAAAATAAATATATGCAGTGAGTCTTTATTTATAAATCATGTCACAAGTGAAGAGGTAAGAATAGTTATAAAAGAGCTAAAACATAAATTCTGTGCTGGCATTGATGGCATCCCTGATGCAATTTTAAAGAAATGTGCAGAAAATATAATAAATCCACTTACGCACTTAATAAACAGTTCAATTCTCTCAGGAACTTACCCGGATATTTTGAAGTTATCAAAAGTAATTCCAGTGCACAAAAACGGTTCAAAAGATGAAATAGATAACTATCGTCCTATTACCTTACCAACTGGTATTGCAAAAATTGTGGAAAAAATTATGTATAAGAGACTGATAAGTTTCATAGAAAAAAAAAATTATCGAACTCACAACATGGATTCAGAACGGAAAAATCTACACAGACAGCAATTTTCGAATGTAGTAATTGTATACTGAAATTAATTGACAATAAGGAACATGTAACTGGCCTATTCTTGGATTTATCGAAAGCATTTGATGTTGTTGACCATAAAATCCTCCTTACCAAACTAAATCAATATGGTATTAGAGGTCTAGCTAATAAATGGATAGAGTCTTACTTAACAAGGCGTAAACAAATAGTAAGCTTGAGACACGAGGATGATGGAACCAAATTACTTAATGAAACATTGTCCAATGAGGGAATTATTGAATTTGGAGTACCCCAGGGATCGGTTTTCGGCCCACTACTCTTTCTTCTATATATCAATGATATAACACAGAACGTTCATTCACATAAGAAAATTTTGTTTGCGGACGATACAACACTCGTAATAAAAGGTGAAACTAATCAGGTCATACAGCAGTCTGCTGACTCCGTTACAGGAGAGTTAACCAAATGGTCACAATGGCCTCATAATAAACTATAAAAAACATTTTGTCTAAATTTCCACACTATACAGTATAGGAATCCTGCGAAACCCAATATAACATTAAATGGTCATCAAATAGAAAATAAATCAGAAACAAAGTTTTTAGGACTATGGATACAACGAGACTTGAAATGGAATAAACATATACAATATCTGAATACTAAACTGAACTCGATGTGCTTTGCGTTACGTATTTTGAAAACCTGCACTAGCATGCACACATTAAGAAATACTTATTTTGCTTATTTCCATTCATACTTAAGATATGGGATCATATTTTGGGGTATGTCGCCAGATGTACTAAGCACGTTTAGGATACAAAAGAGGGCGATTAGAATTATGGCAAATGTAAACTCTAGAGAATCATGTAGACCTCTGTTTAGAGATTTAAACATTCTCCCACTGCCCGGCATATATATCTTTGAAAGTATTATGTTTTTAAAAAGAATTTAATGAATAAAGATGTTTTTCTTAAAACAAACAATGATGTTCATAGGCATAACACAAGACAAAATCAAAACATTCATATTTCACACACACACACAAGCATATATCAAAAAGGAACTTTTCACACTGGAGTTAAATTATACAATAAACTACCCCAGTATATAAAACTGGCCCCAAAAATAAAAACCTTTGATAGAATGTTGAAAGCTTATCTGCAGTGCCATTGTTTTACTCAGTAGTTGAATATCTTAGCGTATAGGAGCGATGAAATCTATAATTATATTTTACTTTTTTAATTTAATTGTAATAGCTAGCTGTATGTTGTTCTATTTATAGAATTAAGTTTTCATATTATGATAATAGAGTGAGGTGTAAATAGTTGTGCAATAAGATTGTATCTATTAAGATTTGCTATTATAATAAGTTAAATAGTTATAATATTAGTAATATATACCTGTTAGTTCTTTTATTTTATAGATGTAAATTCTGACGTGTCCTATATCAAAAATGTATTGAATGCATGTATTTGATCAAATGGAATTAATAAAATCTATCTATCTATCTATCTATCTATCTATCTATCTATCTATCTATCTATCTATCTATCTATCAATCAATCAATCAATGCCCCTGTCCCGAGCTAATCGTTTCATCTCTATATAGCTACCACACCCTACATTCAAGACTATCTGTTTAACATATTCTAACCTTGGTCTCCCCCTACAAGCTTTAACACAAAATTTTAAAAGTGGTATGAGGACTAAAACAAGTATACTCAGTCTCGGGTGGTCCAAAATAAGTAGGGTCTGATTCACACCTCAACCATACAGCACCATGTTTTTTTTAATTTTTTAAAATTATGATAGCCATTTGTTCATTTTCACATTTCACACATTACAATTTGTCAATTTTCCATTTGCATTTCTTTTAAATGTCAGTTTAAAGTTTTTGAATTTCATGATAAGGAAACATGGATTTTCCAATTTGTTGTTTACACATTATATTTTTATTTTGTTTATGTCAAAAGTTCATATTTGCGAAACATGATTTTTTCATTGTAAGATTTCGTAAATGGTGTTAAAGTGAGTGCTTGGCCATGGCGATGGTACAGTCTGTCTATGTGTATGCAAAACATAGAGGTCTACTATTACTACTGCACGTAAGGCTGTTTTTACACTCTCTCTCTCTTTCTGTGTAGTCATACATCCACACAACCATGCCTGTCTTTGAGAACAAACACACAACCACTCTATTTATCCCTAAAACATCATTGACATGCACACTCATCCCAAAGAACTTTAATTATACATTTAACATTTACCATTACAAAAATAAATGGTTTCCACTATTTACAAAAAATTAACTATTTACAATTACAAAAATAAATATTTACAAAATACTAAATCAATTAAATCTACTGGTTACAAAAGCCATGTCTCTAAGCAATAAAATATAGAAATCACACCTCCTCCTCGTGGTTATAACCCCTTGGTAGGCTAATGCGTAGGTCATTCGTCTGCACACATTTGTTATCCATCAAGGCAAAAGTGAATTTTCTCTGTTCCACAAGATACGAATTATAGTTGCTGGATTGTATCCTGCACCGTTTATGCGACATAGCTATACCAGTTCATGAAATCGCTAGGTAGTTCTCTACATATAGCTCTACATATGGCTTCCTTACAGCTAGTGTGCGATAGGCAACATTAACTGTATATCACACCCAGTCCACCTTTGTATTTGTAATCCAAGTAATAATTTGAAAAGAGACGAGTGTAATCGGTTTAAAACATTATCTCTGCTTTTTTTATATGTTTATGACATGCGTATTAACCTGAAATCAAACCCTAGTCCACTTTAGTGAAATGCTAACAGCTTAACCACTGCGCCACCATGCCCTTCTTTCTTAGTTTGATTCGTTCTAGGACTTTGAGCTTGAAATCGAGTTAAAATCTCTAGTGTAAGTGGCACATGTGCTCGCCACTGCAGCACAAAATGGTTAGCTGGTAACATTAGACAACCGGAAATGATTGTATATCTGTTAGCCAAGCATTTCTGTCATCTGCCTACAGTGTGAGCACTGTCAGCAAGACAGTTTAGTTTAGAACAAGTGTGTGTTTGTGTGTGTGTGTGTGTGTAGATTATTAGCCTCAAGTATTTAACGCTTGTTGTGTGTAGCGACCATCTTGTCCCAGTAACCACTGAGCAAGTTTTAACAGTCAACCCATAAAAACAGTATAGGTTAGTTGTGTGTGGTTCATGTACTTGTGTGTGTGCATTAGCATCATGCACTAGCTTTACCTTACCCTCTATAGGTAGAGCGTTATCCCTTTCCTTTCTGACATTACCAATGACCACATTCACCCACAAGTTTTACACTTAAACCATTGGCTTGTTTTAGATTAAGTTTGGTTCGGTTTAGTTCGGATTAGTTGGGGTTGATTCAGCTTGGATCAGTTTAGTTCGATATAGTCACCATTTTGGATTTTAGCTATCCTCTTTAACCAATCAATTAAAGATTGTCTACTCTTATTTCTTGAATTGATAAATCAGATTTTGTATACACCATTTGTCATTTATTATCCCATACCTACAACCTATACTCTCTCTGTACTGCAGTTTGATCTGAAAACAAGTTCCAATGGTGAAAGACTTGTCAGACACCATACATGTAGCCTACAATAATTCTTTCACTACCTAGCTATGTTTCATCACTCACGGTAAACGTTTCACATGTCCATATCTGATTATTAGTTTATAAAATCTCAGGTCGATGACCTTGATGTATTGGGTATTTTTGGGTAAATTCATTAGCCATGGGAAAGGATTGACCATTCTAAGTCCTATGACACCTCACATGTTGATATCCGATTATTAATTTATAAAATCTCAGGTCAATGACCTTGCTGTTTTGGATTTTTGGGGTAAATTCATTGGTCATGGGAAAGGGTTAACCATTCATAGTCCTATGACACCTCACTTGACCCTCTCTAATGATAAGTTTATAAAATCTTAGGTCAATTACCTTGCTGTTTTGCGTATTTTGGGTAAATTCGTTGGTCATGGAAAAGGGTTGGCCATCCTGAGTCTTATGACACCTCACTTGTCCCTCTCTGATTATTAGTTGATAAAATCTTAGGTCAATGACCGTGCTGTTTTGTTTTTTGGGGGTAAATTCATTGGTCATGGTGAAGGGTTGGCCATTTTATGTCCTATGACACCTCACTTGACCCTCTGTGATTATTAGTTAGCGAGATATTAACGGAAAGTGCAGTTAGACCCTTTTGACAAAAAATTAATAATACATTAAAAACAGGGCGTCACCCCAAGTCCAACGACCCCTCATACAAGTCCCTAGCCCTCTTAGTTCATAAGATATTAAAAAGCCGATGACCTATTAGTTTTTGGATCTTTGGTTAATTTGTTAAAAAAGTATCTATAAATCATTATTCAAAAAGTCCGCCCTCTTACAAAAACCCCAATTGCGCATTCGTAAAACAAAAAACAAAAATGGTAAATCATAGCGGCATTCAGTTGTATGCATGCACTTTATGTGGAACGAGTTTAATTTCATATTGGCATACAAACTCCCACATGTTGCACATGGAAAGCGACTTTTACCTAAAAATTATTATTTCACCCCCTAGTAGGGGTAGATTTTATTTTGGAGTGGAAATAAGTTGTCCATAGGAAAGGGGTTGTCTGCCCGAGTAATTTGACTACTCGTACATGTCTCTAGCCTTATTCCCACCACTGTCAAAACAGGTTGTGACTTGTTAGCTCTTATCGTGCACGTGCACAGGTGAACACCTGTGTGTTAGGTCATATTACACATGAACTTGCATTTTCTCACGTATGAACCAAAACAGGATGTGACTTGTTTCACAAGGAGGACGGTAAAAAGGTCATCTCACACGTGTTCACATGTATTTCGTCACTTTCCTTTCATATCGTTATCACATTATAGTAGTGGGGGACTGGTGAACTACGTCAGTCCAACACACTGCTTTACATGTAAAATGTAGTTAGGCCTTTTGACATAATTTAAATAAATTCATGGGCTAGTCCGCAGGAACCAGTCCAAAGGGACCGGTCCAAAGGGATCAGTCCAAAGGGACTCATCAACAAGTACTCGTCCACAAGGACCTGTCAACAATGGCCCGTCAACAATGACCTGTCAAAAATGACCTGTCAACAATGACCTGTCAACAGGGACCCGTCCACAGGGACTCGTCAACAATGACCCGTCAACAATGACCCATCCACAGGGGCACATCAACAGGTACCCGTCAAAAAGGATCCTTCAAATATGACCCCCTGTCAAAAAGGGACCGTCTAAGGGGGGGGGGGCTAGTCAACAGGGACCAGTCCAAAGGGACAAATCAACAGAGATCAATCAAAAGGGACCAATCAACAGGGATCAATCAAAAGGGGCTATCACTTCAAGGCCTGACATGTCCCTCTTTGATTATTGGTTTGCCGATCGACAAGCGTCGCTTGACATACTTTTTGATCACCCCTCGTGGGTTGGGCTAGGTTAGATTACACTACAGCCGCCATCTTTAAAAAGCCTGCCCTCTTACAAAAGCTATGAGTGGGCATACGTAAAAACAAAAAACAAGCATGTTAATTCATAGTGGCTTTCCACCGTATGCATGTCTCTTGTGTAGATCAACGTTTAATTCCATATTGGCATTCTAACTCTCACATGTTGCACTTGGAAAGCTAGATTCTCAAAACAAAAATTACAATTTCACCCCCTATTAGGGGTAGGTTTTATTTTGAGGTGGAAATATGTTGTCCAATGGAAAGGGGGTGTCAGCCCGAGTTCAACAACACCTCATTCGTCAAAATCCAATCAGGGGTTCGAGAGATATCGCGTCACCGCCATCTTGTGAGGTGGGGAGGTGGAGGTGGTGCTAGAACCGCTAAAAAACCACTACTGGTGAACCCGGCCCTTACATATTAAATAAAACAAGGTTAACAAACATTAATTACGTCAGCGAATATGAGTGTCAATAGCCTTCTAATGTGAAAACACGAGGTTGACATTGGGCGAGTTCAGCGGGCTCACTGCTGGCTAGCAAACGGTCAGCAGATTCTGCGGTTGCCATCCAGCGGGCTTGCTAGCGGGCTTGCTAGCGGATGTGACGTAGGTAGCAAGGTCTCAGCACAACCAGCAAACTTTTTCTCTGCTAACTTGCTAGCTTGTTTCTGCTAGCTTGCGGCGCATGGCGGGGAATCAAGTTCTGCACGTTCGGCGAATGATAATAATAATAATAATAATAATAATAATAATAATAATAATAATAATAATAATAATAATAATGTAATTGGTTTTACGTCCCTTTTAACTACCCTGGCTTTTAGAGACGCCGGGGTGCCGGAATTTTGCTCCGAAGGGGATCTTGAACGTGCCAGTAAATGTACTGACACGGCTCCCTCGCATTTGCGCACCCTCAAATGCCAGCTGACTGCGCCAGGTTTCGAACCTGCAACCTTGGGCTCAGCAAGCGAGAACGTTACCCCTGAGCCACGCAGCCAGACATCGGCGAATGAACTAACCTCACTAGGCCTAGGTCTAGTTGATTTCTTGAAGGATGATGACTTTTAATAGTTATTTTATGTTGTATTAAGGAATTGGTTTGGTCAAGGCAAATCCGGCTCGTGTTCTTTATCTATTTGTGTGTATGATTTAAACCTATTACAGTCTTCCCGCTGTTTAGTCGGGTTGAAATTAAATGCCACTTTGTACCAGTTGGTGTATTCTTGGAATACACGGTAGATAGAGTATTCTTTTTAATGCTCTTTGCTTGTTCATTTCATCCTTTTTCTCAAACCCACCTAGCGTCATCTAGCAGCGAATCTCTGAAGCTCCTCAATTCTTTCTGGTGCAAGAGGACTTCCTTTTCCATCTGGCCACCAGATCTCGTTGCCATCGCCAGCTATTATATCTGTGATCAAGAGAACTTCGTCTACTTTTTCACCCACCAGGCTGTGCTAGTATCGCCTGCTATCAACTCTTTGAAGACCATTTCCTCAAGAGAATTTAAGTTTACAATATTGGTCATGCTTATATGTTTTCCTTTTGTCTCCTACCCCCACTCTTTTCCCTTCCTTGGACCCTCCGCGCTTCGCTGAGTGGGTCTCACTTGTAAGTCGGCAGTTGACTCGGTCAGTCAAGGCTCAACTAGAGCCAGTCTCCTCAAACCAAGAGGCACTCTCTACGTTCTACGCCATGTTGGCACATTAAGTATTCGTCAAAGGGAACTTCACCTTCGACATGCAACCAAGATAAGTACAGACTTAAGGTTTTAACATCATCTTCATCAGTTTTATTATCTACACGCTTTTATTGATCATTTTATAGACAGCGTGAGATTACTTATTTGGGGCAATAATCATTCTTCGCGGGATTTGCCATGTTGAGCTTTTGTCTGTCTAAGCCAACCTTAATAGAAAGTAACTTTTCTTAAGCTATTTAAATGAGAAATCTTCTCACCACGTGGGATATTATCCAATACCCGCTGTCTATAAATTACCAAGCTAGTTCCTCCGCTGGATTAACTTTGGCCCCATTCTTCTATTAAGATCGTTCTGGAACCTTCCAGATCCTGTACTTTATCTACAAGTCCTGCCGTCATGTATTTTTCACTCACTTGTGAGAATACTATTTAAAATTGAAGAATCTCACTTCTGAATTAAAGCTCAATAGCGAATTTTCTTCCACCGTTGGAATGTTCTATGGCGCATTTAATTGTAATCCACAACTTTCTCAAGCAATAGACTTTCACCTATCTAGTGCAACCAGTCCTTTTTCATCATTGCAATAACTTTCTTTGCCATAAACTTTCGTGTTACTACAGTGAATTTTTCATCTATTCAAAAGACTATAGTGATAACTAGTGCTTGTTCAACTTTTCTACCGCGTCGCGATCGTCCGTTTACATTAAATAAGGCCATGAACATTGATCCTAAATCCCAATTGATCTTTCCTAAACCTTCTACTAACAAACCATATTAATAAAATTGTAACTTTAGATCATTTTCTATGAGGTGTCACTCTAACGAAGTGCCCTTCCATTTTGCTTGTTTATCATTAATTAATTTCTGCATAACTACGTGTTTTATACACGGTTCAAGCTTACATTGTTTCTACCCTATAATCAGGGAAAACAATTCTTTCAACTCATGAGTGAGTTATTTCTAGGTCTCACGAAAGGGAAACTGCCCCATTTGGCTCGTGATTCCTACTTAAACATAGGAGGTCGAGAACCTTCCTTATGACTTTCTCATCAGGTTTCACAGTAAGTGACCTGCCCTTATTTGTATAATAACCAACAGTAATTCTGTATAAATATAAGAAGTTATAGGAACTTCTCCTTCATTCTACCCGCTTTCTTTTTTGTTATTTTCGAAGTTGTAACTTTTTCTAAAATAGTTACCTGGAAATTTCTTAAAGTACACTCCTTGTACTCAATTTAATGTTTACACTTTAATCTCTTCATTTGTCTTTTTTTAATCTTACAAAGATTTTAGTACATATATAAGGTTTGAAACCTAAAGAATTGTTAATTGCCTGGAGCAAACTTGAAATGTTAGGAGGTCTGCGACCCCAAATTGTTACTAAAATTGAAACTATATACTTGTCAAATTTATTAGACTCTTTTGCCTTGTTAAATAAATTAAATATTTGTTTTTGGAATTATCATTTCTCTAATACAACGGTTAGGCAAGATCCTGTCTTCCTTGGCTCTCCCTACTCAATGCCATTAAATCTATTGATAGGGCTTTCACCACTCGTTGCATTTGAGCAAGAACTCTTAGTGGTAATCTCGTTAAAGTTTCTCTTAGCTTTAATAGCTAATTCTAACTGGCCAGTAAGGCAAGTATAGCTCGCTACGCCAGCTACCTGCTTGTGGAGATCCTCTCCGAAAACTTATGGTTGGTTTTCCAAACGATAAGTGTTTCTCTTTGTCTAAACTTTTAGCCGGCTCCTTGCTGAGTGAAAGATTAGCCATTTCCAAATGCAACCATTGGTTCACTTACCAAACATACTCCCCAAGGTATAATTTTTTATCACTATCCTTCTTGGAAGCACTTGGTCGCTTTTTCAGGAACTCCATAACTTCGAAAACTGGAAATACCAAACCTGATTCAAATTATTGGCATTCTTCGAATTACTTTGCAAAAACGAATTTCTTTTAACAGACATACAATAAATCTGTTACTCTCAGTCTTGCCAGACCATCACCCTTCCCCATAGTAGGCATATGCATGCTTGAGAGGGAATACGCTAAAGCCTTTCTCTGGCAAACCGCCCAAGTCCTAGCTGCGGTTCCCGTCAGCTTCGACCTGGTTCTTACCCACTTTAGGTATCAGAGAGCGGATTTGCGGTGGCAACCGCCTCTAAGTGCATTTAAAGTTAAATTCATAACTTTTGTGGGTATCTCCTCCTATTTTTCTATCCTTTTTCTCCAGTCCGAAACCTACCTCCTTTTCTTAATCATCTTCCCTTGGTGGTTAGGTTATTCCTCAGCCAATAATCTACCCACCGGTAGCGCGTGAACGCGATATTTAGAACAGAAGCTTTTCTCAACTCTGTTAACCATGCATTTGTGCTGAAAGATGTTTTAATTGTAGCCTACTGTGTATATAGGCTACCAAACAGCTTTCGGATATCCCATGGCCAAATTATGTGTGAGTAGGCTACTGATGAGTTATTTATGGAATTATTCTGACTTTCTGTTTCTGAGCATTTTGATGTCTCTTCCTTGTATGTTAGGTCACGAGTTTGCCTCTATTTATATTCAAGAAAACTGCAAAAACATGGAGATGGCTGTATAATCTAGAAAATCAGCCCCTACTTCTTGGTGGTAAGTTTTAAAACTACTACTATTGCACTTGGGATGGTATTTGCAGAACATGTTAGACTTTGCTTTAATGGCAATTATGTGGTTAATTTGGGGACATTTGGACGAATGAGTAGGGCCTATAGGAAGAGGAACGATCTTTTCAAAAGTACCAGAAAGTCTTGTGGGAAGAGGTAGCTCCGGCGATGAATTCCCATGGGTAAGATGCTGCGCATTTTCTACATGCATCAGATACCAGAGGTAGAATTTTATTGCAGTAATTTACATTTCAGCTCTGATACCGTTAGGCCTAAGCCTTTTGTGTAGCCTACAAGCTTTTTTGTCGAATAGGTGATATAGTCTTGAATTTCAGTATAGTAGAGCAAGCAGGGTTCATATTTAGTGCAATTACATACCGGTACCACTGCAACATTCATTTTGTCTGTACATAAATAAATTCTGCTAAGATTGGCCTCCCAGCGATGGTGGAGCTGACTTGACCAGAAGGCAAGGTAGGTACCGTAGACTAACTTCTGTGGTTGGTGGCACCCTGGTCAATGTCAGTTTTTAGTCCTTTAGGAGATAACCTTAATTGGGGATTTGAGAGGCAGTTGGGCACTTCTTAACACATCTAATGTTTCTATTAGAATTTTGGTTTATTGTAGAAAATTGGTGTTCTAAAAATCTTTGACAGTTGCAAAGTCTGTCTAGTTTTAAAGGGTGGTGTTTTGAAGAAATCATTTTATCATCCTTAGTGATGGTCACAGCAAATTGTATTTGACCCATGGGTGTTCATATAATTATACTTTAAAAAAAATCATTAAATCACTTCAAACTTACACGATGGTAGTTACATGTACAGTATATGCAGTGGCGATGTTGCTGTGGTCTGCTGCCTTTCCACTGCTTTGAACTATATGCAACCGAAGGCACCTACCCTCATCAAGATATGTATCGCAATATTAAGACCACCCTACCTAATGGTGGGAGGAACCACTCGGTAACGCTGAATGAGAGCTCATCATACACTAACATTTTCTATAGTATCACTGAAATTAGCCAATATACCTTTTCTAATAATGAGAAATAAATCAGGAAATTATATGATAATAGATGATTACTCCTCTGCTGTGGGTGACACTCTTAACCTACCCGGTTAATGTTCCCTTTTACGATCTTTTTTTAATGAAATTACAGACACCAATAATTTTTACCGGCTCTGCTTCACTCGCTTTTATTTCTCTTATAAAATTTTATCGCCGCCAAGATCAACATCAGCCAAGAATACAATATTTCACAGCCTCCTTACTCTCAAAAGGTAATGCGCAATTTTCCATTATAGCCGACCAAAGAAAGTTATTTTTAGATAGAGCACTAACAAACTAAAGGAGCAAATAATACGGAGTTATCCACATCCTCCCCACTTTTGATGGGACATAACACATCTAATATTAACAAAGTCACACTGTCTGGAAAGTTCAATAACAAATCACAAACAAAGTTTTTTTTGGTATTTTAATCGTTCTTCCTCTCCTGGTTGCCACTATCCTTGTGGACATTCTAAACGACTGGTAGAATCGCAAGCAGCCAGTCCCGGAAAAGGAGAATCAGCATTCTACGAAGCACCCAGTTCCCCAGATAGATCGTCCTTTTCAGCAGTGTCAACAGTCTCTAATGCAGAGCACTCCAATTGGAACAACCTCTGCTTTGGTCGAGTTAATTCACCAGAAACAGTCTTCAGTCTTGCAACTCTTCCAACACCATCTTTTCCAGGATACACTTCCAACACTCGTGCCATGGGCCACTCGATCCTCTTTTTCCCGTCAGATCCAATGAGCACCACATCCTCTACATTCACAATTGGGGATGGAGTTTCCTTAGGTCTCTGAATCAATTGACTCAAGTACTCATCTCTAAATCTTTTCCGTAAGTCCTGTCGCAGTTGCTGCATATAGCGGTATCTCTTAGATGAATTCACTAAATCTAATTGATCCAAATCAGGAGTTCCTATGCCAATGCCATCTTGCAGAAACATTGCAGGTGTAAGAGGGATGAGATCATCTGGATTCTCAGGCAAATACGTGATCGGACGAGAATTGATCAAGGCCTCACAGTCACATAGCAGTGTCGATATCTCTTCGTAATTGATTGAAGTTCTCCCCAGTACCACTTGAATAAGGCGCTCCCACCAGCCACCCTACCAGGCAGCCGTTGGGGGTTAAACTTCCACTGTATTCGCTGCATTGTTGACTCTGTCTCTATCTGCTTCCAATCGATAGTTCCAAATAAATTATCGGTGCCCGTGAAGTTTGTGCCGTTGTCACTGTAGACCACCTTTGGCCTTCCTCTACATACGTGCAATGAACCTCCGAAGGGACAACAGGAATCCATTTGTTGTGAGATTGCTGCACAACTCTAAGTGTATACAGCACATGTAAATATCACTATCCAGACCTTTTGTCCTCCTTTTAATATCAAGGGTCCAATAAGGTCTATTCCCGTCACTTAAAAAACAGCCGCATCCTTGATCCTGTCCTCTGGTAACGTTCCTCGGCATACCTCTACGCGCTTTGATGCATATCTCTTGCTCTTCATACATTTTGATATCACACTCCGAATACTCCTTCTTCCACCTGTAATCCAAAATTGTTCCCTGAAGCGAAAAAGTAAAATGTAAGTGCCAACATGTAGCATCTTCATTTATGTTCTCCGCGTATTAGGAGTTCAACCAATCCATGCTTGCGCGGTAGAACCATTGGGCATCGAAAATCTTCGCTGTCCTTTCTCTCCACTATCTTGGTCTGCACTCGTACAATACCCTCTGCGTCTTTGAAGGTATATAGTGACTTCAAAGGGAATTTCTTTCTTCAGGGAAGACTTGTTCTTGTACTAGTTCAACGATTAGTCTCTCTGACGCTTGTATCTCGCCAACTGTTATCTCCCCCTTGACTCTTTCCAATGGCGTCTTTCTTGAGTAGTCAGCGAATCTTCGCATCCAGGCGAGCATCCTGACAATATTCGTATATGAAGAGAAATACCTGAGGTACCACTGAGGTTCCATTGAAGAGGCTACGCTGGTTACTGTTTCCCTTTCCTTTTCCCTGAGTATCTCCTCTTCATCAACTACTTCTTCGTTGCATGGCCAGTATTCTTGACACAGCTTCAACCTGGCAGGACCTTCCTCCCACCATTTGGACTCCTTGAGCTCATCAACGTTGCATCCTCGTGAAGGTAAATCTGCTGGATTGATTATTCCTGGTACATGATTCCACTCTTCTTTCTGTGAGTAGGTTAAGATCTAATTTACTCTGTTTCGCACAAAGATCCCCCACTTCTCACCCTTCTTGATCCAACTTAAGGCGGTGGTAGAATCTGTCCAAAAATACTGTGGTATATCAACACAACCTAGGCTCTCCTTTACGGTGATTAACATTCGAACACCAATACAACATGCCATAAGCTCGAGTCTTGGAATGGTGGTTTGCTTCAGTGGTGAAACTCTTGCCTTGGCAAAAAGCAACTGTACACTTATGCTCTCGTCGTGTTGACTTCTCAGAAAAACAGCTGCAGCATACGCTGATTTGCTGGCATTGCTGAAGGTGTGACGTGAATATGACACCCTACAATCCGCTGAGGTAAAACGACGAGGAACTTTGACAGTTTCAAGTCCAGGCAATTGCTCAGTCCATTCGAGGAACTTCGCTTTAGTTTTATGAGATACCCCTGCATTCCAGCTTATTTCCCGCTCCCAACTCTCTTGTAGCAAAATCTTCGGCAGCAACGTAACGGGGCAAGTGAAACCAATAGGGTCAAAGAGACTCTGACAGGCAGATAGGATGCACCGTCTCGTCAATGGTTCATTTAAGACCTTGTGGTTCTTTAAGGTACAAAATAGCGTATCTTCCTTTTTATTCCAAACCAGCCCAAATACTGGGGTTACAGGGTTATCAGCATCGTTAGCCCATATGTTACTTTCCCAGCCTCTCAAGTCAAAATTTGCAGTTGCCATAATTCTGGAGGCTTCTTCTACAAATCTCCTCAGGTCGTCTCGAGTGTCCAAAGAAGTAACGCAGTTATCCACATAAAATGAACTCTTCAGCCTATTAACTGTTCCTTCAAACTCTTTCTGAAAATCATCCAAGTGGTGATTGATGACAGCACTAAGATTGAACGGGCTACAGTTTACACCAAACACAACGCGTCTGTGACGAAATATCTTCAATTTGTTTTGGGAATAATCCTCCCACCATAGGAACTTCAGGAATTCACGATCAGCCTTGTTCACCGATATCTGTAGGAAAGCTTTCCGTATGTCAGAGATCACAGCTACTGGTTTCTCTCGAAACCTCATCAAAACAGAAGGTATGAGCTCTAATAAGTTTGGGCCTTTGTTTAAACAGTCATTAAGAGAAAGAGTACCCTTTCTCTTACTTGAAGCATCATAAACAGGCCTAAGTTTCGTTGTGGCGTTGTCCTTAAATACTCCTCTATGAGGTTCAGTAGCCATTCTTCTCCCTCTCGTCTCCACACACTTCCTCTAAGATGCTTTCTTTTACCCATTCATTGAGAAGTGCATCATATTCTTGAAATGTATTTTCATTCATGAACTTTGCTGTCATTGAAGTTAGTCTCTTTGTTATTTCTTAGCTCTTCTTTTTCTTCGGTCCATGGTAATGAAACTTCGTATCTTCCCTCTGTGTTCCTCCTAACCGTTTTCTTGAAGTGGTCCAAGGCGTCACACTCTATTTCTTCTTTTGATTTCTTCTCACTGGGGTCTGTTATGCCAAGCACTTCCAGTTTTCAGAGGTCAGACAGATCCTTACTGTGACTGAACATAATGGTAGTGAGGACAGCATTAGAAACCTGTTTATTTTCTTTGGATATGGTTCCCATCACTACCCAACCAAGTTGAGTTTCCATTGCAACTAGACCACAGTCGAGCTCCTGTAGGCCTACTTGACCAGTAAATAACCTTCCTGCCGCGTCGGACCCGATGAGCAGCTCAACCTCAGATTGTTCATCCCCAACGTCAGTGACTGGTATGTTTCTCCTCCTCAATTCTGTTATACAAGACATCTGCTTAACTCTTGGGATGGATCCACAGATTGAAGACTGACCTAGCACTTGTAATTCACAGGAATAACTTCCTGTTAGACTCTGGAGTAAGATCCTGTAGCATTGGTGCGTTTCTCGGTCTGACCTCACACCTCCAAATAGAACCTTAACTAGGGCTTCCATTCCAACATGCTGGCATTTCGTCTCGATGGCAGTTTTCTTCAGGATGTAAGAACGTTGAGATCCTGTGTCGATAATCGCCCTGATTGTCCTCTGACGATCCCCCGTCTTCAGCTTCAGTCTGGAGAAATACAACATCCTGAGACCCACAGTGCGACACCCCCACGTTTTACTTTTACGCTCACCGGCATATCGCAGATTCTTTCTTCTTTTATATAAGGAAAAATATATCAATTTAAAACAACCATTTATTGACACTTCTGGATGCCATGACAGTTAATTTTACAACAGTGGAAAAAGATGACAATCATAATGTAGCATCTTTGCCCAAAAGATATGACATACTCCCACCATGAGTTGGTGGAAGAACAACTCAACCATACATAAATAACTATAATTACCTCAAAGTACAGTAATCATACATCTAATCTCTTTGGTGTATTTACAGCTCTACCGCTTTTAGTGGTTACTCTTGACATCCCTTCTCATCCCTAAACACACGTAGGCTACTGAGACTTTTGTAATTTTCTGAAGAGAAAGACTCTTCCTGTACCAATCTTGCGACTATTTTTTCTGCTGACATTATCTCCTCACATGATAATTCTCCACGAGCTCTTGTAAGGTTTGCTCTTTCGCGTATTTTGGATAACCCTCTTTATCCAAGCAACCAACCGAATTATTTTTCCATAGCTTGAAAAATATAAGTAATACCAATTGAAATCGTGGTACCTGCACTGATCATTATTTACATGTTTTGGGGTGCTACATAACTCACATGAAGTATCTACAAAGTAACTCATTGTTTGAGTTGATTTTCTCTTTTCTTGCAAAATCAGCTCTGCCTCTGCAGGTGGAACTTCACCAGGCCACTCTGGCCGGTCCTTTCGTAAAAACTCTGGCCCCTCCCACCATCGAAGTGCTAACAATTGTTCTGCCAGACAACCTCTTGAAGGAAGATCTGCAGGATTCAAATGGCCAGGAACATATCTCCACATTTCTGGTAAAGTCAACCGATGGATTTCTTTAACACGGTTGTTGACAAACACAGTCCATGTTTCTTCCTTTCGAATCCATGCTAAAACCGTTGTCGAATCAGTCCAGAAATTCAACTTGACATCTTGGTAGTTTAGTCCTTCTAGCACTGAATTACCTAATCTAGCTCCCACTGTTGCAGCAATTAGTTCCAGTCGGGGAATGGTGACTGTCTTGAATGGGGCTACTCTTGCTCTGGCTGCAAGAAGGTGTACCTTACTCTCACCGTCAATTTGTAGTCGTATGAAGACTACTGCAGCGTAGGCCTGTGCACTAGCATCATAAAGAATATGTAGAATGACATCCCTGTGGTTCTTGGAATAATGAAACCAGCGTGGAATTCTCATCTCTTTCAGGAGAAAAAGGCTAGAATACCAAGTTACAAATTGGTCCCTAATATCAGTTGTAACCTCTTCACCCCAAGATATACCACTTAGCCATATCTTTTGCAATAACAATTTAGGAATTAGAAGTACTGGACTAACTATGCCAATCGGATCAAATACCTTTTGTGCAACTGACAGAATGGATCTTTTCTTGATCACTCCCAATTCATGGTTCTGTAACCATTCCAAGTTTAACAATAAAGTGTCAGATTCCAAATCCCATCGTAAACTTAGCCCCTCTGTCTGTCCTACAAGAATGAAAGCATCATTGTTGGCCTGCCAACCTCTGAGGTTGAACTTTCCTTCCTGCATCACATCACGTGCTTCATTAATGAATTCTTTCCGTTCTGATTCAGTATCAACACTGGTTACAACATTGTCCACATAAAGGCTCTGTTTAAGTCTTGATATCTGTTCTTTGCTATATTGAAAATCTTCCATTGCCTTGTCAAAATGGTAATCAAGAACTGCTCCTAAAAGGAAGGGCTACATTTTAATCCAAATTCCACCCTCCGATGCCGAAATATCTTTATATTCTTCCAGTCATTTGGATCACACCAGAAGAATATAAGGAAATCTCTATCTTCTTGACGAACACTTATTTGTAGAAAAGGCTTTTCTACATCAGCTGTCACCCCAAATCTCCCTTCCCGAAATTTTAATAACAGGGAAGGAATCTGTTCAATCAGATTGGGTCCACACTCTAAACAATGATTGAGAGAAGGAGCATTTCTATCTCTTGCTGATGCGTCAAATACAGGACGAACTCTGGTAGTGCTATTTTCCTTAATAACAGCTGGATGTGGTAGATAGTGTCCATAATTCCCTACTTCTTTGACTGGTACTTCTTCAATAATTCCCAGTTCTTCCCACTCAGCTAGAACTGCATCGTATGAAATGAGAAGATTTTGAGACTGAAGCTTTCTAGTGGTAGATTCTAACCTTTTGAGTGCTAGCTCCCTGTTACTAGGAAGAGCCAAGCTATCTTCTTTCCATAGCAATGAAACTTCGTAACGTCTCTCATCATTTACAGTAATACCTCTTAGAAAATCATCTCTAATTTGAAGCTGTCTTTCATTTTCGGACATTTTAACAGCTGAGTCTGAGATTCCAATGGCATCTAGTCTCCAGAGATCGTTGATCTCATTAACAAACAGAGCTGTAACTTCTTCTGCCAAGTTAACAGAAGATTGTTGTGGAACTTTCCCCATCAAAGTCCAGCCTAAATTTGTTTCCACAGCAACCAAACCAGAAGAGAGAACTTTAATATTTCCTGCCAGAAGTCTGCCCGCTACACCCGCCTCAATCAGCAAGTCCACACTCATCCCCAATATCTGTTAGGCTGATATTCCCTTCCTCAAGTTCATTCAACCAAGGTCCTTTCTTGACCGAAGGGATGCCATTACATATTAAAACCTGATCCAATACTTCAAAATTACATTGATACTTTCCATCCAGGCTTTGAATTTCTACTTTGTAACATGAATGTTCATTAACACTTGTTTTCACTCCCCCAAAAAGGTCATATTTAATTGTTTCAGTTCTGACTGGAGTGTAACCTAATCTTTTAACAATGTCTTTCTTAACATAGGATCTCTGGGATCCTGAGTCAATTAAGGCTCTAACAGAGAAGGAAGAGCCAATACCTTTCATCTTTATAACCAAAGTTTGCAAAAGAACTTTAGGATATCTAGAACTATTACTCAGCGAATTTGTCTTTTGTTCATTCTTCCCCCCGGACTGGCTGTGTTCGACATTATTATGTGATATATTTTGTTTATTCTGAGGTAAATCAGGGCACATCAGAATTTGGTGGCACTTACTACAAATAATGCACCGTACTACAGCTTTACATTTATTGACACAGTGTCCTTTCTTAAAGCACTTAAAACACCCACCCTTCTCCTTTAGGACATTCTGTTTCTCAGATAGACCTAATTTTTGTGCTTTAAAACAATTAAGGGCATCATGTTGACCTCCACAAAAAATACAGTACCCTCTCCTCTCCTCAACTGGGTTAGTGTTTAACAAGTCAGCTGCAGCAGCAATGTGCTCTGACAATTTGGGTTGGTCTCTACTCCTGTTATTATCTTTGATTCCAAAACCGGAAATTGCTAAACTGATCCGTTCCTCGGCTTCCACTTCCCCTTTCATGAATAGCATGATACTGTCTAACCTATCTTTCAAATCACGTGTGTGTGCAAAATTGGAACTTCTTTGCCAGGCCCTAAGAAACTCCTCAGGCAAACATGACTCTACAAAAGGATACAACATAGATGCACACTTATCTGTTGTAACACCTAAGGTTTCAAGTGACCCGTATGTGCGATTCCAAGTTGTCATAAATGCTACACGTTGAACTGCCATCACCGGGAGTGGAAGATTTCTTAAGAACTAAAAATAACAACTCTCTTACGTAAACTTCAACAGATCATCTCTACCGAACCTGCTCTTTAAACATTCTACTGCCTTCGTATAATTTTCCCCAATAGGTGGAAAACTTTCAATAATTTCTCGAGCACGAGACCCTTTCACTGTAGCTTGCATTAAGTATTGGAACTTATCTTCCGGTGCAATATACGGATCCTTGTCTATCTTTTCAAACTGGCCCCAGAACTGTAGCCACTGTTTTACATCGCCATCAAATTTCCTTAGTTCTAATTTAGGTAGTTTGAATTTTCTCTTGCTCACAAGATCTACACTGCTACAATCACTGTTGTCTTGAGCGATGCCTCCTGGAGGTAGAATATATTCAACACTCACCACTATATCAAGAAATTGATGTTGATAGTCATCGGCAAGTCTACATTCGTCATCCAAGTCCTCTTGGCCGACGTCAAGTTTTAGACTTAGGACCTTACCATCCAGCTGCAGGAGCTCATCATTTTTCTTCCGAAGTAAAGAAAAGGAAACCTGAACTTTCCTTCGCTTTTCATGAGCTGTCATCTGGACGTCCTCAATTTCACTTTTGAGGTTATTCAAATGCCTCGAAAACGCCGCCCGTGTTACCTTACGTAGCTTTATCGCTCGATCCAGTTCACGTTGGGTTGTCTCCATAATTAAAATATATTGATATATTTATCCTATCACTGGTCGCACTTATTTTACTTTTACGCTCACCGGCGTATCGCAGATTCTTTCCTCTTTTATATAAGGAAAAATATATCAATTCAAAACAACCATTTATTGACACTTCTGGATGCCATGACAGTTAATTTTACAACAGTGGAAAAATATGACAATCATAATGTAGCATCTTTGCCCAAAATATATGACACACGGCGCTCATCTTTCCTACTCCATGTACATTCAAGTCTGCACGTTTTGTTTCATCTTTATGAATAGGCAAGTCTGGGCACATTATCACACAGTGCTTTCTGCCACATACTGCACACTTCAGATTGGTTTTACAGTCGCTGGACCTGTGACCTTGCTTCAAGCATACAAAACATGCTTTCTCCCTTTTCAACAGGTCTCTCTTTGGTGTATTCTTGGAATACACGGTACGAGAGAATATAATTTTTAATGCTCTTTGCATGTTCATTCCTTCCTCTTTGTCAAACACCAACAGTGATCTTCTATTTTCTCTTTGATGGTCATGTCTCTTATGTCATTGTGAGTCTGTTCTAGATATATACTGTATCTTCCATGACCCACCTAGCGTCATCTAGCAGCGAATCTCTGAAGCTCCTCAATTCTTCCTGGTGCAAGAGGACTTCCTTTTCCATTTGGCCATCAGATCTCGTTACCATCGCCAGCTATTATCTCCATGAGCAAGAGAACTTCGTCTACTTTTTCACTCACCATGCTGTGCTAGTATCGCCTGCTATCAACTCTTTGAAGACCATTCATCAAGAAGAACATTTATTTTTGATAAGTTGTCTATTCTGATATGTATTCCTTTTGTCTCCTACCCCCACTCTTTTCCCTTCCTTGGACCCTCCGCGCTTCGCTGAGCATGTCTCACTTGTAAGTCGGCAGTTGACTCGGTCGGTCAAGGCTCAACTAGAGCCAGTCTCCTCAAACCAAGAGGCACTCTCTTCTCTCTACGCCATGTTGGTACATTAGGTATCCGTAAAAGGGAACTTCACCTTCGATATGCAACCAAGATAAGTACAGACTTAAGGTTTTAACCTCATCTTCATCAGTTTTATTATCTACATGCTTTTATTGATCATTTTATAGACAGCGTGAGATTACTTATTTGGGGCGGTAATCATTCTTCGCGGGATTTGCCATGTTGAGCTTTTGTCTGTCTAAGCCAACCTTAATAGAAAGTAGCTTTTCTTAAGCTATTTAAATGAGAAATCTTCTCACCACGTGGGATATTATCTAATACCCGCTGTCTATAAATCACCAAGCTAATTCCTCCACTGGATTAAATTTGGCCCCATTCTTCTATTGAGATCGTTCTGGAACCTTCCAGATCCTGTACTTTATCTACAAGTCCTGCCGTCATGTATTTTTCACTCACTTGTGAGAATACTATTTAAAATTGAAGAATCTCACTTCCGAATTAAAGCTCAATAGCGAATTTTCTTCCAAAGTTGGAATGTTCTATGGCGCATTTAATTGTAATCCACAACTTTCTCAAGTAATAGACTTTCGCCTATCTAGTGCAACCAGTCCTTTTTCATCATTGCAATAACTTTCTTTGCCATAAACTTTCGGGTTACTACAGTGAATTTTTCATCTATTCAAAAGACTATAGTGATAACTAGTGCTTGTTCAACTTTTCTACCGCGTCGCGATCGTCCGTTTACATTAAATAAGGCCATGAACATTTATCCTAAATCCCAATTGATCTTTCCTAAACCTTCTACTAACAAACCATATTAATAAAATTGTAACTCTAGATCATTTTCTATGAGATGTCACTCTAACGAAGTGTCCTTCCATTTTGCTTGTTTATCATTAATTAATTTCTGCATAACTACGTGTTTTATACACGGTTCAAGCTTACATTTTTTCTACCCTATAATCAGGGAAAACAATTCTCTCAACTCATGAGTGAGTTATTCATAGGTCTCACGAAAGGGAAACTGCCACATTTGGATCGTGATTCCTACCTAAACATAGGAGGTCGAGAACCTTCCTTTTGACTTTCTCATCAGGTTTCACAGTAAGTGACCTGCCCTTATTTGTATAATAACCAACAGTAATTCTGTATAAATATAAGAAGTTATAGGAACTTCTCCTTCATTCTACCCGCTTTCTTTTTTGTTACTTTCGAAGTTGTAACTTTTTCTAAAATAGTTACCTGGAAATTTCTTAAAGTACACTCCTTGTACTCAATTTAATGTTTAAACTTTAATCACTTCATTTGTCTTTTTTAAATCTTACAAAGATTTTAGTACATATATAAGGTTTGAAACCTAAAGAATTGTTAATTGCCTGGAGCAAACTTTAAACGTTAGGAGGTCTGCGATCCCAAATTGTTACTAAAAATTGAAACTATATACTTGTCAAATTTATTAGACTTCTTTGCCTTGTTAAATAAATTAAATATTTGTTTTTGGATTTATCATTTCGCAAATACTACAGTTAGGCAAGATCCTGGCTTTCCTAACTCTTCCTAGGTTCATGCCCTCGTTAATACGCAATAAATCTGTTACTATCTCTCTTGCCAGACTATCACCCTTCCCCATAGTAGTCTTATGCATGCTTGAGAGGGAATACGCTAAAGCCTTTCTCTGGCAAACCGCCCAAGTCTTAGCTGCGTTTCCCGTCAGCTTCGACCAGGTCCTTACTCACTTTAGGTATCGGAGAGCTGATTTGCATTGGCAACCGCCTTTAAGTGTATTTAAAGTTAAATTTATAACTTTTGTTGGACTCCCATTCTATTTCTCTATCCTTTTTCTCCAGTCCGAAACCCACCTCCTTTTCTTTATCATCTTCCCTTGGTGGGTAGGTTATTCCCCAGCCAATAATCTACCCACTCTTCTCCAATAGAGACATTTATTGTGCACTGAAACACTCCTTGCTTTCATGCGTTTTGTCACAGAATAGACAGTTGACCATCCTCCTTTGTTTCTCCCCAGTCAGAAGATTGAGAGCAGTTGGTACCTCCTCCTCATTTTCAGAATTCTTTAAGCATCTTGGCTTCGGTGTCTTGGTCGGAACTTGGAATCCTGCCTTTGCCATGGTTATTCTTTCTTCCTCCTCTACTTCAGATCTGAGGAAAGATAAAAGGAGACTCAGCTTGTCACTGTACGTGCCTGTCGACATCTGACTGGACGATGTGGAATTGCGTAACCAAACCCCCATAGTCTCTTCCGGAATGCAAGATTCCACCAAGGGGAACAGCATTGCCGCATATTTATCAGACGTCATACCTATGGATTCCAATGCTCTTAAATATGACTCAAGTTTATCATAAAGCAGAGGTGTAGTTAAGCTGTTCTTACTCGAAGTGAAATTTTTGATAACTAACACCAAAAGCTCTCTTACATAATACTCCGTAAGTAATTCGTCCCTTCCAAATCTGCTCCTCAGTCTATCAATAGCCTTTTGATAGTTATCAGCAGTTGGGGGAAAACTCTCAATTATTTCTCTGTCCCTAGACCAGGCGCGGATTCAAGGGGGGGGGGGGTCACGGGGGTCATGACCCCCCCCCAAACGGAGACCAACTTTTTTTGCAAACTCAAAAAACGAAAACACAATTACCAGACAAATAAAACTTAACGAATTTTAACTGAAAAACAGGTTTTTTTTCATTTTATTCAATACTGAATTATCTTTATTGGAATTATTATGTTCTGTTACAACTGTACATATTTACAACTTCTAACCTCTTGTATAAAAACTATTAGTTATACAACAAAATCAACTCGTCTATTTTGTTTAGCAAACCTTGTGATTACCGAATCGATGTTTATAGTGATGTCACGATGAATGTGCAGTAATGCACGGATAGGAAACTGGGGCTTTTTTCGCACCAAAAATTTTTGCCGACGTCCAAACTGCAAGCTTGGTTGGCAATTTAAGCTGTGACTTTCTTCCTTTGTCGGTACCAACTCGACTTGCCGAAACTGTTACGTACCTTGATCCTTTTCTCGAAGCTCGATGTAAAAGTCGCAAAACACGCCGTTGCAATTTGTACGAATATTTTTGGTGTGCTAAACGCATCAAATTTCTATCCATGAAGCTTGCAAAAAAATTGGTCTGGTTTTGTACGTTTGGTTATTTTGTGATTGCGTTTTTAGTGATACCCTTTTTCTTAACAATTTCGATTCTCTGACCCCCCACCCCTCCACCGACCCCCCCCCCCCAAGCCAAACTCTAGATCGATTCTCTGACCCCCCCCCCCAAAACCAAACTCTAGATCCGCGCCTGCCCTAGACTCCCTAACCGTCGCCTGTATCAAGTACTGAAACTTGTCCTCCTCAGGCATTTCTTTATCCTCATGGATTCCACTAAACTGGCTACAAAATCCAAGCAAGTCCTTAAAATTCCGTTGAACTGTTTAAGCTCTATTTTAGGTAGCCTGAGTTTCCTCCGTGAAGTTGGAGAAGAACACGACATAGCATTTTCACTTTGTGCTTTTGCCATAAACTTGGCGAGAAACACATTGTACTTCACTTCCACTTCGTCGAATTTTTCCTTATACTCTTTTAACTCAGCATCAAAATCATCATGTGTCCCGCCCTGTAGATTGATTAGTTCATACCATTCACTCTCAATATTACTTAAGTCTTTTGAAAGTCTTATCAATGTATTGAACTTAACCTTAATAGTTTCTTCATCCTGATTACTTTCACCAAATAACCGATTCAAATAGTCATAAGAGCGCGTAAAAACGCTCTGGTCACTCTTCTCTTCTTTGTAAGTATTTCCATCGCACCAAAAATTATGATAGGGCTCACCTGAATTATGCAGTAGAAGTCACGAAGTGCATACCCAAGTTACTTGCCACTATCACTTCAGAAAGTTGACTCGCGTTGAAATAACGGATGACGTCGGGGTCACCACAATGTGGGAGACACTCTTAACCTACCCGGTTAATGTTCCCTTTTACGATCTTAAAAAAAAAAAAGTCCTGTCGGCACGCCGGAAGGCGGAGGTAGATTTCACCGGACAAACTTGGGGATAGGCGAAAATAGGCAGAATATGCAGGTTTTCGTAGAAGGATCAGACCTCATTTATTGCGAGAATGTATTTTATAATTGGAGCTTAATTAACTTTGTTTTTCGTCATTTTATGCTTATTTTAAACATTTTATTGTCTTATGGGAACGGTAACCTTCTTGTCATTTGGGGTCCATTTTTATACTTGTGGTCACACTGTCCTTATGCAAGGTTTCGACACTGATGTGTAACTATGTAACGGTCTGTTACTTCTTCACGCAAAATTATTTCTCCCGCAGAGATTTTGGTTGGTTCCTCAGTTTAGGGGCTGCGACAACGCGGTCATGTAACCCCGTGTACTTAGGGATGGCTGTATTAGTCTGTAATTCAGGTAAGGATTGCAGACGGTCAATTTCAAGCAGTAGTTCCTAATGTTGCTACCAGGTACTACCGTCAACGACACCTAGCTGTGAACTTGGCTACTAGATGCCACAGCAACCAGCAACTCGCAACGAACGTTGGAACTTCCCCTCCAAAGGAAAGCATACTGAGGGATTTTTAGCGCTCTTAGAAAATCCGACGACTTCGGCCAGCTTTGAACTCACGACCTTGGGCATAGACATTCAGCATGTTACCAGTTACGTCACCGAAGCCGCTTCACACTTAGTCAGATGGAAATCTGAATCTGATCTCGTGCAAGTGCGTTATCTTGGCAACGTCTGATGGCTCATCCCTCATCAATTTAGTAGTGTTGCCATGGCAACCACTGATAGCTCTTGGGATTTTCTTATAATTCCGAAATCATTTTTCTCATCCCTTGGCATAATGGTGGGTCATATCAAAAATTCTTTCAGACAAAAATTTTAGGTAATTATTAGGGGAATATTGTCCATTTTGTACGGTTTTGATATTGTGCCTATTAAGAGAGATATGATTAATGTTTCCCGAAAAACCCACTTTTTCCACCCCTTTGGTCAATGGTTGCTGCTATAAAAAAAACTCTTCAAACATAAATTTTTGGGCTTTATCCGACACATAGTATGAACGTTGAACGGATTCGATATTTCACATATTAAGAGAGTTATAGCAATATTTCACCTTTTCGAAAAAAGCCCCCCATTTTCACCCCCTTCGACCGATTTAGCCCAGTAACGAACTCGACCGAGATTTTATAGGTATACATATTCGGTAAAAATTTCAAAGTGATTGGTGCAAAATTACGGCAGTTATCGTGTCCACAAGGAACTGATATACATATTTTTATATATATATATATATATATATATATATACATACATACATAAATTATATATAAACTTTTGAACTGACGGTGGTTTTGGGGTCTGGGGGATGTGAAACGCGAAGATATGTCGAAATTTTCCGGAAGTCGAAACATGGTACCCATTGCAATAGTTAGCTTTCTAATGAAATCTGCCTCTGGTTGGTTCCTCAGTTTAGGGGCTGCGACAACGCGGTCATATATATATATGTATACATATACATACATAAATTATATATAACCTTTTGAATTGACGGTGGTTTTGGGGTCTGGGGGACGTGAAACGCGAAGATATGTCGAAATTTTCCGGAAGTCGAAACATGGTACCCATTGCAATAGTTAGCTTTCTAATGAAATCTACCTCTGGTTGGTTCCTCAGTTTCGGGGCTGCGACAACGCGGTCATCTAACCCCGTGTACTTTGGGTGAGTGTAGAATCTGTCTGATAAACGGTGTGAATTGTAATGGCTGTATTAGTCTTAATTCAGGTAAGGACTGCAGACGGCCAATTTCAAGCAGTAGTTCCTAATGTTGCTACCAGGTACTACCGTCAACGACACCTAGCTGTGAACTTGGCTGCTAGATGCCACCCCAACAGCAACTCGCAACGAACGTTGGAACTTCCCCTCCAAAGGAAAGCATACTGAGGGATTTTAGCGTTCTTAGAAAATCCGACGACTTCGGCCGGCTTTGAAACCACGACCTTGGGCATAGACGTTCAGCATGCTACCAGTTACGTCACCGAAGCCGCTTCCCACTTAGTCAGATGGAAATACTGAATCTGATCTCGTGCAAGTGCGTTGTCATGGCAACGTCTGATGGCTCATCCCTCATCAATTTAGTAGTGTTGCTATGGCAACCTCTGATAGCTCTTGGCATTTTCTTATAATTCCGAAATCTTTTTTCTCATTCCTTGGCGTAATGGTGGATCATATCAAAAATTCTTTCAGACAAAAGTTTTAGGTAATTATTAGGGGAATATTGTCCATTTTGTACGGTTTTGATATTGTGCCTATTAACAGAGATATGATTAATGTTTCCCGAAAAAAAAACTTTTTCCCACCCCTTTGGTCAATGGTTGGTGCTATCAAAAAAATGTTTCAAACATAAATTTCTGAGCTTTATCCGACACATAGTATGAACTTTGAACGGATTCGATATTTCACATATTAAGAGAGTTATAGCAATATTTCGTTTTTCGAAAAAAAAAAGTCCCCCATTTTCATCCCCTTCGACCGATTTAGCCCAGTAACGAACTCGACCGAGATTTTATAGGTATACATATTCGGTAAAAAATTCAAAGTGATTGGTGCAAAATTACGGCAGTTATCGTGTCCACAAGAAACTGATATACATATATATACTTACATAAATTATGTATAAACTTTTGAACTGACGGTGGTTTTGGGGTCTGGGGGATGTGAAACGCGAAGATATGTCGAAATTTTCCGGAAGTCGAAACATGGGACCCATTGCAATAGTTAGCTTTCTAATGAAATCTACCTAATTACAGACACCAATATTTTTTACCGGCTCTGCTTCACTCGCTTTTATTTCTCTTATTATATTTTTTTCACCGTCAAGATCAACATCAGCCAAGAATACAATATTTCACATTCTCCTTAATCTCAAAAGGTAATGCGCAAGTTTCCATTGTAGCCGACCAAAGAAAGTTATTTTTAGATAGAGCACTAACAAACAAAAGGAGCAGATATTATGGAGTTTTCCACATCTGCTGTCCATAATCCACCCTCCATCCCCTTTCTAAATCATGACTAATATAGCAAAATTCTAACTGTCTGCCATTCTATGAGTGAATTATCGATAAATGCAGTTTTGCCAGCCCCAAGAATACGGTACTACTGTGTATATAGGCGGTACCGTACTGTAATCCTCCCACCCGCTAAAAGGAACTTCCGCCGCTACTGAGTAACGCCCACCTTGTGCGTATTTGATGTGTGTAATAATTGGCTGCTGTGTTATTAATGTGTGTAATATTTCACTGTAATTGTTTTTTGTAATAGTAAAATTTGTTAGATCTAGACCAATGGGTTTTGCATGGACCAATAATTATTAGGTAGAGCGGCCCGCCACGTTAGCCGTATATACACTTTTGGTTTTTGTCACGTACAGTAGGGTACTCGCGCATCAATAATATTTATCCAGACCAGACCTATGTGGTATATTTTGTATCTCACATGTTGGTAACAGTAGTGACATCACTATGTGCACGTTTTGGTACCAGTTGAAGAGACCTCATCCGCCGCTGTCGTTGAATTATCAAGAAATAGAAACACATATTTACGTAATTTAAAACATATTCCCGGTGCAGTAGTGATCATGGTTAGTAATTTGTATTGGGAATGTCACCCAGAAGATGAAACATTAATTCTGAATGAGACCAGAACGAGGCTTTTTATACTTGCATCAGACGTCATTGTGGCTTTCATCTTCTAGGGTACATTACCAATTCAAATTAGTAACCATGGTCACTACTGCACCTGAAATATATGCTAAACTACATAAATATGTACTTTTATTTATTGCTCTTTCAACAACGACAGCCATGTTCCGACGGCAAATGCATCTCGTTGAGTCAACAAGGTGCACACCTTATTGCCAACATGTGGGATACAAAATACACCACACTAATTAAAGATTAGGTACGCGACAACCCCACTGTGCGTGCAGGGGTGTATGCATGGTTAACGCGCGCCCGCAGGCTAAAACCATTGTCAGAACCCATTGGATTGGATAAAACATAGGTTAGAATGGTCGGGTTGAAGTGCAGCAAGCGGGGCACTGTTGATGACATGTTAGGCTGTAACCATTGATCTGGACGAGTTAGGCTGTAACCATTGACAAAAATCCATTGGATTGGACGTGTTAGGCTGTAACCATTGTCAAAACCACTGTTACTTTCATTTGACCCTTCACAGAACGCTACCCTAGACGGCCTATACGATTAGTAGGCTATCGTACGAATGGGGTTACGTTGGGGTTGACAATACTGTACGTAACATAACTCACGTGGATAATGGCCGACACAGCTGGAATTTTACTATAGAAGTCGTGATCTAAACTTGGGATGGTGGGTGGGTTATCTATTAAGTTACTACATCATTTTCTGATTTATTTTTCATTTGAAAAGGTATTTTGGCTAATTTCAGTATTTTATCAAGTTCAACTGCCACTTGTTACTGTTACCATTGACCATATAACAGTATGACTTGAGACTGCTATATTATGAGTTCCAAACTTATGCTTCCCATGGAAGGTACCTGTATACTAAGCAATAATTCATTATGGATTTGGTGTTGGAGCCTACCAATCAAAAAGATTTCATTTAAAAGTTTCTTTGAATGTGTTGGTGATCCTAGGAGTAATTCCTAGTTGCTATTCCACCTGTTGCCATTGAGAGAAAAAGGGAAATTTTGGCTCAACTCACCCATGCTAGACCAATTTTTATATCTATTACATGCATGACAACGTATATTTTTCTTGCCAGGGACATGCACCATCACCGACACTCCCCATGGTCTCAAAAGCAGCTGTGTACGGTATAGCAACTCTGGGCAGTGCTTCGACTAAAATACTTGTATACCCATACTCCTAATTTCTAATTTGTTCCCCTAGGGCAAAAAAGAATGTTCCACTTTGAAGTACCTTTTGTATGGGCAGTCCACTTCCTTTTTAATTATGTGTTCCTTTCTTATTTAGGCACCTGATGGGGATGTATATTCTGGAATATGGAGGTCACGTTTACAAAAATCCGAGATTCTGGTCGCTCAACATATTCTGATTCAGTCCAGTGAGAGATTTACAAGTTGTTTGAAGCAATTCTTTCCAACGCTGAGACATTCAACCCTCGACTGACCATATCGACAAAGTTGAGGGAGATCGCCTCACCAGTGGAAGCAGCCACACAATCTGCCCCAGCAACTCTTCAAGTTCGAAGGCCCCAGGGGGAAGGAGCGATCTAAGAAGCAGACCAAGTCCTTGCTGACACTGGGGCTTAGAAGTTGAAGTTGTGCTGCCTACGGCAGGCATTTGCTAGAGGGAATGAACTGTCCCAACAATGCAACAAATATTTTCATAAGAGGAATGATTTGATGAGAAATATTAGTTTAATTTGTGAAGAAAAAGAAGTGTTGGTTTAGCCGTAAATTTTACAACCTACTTACGTTTTCTATTTGTAGCAAAGCCATTTGCAATGTCTATTTAGGGTAATTAGGTTTAGTGTTGGTTAGGCAACTTCGCCTCTGGGTTGTACTTCATCGCTTCCGCCTGCTGGTCACAAGTCCACATGAAGGAGGAGGTCCTTTATAAATAAACTTGTTCACCTCGTGTTACAGTGACTAGTGTTCTCGGCTGTCGCCTCCAAATTCGATCAGAGTCGAACTAAAATGTTATTTCAGTGTTGTTGAAGTTGTATAATAGAGCCAAGATGAACTCGCATCTTTTCTCCTGGGATGTGTGAGTAGCCTACTGGTGAATTTCATGCTGTCTCATTTATATTTAAAATTATGAAACTTTTTCCTCTTCTAATTGTGTTTTTTAATGTCTGTTTCATTAAGTGTCTGTACAATGGCGATAGGATGGAACCAAGGTATAGAAAGAGAAAAATTAACAATGAATTTTGAATTAATTTATATTAATTAAGTTAATAAATGGTTTAAAAAATATGTTCATTTCAATTCTTTTTCTGGACATCCTATCTTATACCCTTATTAAAAAATGTGGATAAACGAATGGATAGATTCCCAGGTAAGAGCACAATTCAATACAAATAACTGGCATTGAATATTACTGTAGTAAATATTTTGTGTATCTGTGAGCCAACATAGGGAAACCATTCCAAATGTTCAACCTTATTTTGAATCCATATCATTATGGACATGTATATTTCTCTTGCATTCCAATATTACAGTATTCTATGGTGAGTATCCGCTCTACCCTCAAGTTTTATAATATTAAAAGAATCTATTTTCAGTCAGTCAACACAGCAATGTGGCCAAGTAAATTCTTTCCAGTTAGTGTGACAAATTAATCGGGCACATACTGTGTTTAGCGACTGAAAATTGATTCTTTCTTAGATAACAAAGGCGACACAAGATTTTTTCTAAAACTTGGTCAGGTCTTAGTTGACTGAATAGAGAACGTCTCCCCTAGCTGTGAAAGCTTCCTATTAAATTTTCATTAACAGAACGCTTTTCAATCAGTCAACATGATTCTGTCCAATTAGTTTGGGAGAGGAGCAACAATTAATATTTTATCACCCAAACCTTAAAGAAATAGTTATTGTTGTTTTACGGGGCGGAACTATGAGGTCATCTACCCCCTTAAAGAAATATTACAAGAATTAAGTTATTTATTACTTGACACATTTTTGTAGAAAAGAGTTTTTGTATATACATTTTTAATCGCATCTGATATGGTACCTTATTGAAATATACGGGGGAATTATATAACTGAAGGGCTTGGGGCAACATAGTGATATCCCTCATTTTGTTAATTTTACTCTGAAGCAAAATAGCTTGCCAATAGCCTTGCACTACAATTATTTACATACATTGCTGTGCTTTACCACTAAGGGCTACAGTAATATGAACAAACTTGTTTGATTGGATTTTATGGAAATAATACATGTTAATTTTGTGGGTTATGTTGCCCCAAACAATTGGCTTGTTTGATAGTAGGGTATTCAATGATAATTGTTGTTTTAAAGAGTGGAACAGCGAGTTCATCTTCCGCACGTAACACGTAGGAGAGACAATTTTTATTTCTTTAGAAATTTAGGCGGATGTTTAAATAAGAAATCAGTCTAATAATTAGTGGACTAGCCTACAATAAAATTGAATTTCAAAAGAAGAGTTATTATTATCGTCAGGATGTCGACCCCTTATTATTCCCGTTTTCAACAAGGTTGGGGATGAGATACGATGAAAGTCTATGTGGTGGGTGGTTTATACCTCCGGATGGCCTAACTGATGCCAACCTCGTGAGAACTGAAATTAATGAAACTTGACTAGGAGATGGAAGATAGAGGTCGTGGCCTATTCGAAGGTAATGTCCTCGTATTTGCCTGGACCTGAAGATTGGAAACCACTGAAAACCATTTACATGACGGCCGACGGTGAGATTTGAACTCACGTCTCCCGAGTCCGCAGATAGCTTGGCTCCACGGCGTTGCACCGCGCATTAACAAGGGTGTCTACAATTCTGTCGCTTAAAATTTATTATTTTTTATGTATATATCATAGATAATAGACCAATAAGTATGGTAGCTTCAAAGGAACTCTATGCATTGCTCAAAGTTCCCGCGTCAGCTTGTACACGGTCGACTCTAGACAGGTCGGAAGGCTGAGACTTGGCAACATGTTCATCAGTCATACCTCATACCGCTGCCAGGCGGGAATACGAGGGAACGTTCAGTCTGGCACATTGTTCTGTGGTCTGGCAGGTGTTCTTGTTTATCTCATAGGGATATTTCCTTCTATATTTTGTTTCTTATGCTCTGTACGTTTATACGCTTTATAGTAGCGTTTATACTACCCTTCCAGATGAGTTTTTTACTGTAATCCCTAATCGAGAACACACTGACGAGTGTGCTTTGTATCTGGCAAATGTGGTATTTTTAAATGCCTACGGTACATGGAATTATAACATATCGTACTTCGTGTTTTAAACTTTGACTAGATGAAACCCGTCAAAACATGACGGACAATGGAAAAAAAATTACTGAAGAAGCTTCTTATATAAGTTACATTCTTTGTACGATTACTTTTTAGCACTATTGCAACTTTAAGGGCGTCAAAAGATAGCACTCTCAGCATTGCAATATATTGCTGGTCATGACTGAAAACGTGATGAGGTCATCATCATCTTGCACAGTTTCCAGCCACTGGCCGGGTCTGTTTGGAACACAAGCCTCTCCAACGTCTTCTGTCTTCCCACCATCTCTCAGCCTCCACCCTTGTCCAGTCTTCTCTCTTCTTCACGATTTCTTCCTCCCCCTTCAGCCACCTGTCTCTCGGTCTCTTTCCTTCCCACTTCGTCTCGTGTATTCTCCTGGGTATCCTCTTCTCCTCCAATCGTTTTACATGTCCATACCATCTAAGTCTAGATTTCTCTATACCATCCTGTAATGGTTCATCCTTCATTAATTCTCCGGTCCTCTCATTTCTTATTCTGTCCGTCTTTGTAGCTCCAATACTGCTTCACAAGAACCTCATCTCACTGGCCTGTATTTTGCTCTTCTCCCTTCCTTTCATAACCCAGGTCTCCGAGGCATACGTCAGGATAGTGACATAGTGCGTCCGATATATGATCTTTTTGGTGTTCTGAGGGACATTCTTGCTCCATAACATGCTTCTCACACTCCTCCGGAATGCTTCTGCCTGTCTCCCCCGCTCATTTATTTCTCTATCGTTTCTTCCATTCTCTTGTATCAGGCTTCCCAGATACTTGAAACTCTCCACTTCCTTCAGCTGTTCCCCACCAATTGTTATTCCTGTTGTGGTTCTTTCCTTCTTCCTTGTTGTGATCACCATCTCACTCTTATTTATGCTAAGTTTCATCCCATACCCTTGTATTATTCCTTCCCACACGTCCAACTGTTCCTGTACCTCCTCCTCCTTGTTTCCCCAAATCAACAAATCATCTGCAAGCACCATTGCTTTCATCTTTCCTTACCCAATTACTTGTGCCACTCGGGTCATTATGTCATCCATCACCACAATGAAAAGTAACGGTGACAGTGCACTTCCTTGTTTCAGGCCGTTTCTCTGTTCCAACCAGTCCGATCTCTCTCCTCCCACTTTCACACAGCTCACGCTTCCCTTGTACAACTCCTTTATCCTCCTTATAGTCCATTTTTATATTCCTCTATCCTGCAGGGACTTCCATACTTTGTTTCTGCATACACTGTCATATGCTTTCTCAATGTCCAGGAAGGCCATCAGTAGATCTGTTCCATACTCATAGTGCTGTTCTTGTAACTGCCTTACAGCAAAAATCAAATCCACTGTGGACCTTCCTGCTCTGAAGCCATGTTGTTCTTCCCTCATCCCTCCTTCTATCCTTGTCCTAATTCTCCTTTCCAAAACTTTCTCAAACAACTTTGCACAATGACTCATCAGTGTTATTCCCCGATAGTTTCTGCATTCTGTTCTACTACCTTTCTTGAAGATAGGGACAATTATTCCCTTTTCCAGTCCTCTGGGGTCTTCCTTTCCTTCCATGCTGTCTTCATCACTCGGTACATCCATTGTATCCCCACCTCTCCTGCTGCTCTCACCATCTCCACACTCAACTCATCCACACCCGGTGCCTTCCCTCCTTTCTTCTTCCTCACTGCATCTTCCATTTCTTTCCACGTGAAATCCTTTTCTGTTTGCAGTTCATCTACTGTACCTCTTCCCCGATTTCTTCCTCCTTTCCGTGGTTTCCATTTGGGTTCAGGAGTTCTTCAAAATATTCTTTCCACATTTTCTTCAGTTCTTCCCTATTTTCTGTCCCTTGTCCCCTTTTGTTCACCATTCTAACATAATCCGTAGGATCCTTCCGCCTCTTATTCTTTACCATCCCATACAGGACCTTTTTTGCACCTTCACTATCCTGCTGGTCATGACTGAAAACGTGATGAGGTAAATAGCCCAATACGTTCAAGAGTTTCTCCTTGAGCTTGATTGTGATAAAGTAGGCCGAGCGAATAGGACATTGTTGCCTATTAAAAGAAAATGTACTGTACCTGCAAGTGTTTTATCGGAAGGTGTTAAATCAAGTCGTAGGATTTGAGCTCTCTGCCTAATATTACTGCACCTATTATATCCGAATCCAAGCGATTTCTTACATATTTCTTACAATTAATATATTACCATATATGAGCCCTTGGGAAACGTTCAGATTTCTAAGGAGCATATCTACGGCTCAAACGTTCGAAGTATGTGGAGGCGAATCACTTAATTCCAAGGAATTGAAAAATTCAATAATAGGGAAATAAAGTAGTTGGCTTTCATCTTCAGTATCCAATCTGTTAACGCTGATGTATGTGTTTGAACTACTGGATATAAGTTCAATGACTTTTAAATTAATATCATTACAATGTTGCAGCTTGGCAAATATTTTATATTCCAGCAGATCAATTTTATCCTCACAACAGTAAAGACCAAAGTAACCACGCATAGATTTTACGCAAGAGAAATACAATGTAGAACAATGTTTACATTTGATCGTCAAAGACCTTACAGTACACTGTACTGCATAATATCTGGAATTGTTTCTGAAATGGCCTATTTATATTGGATTTTAAATGTGGCTTCGTATTATTCGATAACACTATAGTGTCCTGCAATAACGGAGCCGCTAAATATTAAATGGCAAATAATACTTCCATTGCCGAAATCAACTGCGTAGTTAGACTTAGTACTCTAAACACATAATCATTAAACAATTGTCTTATACAATGAAGTTCAACATGACCGTCCAGAGACTTTCATACTCAAGTTGGTTGGTGAGGAGAATGCGATGAGACTGATCGCTTAAAATAAATTCCTTATAATTGTTCCTGCCAGCGATTTTTTTTGCAATAGCTTGAAAACGCAGCTCAGAATGACGTTCTTAATTTTGTTATAAACAGTACGAAACTGCTCTAAATAAGCAATTTCCATCACCTGTTATAGGTTATGGCAGTACATTTTGCAGGGGAACATAGAATCACTTCGCCAACTACTGGAATGACCATAGGCCTATACTCAATACTCACTTCGACAGTCACCCTAATGGAGGCAGTTTTTGAATTCTATGTCCCGTGCATGTCAAAAATCGTATTAACACATGGAGGCCCACCTATTCTTGTCTATCGCCCTGGAGACCCGGGTTACATTTCCTGCTCTGCCAAGAAATTTAATTCTGGTCTGAGGGCAAAAACGGGGCACATTCAGTCTCTTGAGCTATAACTAAGAAGAGGAAGGTTTCATTCCCACCTCGACAATCTTGGATGTGGTTTTCCGTGGTTTCCCACTTCCACTTAAGGCAAATACCGGGATGGTTCCTAACTTAAGGCCTTGGCCGTCTCCTTGCCATTTACCACCTTAATTACAAATACACACAGTAATGCAGCCATCATAATAACACAGGTTATCAGAGAAAATTTCACACATACACACCCAAGTACACGGGGCTGAGTGACCACGATGTCAGAGCCCTTCAAACGAATTATATTTGCCAAGTGTCTCTCATGGCGAAAGCAATTGTGGACACGCGCGAGTGCCTGGAAAACTACTTTTTCTTTAATAATTTAAGAGTATATCGACGATGCATAATTATAACCTTTAGTCTAGGACGCTAATAACTTGACCACCGAAGCATTGGGAAGAAATTGCAATATTAAGTTACATAAACAACCTAGCCTACACATTCAACTGTCGGTTAATGTTCCTCAACATTTCCCTTCTTAAATATTCCCCTCCTTTATAATTTTCCATCACGCGAAAACGTGCCATGTCTTGTGTTTTAAATATATCGATGCAATGGTGTTGCCATCTGCTGTCAGTTACTGGAACTATATGGGCGATATACTGCCATCTGTTGTCAGTTATAGGAACTGATTGCAGATATTTAAACGGCGTACTGTGGACAACAGATTGCTCTTTTGATCACATGCTGCAATGTAATGGTAAAACGGAAATAAAACGTATTTAGAGGGAATGTAGAAATAAGTATCTTTAACAGACATAAAACCTTACTAATACTCCTTGATTAAACAATATTTCAGTGGTAAAAAGAATATATATACTGGTGAGGGCTGGGATCGAACCGGCGCTTCTTGGAACAACAGTCAGTTGCCTTAACCACGTGGCTACTCGCGCACTCATGTTAAGCAGCAGACGCAGCCATTCATTATATTCAAAAGCCGCTGTCTGAAGGAAATAATCCATTTTATTATCCAAATAAATCAATGTTGTACATTCGTATACGTTCATACTGTTATTATATGTTATTGTCAGAACTTGGTTAATGTATGTTTTCAATTACATGGAAGCTTATTAAATAACTTACATTTTAATGGACTTCTCACCGCCATTTTGTCATGACCCCAGGCGGATTGTGCGCATGCGTGAGGGCCAAGAATTCTGCTATTTTCTATAATAATTTAAAAATATACCGTAATATATTTGTTTATTTTAGAGACTCTCTGCAAATCTAGAGGCCAAGAGCTTTCGTTAGAATGTCTTACGAAGCCAATCGGTTAAGTCGTTTTCACAATCTCGTGTGTACAAAAAACAGCTTAGTGTTTTAAATATATAGATAGATTTTCCTGGAATGTTTCGGCACCGTAACAATGCCAGATACATGTTGTATCCACAACTGGAATGCAAATTAACCAAGTAAGGGAGGCTACACACCAGTGTTTAGGTTCCCAAGTGACGAAAATCTGCGCCAGGCCTGGATTAGGGAACCTTCGAAATGGTTCGTAGATTGCATAAATTAGTCAATTAAGTGAAAAAATACTTTCAGTTATTGCCACTGTATTGCTAAACAATTATTCACAGGGAAGGAATGATGCTGTTGATGTCAGCAAGCTTGGTTATGGGAAGAGGAAGTTGCAGCACCTTAGGACGGAATCAGAAGTAATCTGATACAGTTATGGAATACCAGCAGCAACAGACTATTTTTATAATGGTAGTAAATTATCTACATACATGTGCGGCGGAATCGAAGGTTTATAGGCCAACAGTGTGAAGATGTTATGGGAGATAGCCTACATTTTTGCATCACATAACCCTCAATTGCATCTACTTACTCCAAATTACTATTATTATTATAACACCGCCAATTGTTTTATTACCATTCTTCAGAGTAGTAAAATACGAAAAGAAACCAAAATAATTTCTTTATTTTGCTAAACACTTTTATGTTGGTAAATTATTTTCGTGTCACTCATGCCTAATATCAGCTGCTTGGCTGTAATAACAACTTTTCACGATCATATGCACGGTATTCATTTAATTCCGATTGTAACACTGATCATGTGTAAATAAAAATCAACATATGTTTTGCTTAACATGTACATTATGTTTGTCCGATATTAATTCCGTAGTTTTTGTGGCCTCCCTTGCTAGCAAACAGCTGTTTCCGTTCAGGCACTCGTGACGAAGTATGACTGACAATAGCCGTAGCTACAGTGTTGTCGGGTTGAACCTTCCGACCTTTCTAGAGTCGAGCGTGGCTTGTAGCAAAGCGTTCGGGCGGGTTCACGCTTGCTAGCCTAGCAACAAGCCAGCAGGCACCTGGCAAGCACAGAACAGTTAGCAGATTGCTGAGCCCAATGAAAGCGCATCACATCTATAGATATTTCATACAACGTAGAAATAACCGAATATAAACAGCATTACCTTTCTCAGCCAATTCTATACCAAATACTCACATTGGCAAATATACCTACGACTTGTTCCATGTGCCGTCATCTTCAAACGATCGTAACCCCAAAAGTTACCAAATGTAACTAGTCAATAATTATTAACATATAGGGACAGTCATCTTCCAATTTCTTCACATATATTCCAAGCTCGGCTTTCATAATGCGCGTTTATACGATAACGTCGATCAATGATGTAGGCCTAACAACATACGTAGATATAGTACACATATCTTTAAAGATATTAACTTTCCAAAACACATTACAACATTTGACGAAATAGTTGAGATGTCGTAGATCTTCAGACGACATCAGGGGATGGAATTCAGGAGGCAAGCTCCCAAAATTCCCCCTAAATCTTCCGCAGGGAGAAATCACATCTTACCCTTTCAAAGTTCAGAACCACAATCTTTTTACTATAATCAGAGTTCTATAAAGGTAACCATGACTCCATTAAAACAAAATACAACTCAGATTTCCTTTCCCACGAAGAAAACCTTTCAGCCGGCCTCCTAGCGGATCGAGAAGAACTACAACTCGTGAGTCAGTATCACTCACCAGCGCGTGGTGCAATCTATCGACGGCAAACTTAACTAACACAGCCGCGATATTCAAATTCATGCCAATAGTTATATTTTCGTACTTCGATCAGGGTAGGGTACCTTAATACTGGCTCAATATCCATGTGTACTGCTGTAAGTATATGTGGGTAAGAAGATGACCAAAGGTAATTCAATTTATATTCAGTTCTTTGGTCGGAAGTGTGGTAGCCTGCCTAAGAAGAAATGTTATTATTTATTTGTCGGCCTCGTGATTTCTCACTTAATGAGCCGACATACAGGTTGTATGACGTAGTTAAGGTTTTATAACCTTTATTTAATTTGTAAATCTCCCTTTCGTTAAGTATGTATTAGTTTAATCCATATGATTCCATGCAAGCTTATTTTATTATTATATTCCTTGATTCAAGTAGTAACCGCAGCGCTGTAAGTATTTTCGTGTGTTTTTTTAAGTGCTATGGCAGCACACTGATTATTAAATGTGGGTCAAAGGATAAGTAGCGGAGATATTAGAAAGACAATGGGAAGCCATTAGATAGAATGCGACTTGGGGATCTCAATTCCTGTCATTTACGATTTGCTGTATGAATTGATTCATATTTAGTTGCCGAAAAGTTAAATGTAATGGATAGATGGTTTGAAGCTTTGAAGACGATTATGAAATAATTGATTGAATATCAAATGTTATGATCCTACTATATACCGTAATATCCACTGATAGGCCAATCTTGTCTACGTATAAGAGTCAATCTACGATTATGACCTAGGGTGAAATGTAGATTATGATGAAAGGGAAAGCGATTAGGTTACTTCTGCAAATGAGTACATTCCTGGTGCAGGAACACACACCTTCTATTTATTAATTGTATATGTATTTGTTTTATGTTTGTACTTAAGTGTTTAAAGGTTTGTGAATGTTTGGTGATGAATATAGATGTTATGTTGCAAAGAACCTCTGTATTATTTCCGAGTGTAGATCTGGGGACGGTTTCAGACAAATCATCTGGGTTATGGTTAAAAATAGGTCCGGCAGCTTCATACACATAGGGAGGGGGGTTTCATCTGGTAGCAGAGCGTGGTTTCGATCCACGGAACTCTGGGTTATGGGCCCAGCACGCTTCCACTTTTTTATTTGTTTGGGATTGTTTTTGTATTTGCACTTGGAAATAATGCTAGGACTATGGTTAACCTCCAAATATGTGACAATACGTGTATGTATTTAATTATGTGTCTTGTCTGTTTCATGTAACTCGTTACTAATTTAAATGGATTCGAGTATTGCAAAGTCGGTGACCTATTTATCAAAAGAAGAAATAGCCTATGGAATTTTTATTCGTGGGTCTGAGCCCAATTTTCACCGAGAGTTGGTTATCTTACTTCTCAAATCTTTGAAGGATAAACCAGTAATTGTATTGCCTGATGATCATCATCTGTGGGCAACTGGTAAGTCCAGTATTGTATTATCTGTCTCCGTGTTATTGAAGTGTGCTAATTCTTTGGAAAATGTTGGCATTCCTTCGACATATCGTGTGAATAAGTTTAAATTTCGTTCGCTGCATTGGATCAAGCGTTTGTTGACATTAATTATTTTCTGGTCGAAAAGTGATTTTGATTTTGCTGAAAAGTTCATTGGTCTGCCTAATAGGCTCCTTGATAATTATAATCGGGTGTCATCTGAGATAATTGATGAGATTCCTGCTGATATTATTGTGTGTGCGGAAAGTGCTTGCTCAAGTATAAATAATTCGAGTGAAATAGTTGTCGAGAATTATTTGGGTGATCATTTAGAACCTGTATCGAAAGGTAGTTGCGATAATATGCTGAATCACGTGACTAAATTGCATGCTTCGAAGCATAATAATGGATTAGAGTTATCGAATAATTTGTCAAGGGCTGTGTCGAGTCCAATTGATTCAAATGAAAGTGATCATGAGCAGTTAAACGAAAGAAATGACATGTTTCCGGTACCAATGTCATGTCACAGCGTTGGTAATACTGGAAGTGATTAAGGAGATCGTTTGCCACATAACACAAGGGCAGTTCAAACTGATAATAGCCTAGTTTGTAAAAGTAACGTTGTGGAAAGGGTGAATTTGCGTGGCGACTTGAATTATTCTACTTCATCTGGCGTCGTTGTACCACCTAACCTCACTCCCAACGGGGATATTAAGATTGTATATTCACCCAACCCATTAAGTTCTCTTCTTAAGGATTTTCACGTTTGTAGCGGAACAGATAATGATTTACTCGTGACATTTTTAAAGAAATTTGTCGAATTGAGGGATAGTGCTGTTGTGTTTGGCTTGTCAGATCTGCAGATATTTAGGATTATTTACCCTTGCACTAACGGGTTGTTACGGGAAAAACTTATTGAATGTATGAGTGCTCGTAAGTCTTTAGATGCTTTCCAAATTGAAGTTTTGAATATTTTTATAACCTCGCACGCATTGCCTGATCTGCATAGATGTTACTTATTTCGTGGACAACGCATGGATGAGACTTTCAACGAATACTTTCTTTATATTAAGGGTAATGCAAAGGATTTCGCAACTGGTTTGAATGAAGAACAGATCGTTACTTCATTGGTAGAAGGCATCAACCCTATTTACTGGTCTTACTTGTCCATGAATGCCAAACCTCTTATTTAGGCCGAGTTCAACGAAATTATTTTATTTGCTGAAAAAATTAGAAAGGCAGACATGTTACGTATCAGTAATCCTTCCTTGTCATGTACTCCTACGCAAGGTTATGTAGGTTATTTTCAGCCTCATGGCGATGCTCAAGTGAGAGCAGCAGTGCAGTCGAGTGACATCAATCCTGTTCCTGATTATTATGTTAATTTATTTCAGCCAAATGTATTACAGGGTAGCAGAGATTTCAGACCTGCAAATGTTTCGCCAAATGTATTTCAGGGGCGTGCTTACCGGAGGTACAGTGGGAGTGGAGTCAGCAAGGGTAAGAGATGTAATCGTTGTGGTTCTTATGACCACATTAGTCGATGGTGTGCTGCCAATCCTAGTCATGATTCAAAAGGATGTGCGAATGAAAAATCGTCCGATAACTTTAAGGGAAAATCAATTCCTGTTAAGAAGAAATCTCAAAATGTAGGAAAAAGAGATTATGGTCGAGGTCTTGCCAATAGCAAGAAAGTATGCTGTCACATTGCTGGGGTAGACAATGGTATTTCTCCTTTTATAAATGTTGACATAAGTAATGAACCTGTGCCTGCGTTAATCGATTCAGGTAGTGTAAATTCATTTTTAAGTTTGAAATGGTTCATCGGTATGTCATTGGTATACAAATTTGGGAATTTAATGGATAGTTGTAATAACGTAATGTCTGCTAATTCGTCATCGTTGGAAGTTGAAGGCTTCCTGAAAGTTAGAATTCGCATTCTGAATTTCACGTGGAAATTTAAACTGTTGGTGGTTAATAATCTATCGTGTGATGTGATTTTGGGTGATGATTTTTTAGCCCATGTTGGGTTGTTGATCGACTTAAGATCGGAAACATGTTGATTCAAGTTCATAACCAATCTACACATAAAATTCAATAGTCCAGCATATTGTTTGAGTGCGAATTCAGCACAGGCTGTGAACATTGAAGACCTTAAATTTGATTATCTGAGCGAAGACCAAGCAAAAGCTATACGGGCGTTATGTTACGAATTTCCAGACGTCTTGACTGACCACTTGGGTACTACGAACGTTATGGAGTACGAAATTGAGTTTTCGAACTCCATTCCTCTAAGGTCTTCGCCATATCGTTTGTCTCCTCCAAAATGAAGGTGTTGAAAGGCATAATAGATGAGATGCTTGAAGAGGGGGTAGTGAGGAAGTCTACTTCTCCTTATTCCTCACCCATTTTCTTAGTGCATGAGCCAAATGGGGAATTTCGGTCGGTTGTGGACTATCGAGCCTTAAATAAGAAGGTGATTCTTCAACAAATTCCTTTGCCCGATTTACAATCCTGTTTCGGGTGGTGCCAGGGGGCAAAACTCTTCACCGTGCTTGATTCAAAAAAGCATATCTACAAATCCCGTTGTGTGAGAAATCTAAAGCTGTCACTGCATTCACCACGGACTGGAATTTGTATGAATTTCAGTGCCTTCCGTTCTATTTGTCGACAGGTGTGGCAGTGTTAAGTCGCTTACTTGAGAATATCATTGACGGAATAAAATGTAAATCTGTTTACCATTATCTCTATGATGTGGTAGTGTTTAGTAAGTCCTTTGAAGAACTTGTAGAACATCTCAGGGAAGTTTTAAAGTGACTCAAAGAAGCGGGATTAACGGTGAAGTTAACGAAGGTGTCGTTTTCAAAACCCCAAATTTCGTTCCTGGGTCATATTGTATCGTCATCTGGAGTTTCCGTCGACCAGACCAGAACGCAATCTATTCGGGATTTTAAACCACCTAGAAACGTTAAGGAAGTTGCTCGTTTCCTTGGGATGTTAAATTATTTCCGCAAGTTCGTCCCTAATTTTGCTCACAGGGCAGCTCCTTTGAATATATTAAGAAAGAAAGGTACTGAGTTTATTTGGGGTCCTTCACAAGTATCAGCCTTCGAAGACTTTAAGATGACTCTGATCAACGCTCCTATTTTGGCTATTCCGAACTTCTCCAAGCGCTTTATAATACAAACGGATGCCTCAAACAGGGCAGTGGGTGCTGTTCTGCTACAGCAGCATGAGGATGGTTGGATGCCTATTACCTACGCATCACGTACCTTAACTGATGCCGAACTAAAGTATTTGGTATATGATTTAGAAGGGTTGGCAGTCTTGTTCGCCCTGGAAAAGTTTAAATTATATGTGGAACACGTAGAGTTTGAACTTGAGACAGACAACCAAGCTTTGAGTTGGGAAAACCGGTAGAATTGCACGCTGGGCAACCAAAATTCTGTCTTTCAAGTTTAGTGTAACGCATATAAGAGGAACTGAGACCGTGATTACCGACTGTTTGAGTCGCATGTACGGGGAATCGTCTGACGCTTGTGACAAAGAAGAAACTTCTTGTAATAATATTTTGATTGGTAGTCCTTGTAACGTGATATTGTCAAATTGCCCTTTATTATTTCGTGATGTTTCTGGATATCAAAGGGAAGACGCTGTTTTGTGGGAGATTATACAGAGCTCGAGAAGGGTGAAGTTTTTCAGCCATATTCCATGAAAGGGAATATTCTATGTTGTATTGCACGTCAAGACAAAATAGCCAAGATTGTACTACCATCTATATTAGTATCAGAGATATTTAAGTACTTTCATGAGTTACCTATTGGTGCTCATCCAGGGGTGTACAAAACTAGGCTAAGGATAAGAGAGAATTTCATTTGGAGGGGAATGGATAAATATATTAGACGGATGGTAAATAACTGTTAAACCTGTAAACGTTCTAAGCCTCCAACCAACATGAGAGTTGGGATGTTGTCGTCAGAAGTTGCCACTAGACCCATGCAAAAGTTGTTCCTGAATTTTATAGGCCCATTTCCTGTGTCTAGGTGCGGAAACCGGTTAGCCCTAGTCTGTACGGACGGGTTTACCAGATTTAACTGGATTTTTCCCACTAGGAATGCCACGACACAAACAGTTATTAAATGTTCGGAACAGAATTTTGCTTCATTCGGTCCGTGTCAATTCTTGGTCACGGATAACGCCAAATGCTTTAAGTCTAGTGAAATGGGACTTTTTTGTTTGAATGATCAATTTAGCACATATTACCCCCAAAGATTCATACGCTGAGCGTGTGAATCGCAATCTGAGAGCGGCACTAATTGCTTTTCATCATAAAGATCATAGTCAATGGGACTCTTGTATATCTTGGCTAAACTTTTCATTCAATACTGCCGTCCATGAATCCCACAAAACCACTCCGCTTTCCTTAATGTTTTCCTTCATTCCTAATACGCCCATCTCAAATATTCGGTCTATTAACCAGCTATTGCCTGAGCAATATACCTTTAGAGATCTCAAAACTATCTGGAAAAAGGCTAGATCAAATATGAAACTAGCCCATGATAAGTTAGAGAAGAGGTATAATCTGGGACGTAAAACAACTGACATTATAGTTGGAGATAAAGTCTGTGTGAAAAATGTTTCTTTGAAGGAAATTGAGCCAAAGGAGTCGAGCAAATTAAGGGAAATATTTTGTGGACCTTTTGAAGTCGCTAGTTTCTTAACACCCGTGACGTGCCTGATCAGAGATCCCGTCAGGAAAAGGATTTCTAGAGTGCACCTGTCACATGTTAAGAATGGTGCTGATGACCGTGCAGTGTAAGTTTGTGTGATATTTTCTAAATTGTGCAGACTACAAAATATTCTTGGTATGACTGTGAGTGCTTGTTGTATAAATGGATGTCTCAATTTAGATTTGTTGATTATTGGGGTGGGAGTTATGGTTTTGTTGATTCGAATTAAGGTTAGGTTTTATATTATTTAAATTGTTTAACTTATTTTGATGCATTGCCGAATATATAAATTGGTATATCGTTAAAATATCTTTGTTCGCCTTACGGGCCTCATTATGGAAGGTATGGGTCCGATAGGTGACATAAGGTGATCTTGTGTAAAGGTAAGTTGTTACAAACCTCTTCTAAGATTTCTTCGGGTATGTGACTATAGGTCACTTTTAATGTACTTGGTGAAGCTGGAAAGGTAAGGAATTAAGATGTGTTATGTGTTGTCAGGTTGGTAATTGTGTGGTATCGTTGAAGTGAATGTAAAGAGATTCATTGTCCGATGCTATATATTGATGTTGATTTAAGGGTAATTTGTGTTATGTGTCGGTGTTTTAACGGGTATCTAATTATATTATGGTCGATTTTTTGGGTGGTAACTTGTGATATTTATGTGGAAATTTTAAGATTATGTATGTAGGTATGTATGTATGTATGTATGTATGAAAGAAAGTTTTGGGTGAGTTTTGTTGGTCTGTACGTGTATTCCGGTTGCTAATTTGATTGTAGACTCTTCTTATAATTTTTCCTTGGGATTTTTTGGTTATTTCCATCGTTTTGGTTTTCGTTCGTGTTTTTTTGTTTTTCTTGGAATTTTCTAAATGACTTGGACAGATTTTCAATGCAGGACTTGCCTACGTGTATTTTTGTTTCTGCTTTGTAAGTTTTCTCTCATTCAAGACTATTTAATAATTTGATTTTTATTGACTTGTAGTACATTTGTCACATATTAAGAAGGGAGGTAGTGAACCCAACGGTGTTAGGCTGACTGGTGTCGAACCTGGTTCTCTGAGATAGATGAGTTCAGACTAGAGATACCAGCAAGAAACGAACACAAGATCTTTTGAGGGAGTTTAAGCCATAAAAACCCCTAGAGAAAATACACATTAAAACACTGTTGTGATATGAACAAATTCTGACATTATTTGTTAATATATTGTAGAAAATATTAGCAGAATACTGCAGTATTGGGCTGTAGGATGCATATAATTGAGGACTTAGCGCAGAGAGTTTGAACTCTTGACAGATTGTAAATGGCTCTGGAATTGAGGCGTGGTTTCGTGGAGCCATGCCAGTCACATTGACCTATTTATGCTGCCTGGGACAAGGCAGGACGGTAATATATGGGCAAGTGATTCCCCGTTACATAAGGAAGAGTCCAGGGGGGTGAGAAGATACCAGAATAATTTAATGATTACTCGCGAATGGAGTAACTCAGAGACATGAGGATTGCACCTATGTGAATGAATGGCCAGGAGGCTAATTATCAAGCCGTTAAACATTGAAATCGAGGCAGATTTAATGTAACGCGCATTGACACCGTAGATATGAGGCCAGCGCCAGAATCTGACCATGTCTTCGGGGATAAACCGATGACGTGGAGTGGGGACGCGCTGGCAAAGTCAATTAATATTAATTAATTGGCCGATCGATCCTCGAGCACAGAGACGGATATGTGATCAGCGAGGAAAAAGGGTCCAGGAAAACGTTATTTCAAGACCAGAAATATACGGAGAGAGGAGATGAAGCTGCAAGGAAATTTTCGACCTACTTTTTTTTAAAATCTCCAAACGAATATAAGGTCAGTGGAACGAACAGTCGGGGTCAGTCGAATCATAGTCTAGTGCGCAGCGCACGTCGCCGGAGTCCAGGAAGGGACGCGCGGACATCAGTATGTTGAGTGCTCATCAACATAATAACCATGCAGTAAGGCATTAAGTAAGAGCGATTAATGTAGTCAGTTGAACCGTACTTTAGTGCAGAGTGCACGCCGCCCGAGTCCAGAGTGGGGCGCGCGGACTTTAACAGTTTAAGTGCATCAACATAATAGCCATGCAGTAAGGCGTTAATAAGAACAATTAATAAGGACAGTCGTGCCATACTTTTATAGTCGGCATTACGAGTGATTACTATTGAGTACGCAGAAAATGTACCGTGTGATGTACAAGGTAGGACAATGTCAGATGAGGAAATCGTACCTCAGGACGAGGAGATATTATGTGGCATCATAATAATGTACGTGGAACTGTCCAATGTTTTGTGATAAGCAGATCATTAAGGGGGACTGTAAGTCCGGCCGAAGGACAATTGAAAGTGGTAATTGTACAAGTACAATGGACAATGGACGAGCGCAATATATAAGCTATAGGTTAGACATATAATAGGATGTCGAACGGCGCAGGTATAAACTTTGTTACGCAAGTGATGAAATTTCGCAGGGATACCACTGTACGATGTGCAAGCATATTTATGCGATATCGGGAAATTTATCTAAGGATAGAAATTGGTAGACAGATGGGGGGCCGCTAGGAATCATTAGGCAGAGAATCGAGGCTTTCGAACGAGATGCGGGATAGCAGTGAAGGATAGATCTTCAACGCCTGCATTTTTGATATTCTGCAAAGAAGGGTCAACCATTAAGAAATGTACATAGCGATCGTGTGATTTTAGTGATGATCATTTAAACATAAGTAAAATTAACAGTGTAATAAGTGATATAACGTGTTGTGTGAATAAGGAAGCAACAGCTTCGACATGGAGAAGCAAAGTGCAGTGTGTTTTGTAAGGAAAAAATTATGTAAAATGTGTGTGAAAAGTATGATAATGCCTTGCTAATTTGCAAATTATGGCGGGCATTACTGGAGGAAAGGTGTGGTCGGAGCCACCAGATTAACCAATGTGAGTACCCAAAAACCATGATTTTGTAGTAAATATAGTCCACTGTATGTTGAGTGATTTCAAAATTTATAGAATATGCCAATAAGAGTCAATTTTGGGAGGTAGAACCTCGAGATATTAATGTTGTGTTGATTTTAGTCTAGTTGAGATGCCTTTGTACATCATTGAGTGGATAAATCGTTACCACTAATGTAAAAATGGCAATTGAGTTATATAGAAAGTTAATGTAACGAACACGGATGTTCGGTTATTGAATACGGTTACGTTGTGTCGGTATAGGGAAAATTTATCTCAGTAATAAAAATAATAATAATAATAATAATAATAATAAGAAGAAGAATAAAGGAATACACATCCGGGAGAATGTATGTAAGCAAATATATATGCTAATTGGAATACTTGTGTATCCAAGCAGTAGTATTATACGTGTTGGGCTAAGCAAAGGAATTTAATATCAGAGTATATTATGATAATTGATATAAATATGCAAGAATACAGGAACTGGAAGGGTTTAATAGTGACTTGATTCGCAGCTTGATGAATAAGCTTGTAAGTGTAATTGATAGATTTTATCTTACTAATTAAAGGACTGGATCATATCACCATGGTCATGGGAGCCAGGTAATCTAATCGACGTGTGAAATCTCGTATAGCCAAGGGCATACAGAGATATTATTATTTGCCAGAGCGTATTTAGTGAAAGGAAACCCTAGCTCTGAGGATTGCTATGAAATGTTCCGGGTTCGAATCCAGTGGTGCATGGGAGGATAACAATGGACACCTCAGCATGACACCTGATATCGACCGAGAACTGGCTATTGAATAAATTCAGCTCCTGGGAGTGAATTTTTGACGGCAGGATGTGCACCTGACCGTGTTCTTAAATATGATGCCGGTTATCCCAATTCGACATGTGTATGATGAATCTCGTTCCTTCATATAATGTAAATGGCCCTGTTGAGGCCAGCTATTAATATCCTAAGGATAGGAATAAATGCTTAAACAATTCCATACCCTATCTTGCATACAGTTTAGTTAGATCATATGTGTTGTGCAGGTCAGTGAGACTGCACTATTGTATTTAAAGCCACATGCTACTGCTTGGAGATAAAAGAGAGGGACAGAGCGAGGGACGCAGCAAGTGTTTTGTTACCACCCGGCGCAGGCCCATTGTATACAGGAAGAGCCAGGGGAGAGATTTTAAACGACCCTTGGAGGGTGACGTTTAGAGTGGAAAGACTTTGAAACCCTGTTTGTAATAAAAGAATCATTGTTGTATTGTATAATGAATTTGTGTGGTTTGATACACATTGATAATTAAGGATCATTCTGATAACTTAATACTTGGCAAACTTATGAGATGTTGAAAGTTGCATTTTTATACTGACATTGTCGCCTATTTCCGAAGGTGGACACTAGATGCCAAATGCTATGCCCACGCAAGGGTAGCATAAAATACCACCCGACACAGCGGTAACGGATTCATTGAAATTGAACTCATGACGGCATACAGTGGAACTGCAGAAAGGGGTATAATTACAAGTAACAGTGGAGTTGCAAGTAAATATGATGTGCAACCCATAAATTGGTTAATGCATGGTAGAGCATTTTGGTGGGAAGAGAAATACAGAACATAACTGTACACATAATGTAAAATAGGATATGTTGAGAATAAACAACTAGATTGTGAAGTTAAAGTGGTCACAATAGGTGACGTAAGATTGTAAGTACAGTTATATGTGTAATTTACCAGCGCATCAGCGCACTTGAGAATGAATTTTATGTTAACCTCATGGTAAATGAATAAATAATCATTTGGATTTGCGAGGATAAAGTGCGAATATTAGTGGATTGAAGGAATAAGTTTTGCATTGTTTTATGTATTATTGTTGGGATTGTGTTTTTGTTTGTGTGAAGCCATGGTTTAGAGCTCAATTAAAGTATTTAGAATAGAGTTGTGCTTTATTATTGTAGAGTTGATACCTTTTAGTCTCAGATCAAAAATATGCAACTGCTCAGTGGGTGGACGGTACATGCCTGAGGACTGATGCTAGCTGGAGGCAGAAGCATGTTTTCCATGGAAATGATTCACATGGGTACATGGGATTTGGTGCCCTGTACAGTGATTTGAGCTAAAGGTACAACTTATGTCGGTCAAGATCTGATGTAAACAACTCTATTAATATTACGAATAAAACGAATTAGGGGAACGACCGCGCCTAACCTTAGCTAAGCTCCGATACAAACAAAATAAATTACGATAAACACTAAATCTCTATCTTTTTTCATGTCGCCGGTATGTGGAGCCAGTTGTAAATACAGGTTACCATAGGCGTATGGTGCTATTATCTCCTTTTTTTTATCATGTCACCCGTGAGTGGGGCAAAACATGGTAAGCACTATCTTCATCTATTTATCATGGCGCCCAAGTTTGTGGAGTTTATGGGATTTAGGGAAACCCCATAGATTTTATATGGTATTTCATGGGGAAAACCATAAAAAAAATTTGGCCTCAAACTGTGTTTGAGTGATTTTTGAGTTCAGTAGGCTTTTGAAGTAACGCAGAGTCTCTCTATTGAGAAGAGAAGTGCCCAAGGGTACGAGCGCTACACACCCAATTCACAATTTATCCAAAATCCAAATTTTAAGTACAATCTTACAATATGTGTGCAGTGTCTTGAATTTCTCATCAAAACGAATCCATACATATATCCAGGAAGCCTGCCTATATCTCAAAGTGAATTGTAGTACGAATGGCTGGCACGGAGGGAATTTTGCAAGGGATTGACGCTGTCAATGAACAGAATAAGCTGGAAGCCAAAGCTTTCCAGGATGAAATAAATAACCGTTTAGATGCCAATCAGGTGGCAATTAATGCAAATCAGGTTGCAATGAACAATAATCATGTTGAATTGAGTAATCGTTTAGATGCCAATCAGGTGGCAATTAATGCAAATCAGGTTGCAATGAACAATTATCAGGTTGAAATAAGCAACCGATTGGATACAAATAAGGCAGAAATAAATGCTAAGTTAGGTCAAATGCAAGAAACAATTAAGACCGAGGTAACTGAAACCGTTGTAAGCATTATATCAGAAATGCAGGTTAAGACCGAAGAACGTTTCGAGTTGATAGAAGGGAAACTTGAAAGTAATTTGCAGGCATGTAAGCACGCGCAGGATGAAACGAACAGTAGGTTAGACGCGCTGTCCAATGACATGAAGGATATTCAAATCCAAAATGAGGCGAATCTCGAACGCCAAGCGAAACAGTTTTCCGAATGTACTAGAACGGTAGATCAGAGATTAGAAGAGAATGACAGCAAATGGGATGAAAAGTTGAAAAGTTATGCTAGAGCGATTAACGGTGATCTAAAGAAGCAGGATCAGAACATATTATACCAATGTCAGGAAATAGGAGAAAGTACAGAGCTGGTAGGCAACATAAAGGGTCAAGTGAGCAAAGTTCATCAAGAACTGGACCAAATTCAAAGCGACATTGTTATAGTTAACAAAAGACAAGACGAAAACAGGGGGGAAATCGCTAAGGTCAGAAGTGAAATATCAAGGGTCAATGGACATATCCAAGAGGAAATTAAAGGGCTTAGAGAAGAACTCGAAGTGAGAGAAGGCCAAAAGACAGAGGCAAGCAACAAGACCCTTGCTCAAATAAAGGAAGACGTAGAGGATGAAATCTCCCATATCAAGCAAAGCCTGAAGGAAGATAAGAAGAAAATATTTCACGTGGCAGAAGAAAACATGGATAGGCTAAGCAGAATAGAAAAAGAAGTACTCGCTCGATTGGAAAGAGCAGAGATGCGCCACAATCAAATGGAGACTAGGATAATAGCACAGGAGGAAACCCTAATGAAAGATCCTAAGTCAAGTGAAGGCTGCGTGGAAGATATGAGGAAAACCAAGTGGGCAGGTTTAGAAACCCAACCTATAATAAGGAATGCTACAGGGCCAGGCGAAAGTGCATATATGACGCCAGGTGCACCGATTGCAATTTCTACGCCGCATGAAAATGCTATTCACAACCAAGATATATATGTAATTAGAGCAAGCGAGGAGAAACCAAGAAAATTTTCAGGTAGTCATTGTAATATGACACCGAAGTATTGGTTGAAAGAAGTGTTCGAATATCTGAATGTTGCGTGGATACCACAAGAGCGCAGGCTACGAGCCATAGAGAAACTAACGGAGGGAGAATGTGCGTTATGGTTTCGCAGTTTCCGTTATACCTTCGATACTGTCGAGGAGTTCCGGGAAGCTTTTCTGAAGCGATACTGGGATCCGACGACCCAGCAGAATTTAGGACTGGATTTGTACTCGAAAAGATACAGCACCAACAATCCAACGAAATATGCTGACTTTTTCGTATCTCAGGTGAGTAAATTTAAAGAACTGGACCAAGCACCTAGCGAGCTAGAGCTATGCATTGCTATTGCCAAACAACTTCCTTATGAAATCCAAAGGCTGCTGATTTCGGCAAACGCAAAAACCGCAATGGAAATGGAGGCAGTTCTTAGGCAACTGGACCTCACAACATCCAATACTATGCGTCAGAATCGAACCGTGGAACAGGTACACGTGACCAACACGCAGACTGACCAGTACAAAGCTCCGAAAAATAACAAAGCTACTAGCACCGAAACGTTAGACTCCAACGGACGTCAATGGGAACATGAACCCAGAAGATGGCAACCGAAATATAAAGGAAAAGCTGGTAGAGGAAGAGGAGGCCGAAATTCTTGGAATCAACAGAATACAAGGGGTAGACCGTACCAAAATAATGGAGGTAACAATGGCCAAGAAGGCAACAATCGAAATTGGAGACCCCAGGAAAGAAGGCGTAACTTTGATGACGAGGTAGAGGAACGTTATCACGCTTCATTGCAATACCTCGATGAAAGGGGAGAAGAACCCCAGAATCAGCAAGTCCGCTGGCAAGAGGCTATTCAAAATAGGACGTCACCAGACAGATATGGAGACAGGGCCAAAAGTTTGGAGTTACAGCGCAGTGAACAGGAGAGAAGAAACTCTAACGGGACTGGCGCTGTAGAGAAAAAAAAACCACCAAAATTAGAAGAATTTGAGAATGATGGATGGAATGCAGTCAACATCATTAATTGGATAGCCAAACCGGAAGAATTAATCGAGGATACAGGAGGATCACAGTACATGATCAAAAGAGCATTGCCCAGTATTATAGTAAGAGTGGCAGGGTTGAATATAAGAAGTCTTTTGGACACGGGTTCAACGGTGTGTCTTATGACACAAGCTTTGTGTAATGAGATAGCGCAAAGAGAAAACGTTTTGAAAATACCTATCTCAAGTGTCAAAATAAAGGGTGTCATTCCTGACAAGACGATGATATGCAAATATCAGGTATTCCTAGACTTACAGATAGGAGGCTCTATTTTTTTACAGAGTTTTCTACTAGTAAGCAAAATGCCTTTTAATCTCATTATTGGGGCAGAGTTTATAAGGGAATACAGAGTGGTAATATACCTATCACAGGACAGAGTTATGTTCCGTGTGAACGAGGAAGCCGAAGGCTTAGAGGTCTCACTCAAACATAATGAACCAGGGACAGATGAACAAGTATGGCATACATACAGAGACATGACTGAGGAGGAAGTGTTAGCTATCGGGCATTTAGAAGACGAACTGAAAACACTAGCCGCAGACATGGAGAAAGATCTGGAACCCGAGCTGGAAGAATGTATTTTGGAGAAACTAGAAGAAGCGAAAATTGGTCCAAGAGATAAAGAAAATTTAAAGTAATTGTTATTGGAACAGAAGGAAATCTTTGACTCGAGACCTGGTCGTATAAAAAACTTCACTTACGCATTCCAAGTTAACGACTGGACACCATTTAGGCAGAAACCCTACCCAATAGCCGAAAAGCAGAAGACACCTACGCCTTACGTAAGCCCATTGGTGATCGTACCCAAGACAGACGGGACTGTCAGAGTGTGCCTGGACTTGAGACATTAAAATATGAAGGTGATACCGGAGTTTGACCAAGTGCCACCTATTAAGGAAATTCTCAGAAAGTTTAAAGGGAAGACCATATTTACAAATTTAGATATCACGTCGAGCTTTCACCATATTGAATTGGAAAAGAAAACTAGTCTATTGACAGGATTTATGTTTGATCAACATAAATACTCATTTTTAAGATTACCCTTTGGTTTGAAAACAGCTGGTTCAGCTTTGATAAGAGCGTTAGACCGCAATCTATCGGATGAAGTTAAAGAGAGTACCATCAGGTACGTAGATGACATTCTACTCACATCGGAATCTCTGGAGGAGCACATGAGAGACCTGAAGAAGTTGCTGGATAACCTTAGAGAAGCTAATTTTAAGGTTAACATCAAGAAATCGCACTTCTGTCAGAGGGAAGTTAAATTCCTACGGCACGTTATCGATGAAAATGAAGTAAGGCCAAACCCAGAGAAATTAGAGGTAATTCGAAATTTTCCTCGACCCACGAAAGTTAAGCACGTCCGACAGTATTTGGGAGTAATTGGATTCTTTGCTAACCACTGCCCAAACAATACTACAACTGTGGCACCCCTGCAAGATCTATTGAAGAAAGGCGGCAGGTGGAATTGGACGGAGCAGAGTCAAGAAGCATTCGTGAGGTCGAAACAAATGCTTTTGGAATACGTGAAGCTGGGATATCCTGATTATACCCAGAAGTTCATAATACAGATGGATGCATCACTTATTGGAATAGGGGCGAAGCTGTTCCAAGAAAATGTTGATAAGCCCGAGGAGAAAGTTTTTATTGCCTTTATAAGTAGGAGATTGAAGGCCCAGGAGAAAAATTACACGATTACAGAGATAGAGTTGCTCGCAATTCTGTACGCGTTACAGTACTGGCGCAAACTCGTGTATGGCTTTCGAATCGTCCTCAGAACAGACCATAAAGCTTTAACATTTTTGTTAAAGACGGATTTGTCCAGCCAGAGGTTGACAAGATGGTCCCTGTATATTCAACAGTTCAATGTGGAAATATAATACTGTCCAGGGAAAGAGAACGTAATTCCGGACATGCTAAGCCGATATCCCAGAGAAGAGGAAACTCTAGCTGTCCAGATTGAAAATCGAGATCAGAAGACCTTAGATGACTTGAAGAATCTTACCATTCTACAACGCGAAGATCCGTGGTTGAAAATGATGATTGATTACTTCGAGGGACGCTTAGCAAGGGGAACTGCAATATACAGAGAGGCAGGGGCGTTATCAACAGACTACGTGTGGTACAATCAGATGCTACACAAGTGGGATGATGTAGAGCATACCCGCCAAAGAATTGTTATTCCTGTATCTCTGGAGAGGAGATTGGTGTGGCTGGCACACAGAGCATTTGGACATCCTGGTGTAGATAAGATAACTGCTCTACTGAAAGAAGCATTCATTTGCCCGAAGTTAAGAGAGACTGTAAGAAATACTCTTAGGACATGCGATTTGTGCCAAGGGGTAAAGCCAAATCCCTTTTTAATGAGACAACGACCCATTCCGTTGTTACCAGAGAAGCCAAGGCAGCTAATGAGTGTAGACAACTTTGGACCACTGCCTAGGGCACGTAGAGGCAATAGACATATTTTTGTAGCCATGGATGTATTTTCAAAAATGGTGGTATTATGCCCCATTCAGAAGACCAGCTCGAAGCAGGTATTAAAGAGATTGAAAGAGAGAGTTATTCCGATACTTGGGAAACCGGATAACTTACTCTCAGATCACGGGAGCTGCTTTACTAGCGCAGAATTTCGTCGGGAATTGGCAAATTTAGGAATCAGGCAGATTCTATCTACCATTCGCCATCCTGAGGCTAGCCCCGTTGAACGTGTTATGAGAGAGAGATCCAAAAATACATGAAAATTTACTGTTCAGAAGAGAATTGGAGATGGATCGACGTTTTGGATATAATAGAGTACTGCATAAATAATACTGTGCACGAAGCGACAGGTCAGGTGCCCGTGACTCTACATTTGGATCAGAGTCCGGAGCGGCCATGGACTGGTGTTATTCCATTACCTGTAGACGCGCAGCCAGGACGAGAATTGAGGATCCAGCGAACCTACGAATATATCCAAGCACAGGCTGAAAGACGCCAGAGAAGAAACCGTACGAAGCGATATCACAGACCGCTTCTCATTGGGGAGAAAGTTTTAGTTAGGAGACCAGCCAGTTCAGATCCAGAAGCACGGAAATATAAGAAATTCAATTTTGGATATCATTGCGCGTTCGAAATTATAAGAGACCTACAGAATAATGCATATAGAATTAGGCATTTAGAAACGGGAAACGAGGTCGTTATGAATGCTGCCAACCTCAAAATTTATTATTTACCAGAAGAATTTGACGAACAAGAGGAAGCTATAGCAGCGCACACCCAAGTGGATGTGGACAGCAAAGTCAGCCAGGCAGACGAGCTTGAAGGCTCACGCAGCGAGACGGAAAGGAACCCAAGCATCTAACCCAGGGAAGGAAGAAGACGGACGGAGTGCAAGTGGCAACGACTGCTATACAAAGAAATGGTCGATTTTGCCGGGGAGGTTGAAGCCCTGTATGAAGCCCTCCGTGAGGACAATGCACGTCTGAGAGCCGAGCTAAGAGTAGAAGGGAGAGGTAGACAGACCCACTCGCAGGCAGACGAGGTGAATGACCGCTTATTGTAAACAAGGCCGGTCGGGACACAGTCAGCCATTAACTTACAGAAGGTCACTTGCTTATGACTTCTATAAGTTTTGCAAGGGGAATATGAACCCAACGGTGTTAGGCTGACTGGTGTCGAACCTGGTTCTCTGAGATAGATGAGTTCAGACTAGAGATACCAGCAAGAAACGAACACAAGATCTTTTGAGGGAGTTTAAGCCATAAAAACCCCTAGAGAAAATACACATTAAAACACTGTTGTGATATGAACAAATTCTGACATTATTTGTTAATATATTCTAGAAAATATTAGCAGAATACTGCAGTATTGGGCTGTAGGATGCATACAATTCTGGACTTAGCGCAGAGAGTTTGAACTCTTGTCAGATTGTAAATGGCTCTGGAATTGAGGCGTGGTTTCGTGGAGCCATGCCAGTCACTTTGACATATTTATGCTATCTGGGACAAGGCAGGACGGTAATATATGGGCAAGTGATTCCCCGTTACATAAGGAAGAGTCCAGGGGGGTGAGAAGATACCAGAATAATTTAATGATTACTCGCGAATGGAGTAACTCAGAGACATGAGGATTGCGCCTATGTGAATGAATGGCCAGGAGGCTAATTATCAAGCCGTTAAACATTGAAATTGAGGCAGATTTAATGTAACGCGCATTGACACCGTAGATATGAGGCCAGCGCCAGAATCTGACCATGTCTTCGGGGATAAACCGATGACGCGGCGTGGGGACGCGCTGGCAAAGTCAGTTAATATTAATTAATTGGCCGATCGATCCTCGAGCACACAGACGGATATGTGATCCGCGAGGAAAAAGGGACCAGGAAAACGTTATTTCAAGACCAGAAATATACGGAGAGAAGAGATGAAGCTGTAAGGAAATTTTCGACCTAGTTTTTTTTTAAATCTCCAAACGAATATAAGGTCAGTGGAACGAACAGTCGGGGTCAGTCGAACCATAGTCTAGTGCGTCGCCGGAGTCCAGGAAGGGACGCGCGGACTTCAGTATGTTGAGTGCTCATCAACATAATAACCATGCAGTAAGGCATTAAGTAAGAGCGATTAATGTAGTCAGTTGAACCGTACTTTAGTGCAGAGCGCACGCCGCCCGAGTCCAGAGTGGGGCACGCGGACTTTAACAGTTTAAGTGCATCAACATAATAGCCATGCAGTAAGGCGTTAATAAGAACAATTAATAAGGACAGTCGTGCCATACTTTTATAGTCGGCATTACGAGTAATTACTATTGAGTACGCAGAAAATGTACCGTGTGATGTACAAGGTAGGGCTATGTCAGATGAGGAAATCGTACCTCAGGACGAGGAGATATTATGTGGCATCATAATAATGTACGTGGAACTGTCCAATGTTTTGTGATAAGCAGATCATTAAGGGGGACTGTAAGTCCGGCCGAAGGACAATTGAAAGTGGTAATTGTACAAGTACAATGGACAATGGACGAGCGCAATATATAAGCTATTGGTTAGACATATAATAAAATGTCGAACTGCGCAGGTATAAACTTTGTTATGCAAGTGATGAAATTTCGCAGGGATACCACTGTAATTAATGCTCAGGACGATGTGCAAGCATATTTATGCGATATCGGGAAATTTATCTAAGGATAGAAATTGGTAGACAGGACCGCTAGGAATCATTAGGCAGAGAATCGAGGCTTTCGAACGAGATGCGGGAATGCAGTGAAGGATAGATCTTCAACGCCTGCATTTTTGATATTCTGCAAGTAAGGGTCAACCATTAAGAAATGTACATAGCGATCTTGTGATTTTAGTGATGATCATTTAAATATAAGTAAAATTAATAGTGTAATAAGTGATATAACGTGTTGTGAGAATAAGGAAGCAACAGCTTCGACATGGAGAAGCAAAGTGCAGTGTGTTTTGTAAGGAAAAAATTATGTAAAATGTGTGTGAAAAGTATGATAATGCCTTGCTAATTTGCTAATTATGGCGGGCATTACTGGAGGAAAGGTGTGGTCGGAGCCACCAGATTAACCAATGTGAGTACCCAAAAACCATGATTTTGTAGTAAATATAGTCCACTGTATGTTGAGTGATTTCAAAATTTATAGAATATGCCAATAAGAGTCAATTTTGGGAGGTAGAACCTCGAGATATTAATGTTGTGTTGATTTTAGTCTAGTTGAGATGCCTTTGTACATCATTGAGTGGATAAATCGTTACCACTAATGTAAAAATGGCAATTGAGTTATATAGAAAGTTAATGTAACGAACACGGATGTTCGGTTATTGAATACGGTTACGTTGTGTCGGTATAGGGAAAATTTATCTCAGTAATAATAAATAATAATAATAATAAGAATAAAGGAATACACATGGGTCCCAGGAATCAACCTGGGAGGAGTCCTTACGGCTCTGGGCTAATGGGAGTGAAATGCGTTGTTGCATGTCAGCTGCGACTTAAACATATTGGATTCAGCAAGAGAATCCAACTTAGCCTCTTTCACTCCAACTCCAGCATGTAGCCTACAAGAGGTGCCCCCTGTTAAGCCGAGCAACCCAGTGGAAGGTTGGGTAACCAATCCCAGCGGGAAGCTGGGTCGGCGAGCCGATCAGTGTTGGGGACTCCAAGGCTCACAACCTTGGCAGTACATTGGTCAGTGTGCAATATCACTGGCCCCCTATCTACAGTTTTTTCAACTGTGAAAAGCATGGAGGAAACGTCTGCTGAAGCAACTACCCCAGGTGGTAACCAATCCACCGTTAGTGAACATTGACTCAACGACTTGTTCGTTTTTGAATGATAATGTTTTGTTTTTTCCGTAATTTTTGTTTATTTTTATAATTTTTATTTTTTATTTAATTGTTTGTTTTTGTTTTATTAATTTTTGGTCTTTTTAAATTTAGATGTCCACCTCAAAATTTTAAATTCAATTCAAAATTTGTATTCTTTAATCTGTGTTAAGAGGGGCAGATGACCTCGTAGTTCCGCCCCTTAAAACAACAATAACTAACAATCCACCGTCGTCTTGCACGACGCATGCAGGCCTTCGGACTCTGGGGAGCCTGCAACGACATGCTTGGAGGTATCGGAGACTCCTACAAACAAGATCAGACACAAACGACGCAACTTCTTCGCAACATTCAACGTGAACTCCCTTATGAAGGTCGGTAAATTGAAACAACTGATTGACACCCTACAACATCATCAAATCCTGATCGCAGCAATTCAGGAAACAAGGTTTGTTGATACAGAAGCTTTTGACTCCCAGGGGTATAGAATCTTCAAAGGTAAAGTCGGAAAACGTGTAGTAAAATCCATCCCCCACCTTGGCACAGCATTTGTGGTCAGTAAGAAGATTTTAGAGTCCATCACCAACTTCACGTCCCCCAACAGTCGAGTCTCGATCCTTTCGTTTCGGAGCACAAATAAAATCTACACCATGGTGAACGTCCATGCCCCAATTAATCAAGCTAATAGAATCGATCCACAAGGGACGGAAATATTCTGGGAAGAGCTTGAAGATATTCTATCCAAGATTCCCAAGGAATACATCATCGTCCTTCTTGGGGACTTCAATGCTCAGCTCGGTAAGGAAAATAAATTCAAGAATATTATCGGAGAATACCCGGCCCACAGAAAAACAAACCGCAATGGAGAAAGGTTAGTGGAGTTCTGCAAGGCGTTCAACCTAGTGATGAAGTCAACCGCTTTCAAACGACTTCCTGCAAAACAGAAAACATGGACATCCCCAAATCCCCATCTCGGCTAATTCCAAATTGACCACGTTGCTATTTCTCGTAAATCTCGTAGAGAAATCCAGAATGTAAAAGTCTTAAGAAGCGCGAATCTTGACTCTGATCACTATCTTTCAAAGATAAAATTAAAACTTCTTCCAAGATCCACCAAGAGATTTCAGGGAAGAAAGATCAACAGGTTTGATGTGGAAAAACTGAAAACACAAAGCGAATTCAGTCAGAAACTTGAAACACTTGAGCCACAGAATTGGGAACAACTCAAAGAAGCAATTCTTGAAACGGCACAGGAAACCATCCCACTGACAAAGTTGAGGCGGCATCCTTGGTGGACTAATGAATGTGACGATGCCATTCACCAAAGGCGGCTTGCCTGGTTGCGATGGAACAAACAGAAGAATGAAGAAAACAGAGAGAGATTCCTGGTCGTGAGAAAGCAGGCTGATAAAACCATATGCGGGATAAAACGAGCATTCCAAAAAAATCAGTTGGCACAGATAGACCAAGATTTCAAAAAGAACAACACCCGTGATTTCTATGAAACCTTCAAGCAAAATCTCAGTAAATACACACCACCCAGTCTTCACTTTAGGAATCCCGATGGGAAAGTTGTTTACAATGACAAAGACAACTGCCAGATCCTGGCGAAATACTTTGAGTCCCTTCTCAATTGCGAGGCTCCAACATCGAAATTTTCCTTTTACAGTAATGTGCTCGTCAATCCAGACTCAAGTCCACCAACTAGGGAAGAAATCAAGCAGATCATTCACTCACTTAAGAACAATAAAGCACCAGGTGAGGATTCAATAGTTGCCGATCTCTGGAAATACGCAGGTGAAAAACCAGTCGACAAGCTAACGGATATCATCCGGGAGATTTGGGAAACAGAGAAACTGCCCAGTGATTGGACATCAGCTCTAATTCATCCCCTGCACAAGAAAGGTGATAAAGCGGACGTAAACAACTATCGTGGCATATCACTCCTCTCGATAACATACAAGATTCTCGCGAAAGTGCTTCAAACGAGAGCGGAAGCACAGCTCGATCAACACCTGGGCGAATACCAAGGTGGATTTCGAAAGGGGCGCTCTTGTGTTGAGCAAATCATGAATCTAAAATCAATTCTATCGTACATGAATCTGAGAAGTAAGAAATTTGTTGTGACTTTTGTTGATTTCAAGAAGGCTTACGACTCGCTGGATCGAAGTACCCTGATCCAGGTTTTAAGAGAATTTGGTTTAGATAATAAGACAAGAGCAATCATTCACCAATCCCTATTGGATACGGCTTCCAAAGTGAAATTCAGGGGAGAGATTTCTGAATCCTTCGCAATACGGACAGGGGTGAGACAGGGAGATGGGCTCTCGCCTCTTTTATTCAACTGTGTTCTTGAGAAAGTTATTCGAGAATGGCGTAAAGAATTGTGTAAGGATGGTATAGAGAATGGGGTCAGACTAGGTTGTAAGAACAAAAACCTGACAATCGACTGTTTAGCTTTCGCAGATGATGTTGCAATTTTCTCTAATTCTCTTGACACAGCCACACAACAAATCAATCAATTACAGGTGCAAGCAGCAAAGGCAGGTCTTCAGATTTCGTTTGAGAAAACGCAGTTTATAACGAACATCATGTCGGAACCCAGAGAACTTACGGTGAATGGAGGACAAATAAAATAGGTAGAGAAATTCAAATACCTGGGTGAATGGATTGAGCCCAACATTCGTGAAAAGGAAGCCTTCGTGGCACGGATTAACAAAATGGAAATGGCTTACCATTTAACCAAAGACATTTACAAATCACGATCAATGTCCTTCAAGGCCAAACTGAGGCACTTCGTTACCGTTATTCGCCGGGAGGCGTTATATGCATCAGAATTCCTGGCGATGAATAAGAAAGGCCTGGCAGAACAACTCGAAGCCAAAGAGAGGAAGATTCTGAGAAAGATCTTGGGCCCGGTCAAGGAACGAAGAGAGTATAGAAGACGACACAACGATGAACTCTATCTACATGTGGAGAAAATAACGGACACCATTCGCAAAAGAAGACTCTCCTTTTATGGCCTTTTAACACGAATGAACTCCGGAAGATTGTCCAATCGAATCTGTGCCTACTTTGTGGGAAAGAAAACCAAAGGGATCTGGTTTACAGAGGTGGAAAAAGACCTACAAGAACTGGGGATATCACATGAGGACATCTTGGAACGTGACTCTTTGAAGAAGAAACTTGGGGAGATACGGAGTTTTCAGCAAAAACCTATATTGAAAACTGGCAAGAAGTGGACCGAAGAACGAAGGGAAGCTCACCGAAGAAGAATGCGCGAATACTGGGCCAATGTGAAAGAACGAGGGAAAAGGCAGTTGAAATAACGTGGTCCATAGACGACCGAAACGATTTAAAAGAAAAGGAATACACATGAGGGAGAATGTTTGTAAGCAAATATATATGCTAATTGGAATACTTGTATATCCAAGCAGTAGTATTATACGTGTTGGGCTAAGCAAAGGAATTTAATATCAGAGTATATTATGATAATGGAAATAAATATGCAAGAATACAGGAACTGGAAGGGTTTAATAGTGACTTGAATCGTAGCTTGATGAATAAGCTTGTAAGAGTAATTGATAGATTTTATCTTACTAATTAAAGGACGGGATCATATCACCATGGTCATGGGAGCCAGGTAAACTAATCGACGTGTGAAATCTCGTATAGCCAAGGGCATAGAGAGATATTATTATTTGCCAGAGCGTATTTAGTGAAAGGAAACCCTAGCTCTGAGGAAGGTTATGAAATGTTCCGGGTTCGAATCCAGTGGTGCATGGGAGGATAACAGTGGACACCACAGCATGACACCTGATATCGACCGAGAACTAGCTATTGAATAAATTCAGCTCCTGGGAGTGAAATTTGACGGCAGGATGTGCACCTGACCGTGTTCTTTAATAAGATGCCGGTTATCCCAATTCGACATGTGTGTGATGAATCTCGTTCCTTCATATAATGTAAATGGACCTGTTGAGGCCAGCTATAAATATCCTAAGGATAGGAATAAATGCTTAACAATTCCATACCCTATCTTGCATACAGTTTAGTTAGATCATATGTGTTGTGCAGGTCAGTGAGACTGCACTATTGTATTTAAAGCCACATGCTACTGCTTGGAGATAAAAGAGAGGGACTGAGCGAGGGACGTAGCAAGTATTTTGTTACCGCCCGGCGCAGGCCCATTGTATACAGGAAGAGCCAGGGGAGAGATTTTAAACGACCCTTGGAGGGTGACGTTTAGACTTTGAAACCCTGTTTGTAATAAAAGAATCATTGTTGTATTGTATAATGAATTTGTGTGGTTTGAAACACATTCATTATTAAGGATCATTCTGGTAACTTAATACTTGGCAAACTTATGAGATGTTGAAAGTTGCAATTTTATACTGACATTGTCGCCTATTTCCGAAGGTGGACACTAGATGCCAGATGCTATGCCCACGCAAGGGTAGCATAAAATACCACCCGACACAGCGGTAACGGAATCATTGAAATTGAACTCATGACGGCATATAGTGGAACTGCAGAAAGGGGTATAATTACAAGTAACAGTGGAGTTGCAAGTAAATATGATATGCAACCCATAAATTGGTTAATGCATGGTAGAGCATTTTGGTGGGAAGAGAAATACAGAACATAATTGTACGCATAATGTAAAATAGGATATGTTGAGAATAAACAACTAGATTGTGAAGTTAAAGTGGTCACAATAGGTGACGTAAGATTGTAAGTACAGTTATATGTGTAATTTACCAGTGCATCAGCGCATTTGAGAATGAATTTTATGTTAACCTCATGGTAAATGAATAAATAATCATTTGGATTTGCGAGGATATAGTGCGAATATTAGTGGATTGAAGGAATAATTTTTGCATTGTTTTATGTATTATTGTTGGGATTGTGTTTTTGTTTGTGTGAAGCCATGGTTTAGAGCTCAATTAAAGTATTTAGAATAGAGTTGTGCTTTATTATTGTAGAGTTGATACCTTTTAGTCTCAGATCAAAAATATGCAACTGCTCAGTGGGTGGACGGTACACGCTTGAGGACTGATGCTAGCTGGAGGCAGAAGCATGTTTTCCATGGAAATTATTCACATGGGTACAGTAGTTAATATTGATTAAAATTCTGGAGAAATTTATGTTATTAATAATATTCTTAATGCGATTTTTTAACTGATTGAATATTAAGGTAAAATTGTTACTCAGTTATGGGGCCATTTTATCATGATTATAAAACGTGTGTAGTTCGAGGAAAAATAGGGATTATTTAGGAAATTCCAAAGGTCATATTTTAACATTTTTTATTATTATTTTTGGTTCTCTTTTTCCATTGATGTGTATAGTGTCTTAGATATAAAGCTTTCCATGTCAATATTGCTGTCGGAGTTGAAATTGTTTGCAGTTTCAAATATTCGATGTCATGTTCTGCGTTGGAAGATGTCATGCAGTTCGAGACAATACCCTGGGCCCGGATATTGAAACAAGCTCCATGTACTTCGACAACGGATTTGAACCAGCTTCGACCAAACTGGATGTCTACTGTATAAATAATATGATATCAATATTGCATTATACCAAGAAAATGATCCTGATGTAACTTTGTGCATAAGTACCTATTTTACTTCTATGCATGAAGATAGTTTGATAAGATTTGGTGTTCAAAATGTACTGCGGAGAAAAGAAAAAGAACTTTGTTGAACATCGATTCTGGTCCAAAGCTGATAAGGTGCTTGATCGGCAAAAAAAAACTTTATGTAGAGTGAAGATTTTGCATGTTGTGGTACTCTTTCTCTTTATTGTACGTTGTCTTGGTTTTTGAACCGTCGTCAACATTGGGCAGGGGAGTTCTGTGCCGTTTAAAGGCACACTCTCCGGCTATCTCCTCGGAAAAGGTAATTGGTACGTCTGTAGTTGGGATAGCAAGTGCTCTGTAGTTGCTCTGACAGTCACTAGTTGGATCCACTTACTGGTTTAACATATGTTTTGGATGAGTTGTACTTGCATGATACCTCGGTTGAGAGCAGACTGAGTAGTTCTTCGATAGTAACATATGGTCATGACTTGTGTTTTTTCTGTTATGGGATGGCATGACGACAGTGATTGTAATTGCAATATTCTGGAGAGTGTGAAAGATAATAATAATGTTATTGGTTTTACGTCCCTTTTAACTACACTGGCTTTTAGAGACACCGGGGTGCCGGAATTTTGCCCCGAAGGGGATCTTTAACGTGCCAGTACATGTACTGACACGGCTCCCTCGCATTTGCGCACCCTCAAATGCCAGCTGACTGCGCCAGGTTTCGAACCTGCAACCTTGGGCTCAGCAAGCGAGAACGTTACCCCTGAGCCACGCAGCCAGACTAGAGTGTGAAAGATGTTCATGACTTAGGAAGATGTAATTTTACGCACGGGGAGTTGGTGCGGGAATAAGGGGGCTTGCCCTCCTTAAATTTTTGTCCCGACATACTATCTGAACATCTGAAGTAACTGATCTGCTGGGGACTTAACAGAATTGGATTTTGGAAACTTAATATCGTACCAAAGGTGTCTGTGGAAAAATAGGCCTAGCACTGAAGATCAAGGTGTTGGTATGAAAAGCTTTAGGAAAAGTCATATTTCAAACTACGGTACGCATGGAGATTTTTGTATGAAGATTTGTTCCTCGTTGTTATGAATTTAACATTTTATATTTAGTAACTGATGGATATGGATCGAATGATGTCGCCGTGTATTAAATAATATCCATGTGTACTGCTGTAAGTATATATGGGTAAGAAGATGACCAATGCAATTTATATTTAGTTCTTTGGTCGGAAGTGTGGTGGCCTGCCTAAGAAGAAATATTATTATTTATTTGTCGGTCTCGTGATTTCTCACTGAATGAGCCGACATACAGCATGTGTGACGCAGTTAATGTTTTATAACCTTTATTTAATTTGTAAATCTCTCTTTCTTTAAGTACGTATTAGTTTAATCCATATGATTCCGTGCAAGCTTATTTTATTATTATATTCCTTGACTCAAGTAGTAAACGCAGCGCTGTAAGTATTTTCGTGTGTTTTGTTAAGTGATATGGCAGCACACCAGAGGCGGCCGGTGATATTGGACTCAAGGACGCCGCCCTCCCACCCTCCTCATCAGCCATGATGTTTTCTCTCCTCGCAACTAATGTTTTGCCATCATGACAAAATGTGTGTAGTTCCTCTCCTTGTCGGTAGAGCAGCGCACTGGATGCTCGTGAGGACTCATCAAAATTCGCCCGCTTTGTTATTTATGTTGCCATTGCAACGCATACCTTCAGCTATCCCCTCTCCATCCTCTCACGCGCTACGTCACGAAGCGTGTGGACTCAGTCGGCTTGAGTCTGATGCAGCCACTGCCTGCCCATTCAACGATTGCGGCATTGGTTTATGAGTACAACCTCGTTTCCAAATATAGGCGCTAGGAAGCAGCACCAAGTCACTGTGGCAGACATAAGTTTTGTATTGATATTAATGGCAAAGTTGGAATGTATTCTGAATGATTTTATGATGTAGTACTGCTGCGTGCTCTTTTGTAAATCAGAACTGGGCAAGTTAGAATACCGGGGAATTTCATGAGATACAATCGGACAATTCATTGCGTGAGAAGTGGTTACGTGGAATTTCCAGAGAAGGTGACACGAGAGGAAGCAAATGGTTACCTTCTGATCGCTCTGTTGCTTGTAGTCTTCATTTTCTTCCTGAAAGCTTCAGATCACATAAATTATTATCAAATTGGTTGCAACTAGTGGGATGTGGGTTGGCGACTATGGGACCCCAGCTGAGTTTCCTTGAGCTTAGCTCCTCCCATATATATTTCATGTCAACTCTTACCCCAACATTATTAGGGTATCAGAGGCCTGGGATGTCTTTCATTTCCCTGCCCCAATTGGCTCTTGTCTTTTACTTTCCTGCTGCCCTAATTTTTGTAGGATCAGACCTCATTTTGCCCTTTTCTCTGCCTTCTCTAAAAGGCTCTAAAAGAGGAAGGGTGTGTTGTCCCACCAGGCACGGTGCACCTTAGATATCGATACACCCTCAATGATGGAGATAATTGTTGTTTAAAGGGGTGAAATATCTAGGTCATCTACCCTTGGTGGTTTAGGTGACGGTGAGAAATTATGAAGAAATAAAATCTACAGCTAGGCTTAACTAATCACTGACTTACAACTAACTCATGTACTAGAAGAAGAAAACGAAAATAATAAAAGAAAGAAACTAATAAGGGAAATAAAAGACGGAAAAGAAATGCCCTCTATCTTCGAAGGGCAGATGACCTTGCTGTTCATCCACTTAAAACAAGAATCAATCTTTGAAAAATGAGTATTGAGGTGCTTGGAAACTACTAGAGCCATTATAGGCAGGTAGAAAAGGGAAAGAGGAGAGGGTCCACCCCCAATTCAATGCAAAAAGGGGAAAATGGATCTCGCCCTGGAACACATCTCGGTCGCCAACTCCCGAGCTCAAAAGCTGAGCTTTTGAAGGTGTAGCCCTATCCAGGGTGCATTACGTGTGGTGAAGCTTCACACACCCTGCCTCCTTTTTAGGCCTTGTGTAGAAGGCATTAGATGTTATGAACCTAAAAGAAGAGGGCTGACCACTCGAAGAATGAGGGTATCAGGATAGATGATATAAGGGTCAGTTATGGCAGAAAAATGAATGACTCCCTAGACTTTGGATGATCTAATGCTATCCGGGTTGGAAGAGAACAAGAGTCGACTAATGGAGGTCGACAGGTAGATGACATAAAAGAGCCCAGCACAAGTGGAAATAATAACCGCCTCTGCTGGGGTCCAATGGTCTCCAACCCAAGTCCCTCTAGACCTACTTGTGAACCCTTGTGGTGGGGATACACCCTCAAAGGCTCATGGCTAGTGAAGTTGGGAATTGGCGACCCTGATGAATTCCTGAGCTGGGTCCGGTTTTCTTCTTTTTACAGTGAGAAGAAAAAACACAATTCATGTATGAAATCATCTCTGTCAATTACTGGAAAAGCATCACAAAAAGCAGTTTACATCTTAAACAGTTGAGACCCCCTCGGTAAAATTCACGAGCCGCCACTGCAGCACACTGATTATTAAATGTAAGTCCGAGAATAAGTAGCGGAGATTTTAGAAAGACAATGAGAAGCCATTAGATACAATACGACTTGGGGATCTCAATTCCTGTCATTTACGATTTGCTGTGTGAAATGATTCATATTTAGTTGCCGAAAAGTTAAATGTAATGGATAAATCATTTGAAGCTTTGAAGACGATTATGAAATATTTGATTGAATATCAAATGTTATGATCCTACTATATACCGTAATATCCACTGATAGGCCAATCTTGTCCACGTATAAGAATCAATCTACGATTATGACCTAGAGTGAAATGTAGATTATGATGAAAGGGAAAGCGATTAGGTTACTTCTGCAAGTGAGTACATTCCTGGTGCAAGAACACACACCTTCTATTTATTAATTGTATATGTATTTGTTTTATGTTTGTACTTAAGTGTTTAAAGGTTTGTGAATGTTTGGTGATGAATATAGATGTCATGTTGCAAGGAACCTCTGTATTATTTCCGAGTGTAGATCTGGGGACGGTTTCAGACAAGTCATCTGGGTTATGGTTGAAAAGAGATCCGGTAGCTTCATACACAGAGGAAGGGGGGTTTCACAATGGACTGCGCACTCTTCTTTACGTCAGTTAAAGGTAATCAGAGGGCGGTCATGGCTAGAAGTTGAACTATACAACATTGCAATATACTTCCGGAGGACAAAGATTTGCAAAGCAGAATGTTTGGAACAATTACCCACTTAACCCGCAAGAGGACAGCACAGTACAGAGACATTGAGAAGGCTGTGGATGTGACGTCTATCTTGTTTTTCAATTCTCCATTTTCTTTTGTCTTCTGATTATGTGTGATGCTGCAGCCGCTATCAAAATCTGGTTTCAATAGCCCCAACTTTTAATAAAACCGATATTTTCCATTCGAAAACGCACAATATAAAGCTTGATTTTATATCGCCTGAGTAGTTATAAAACATTAATTATAAAGAGCTAACTCTAGTAGGTTTCGAATCCCAGTCGACCGCGTGAGAGTCGAACAATATACCACAGGAGCCAAACATGTCCGTAACACATCAGTGTTATTAACCGACTTACGTACAATGTGTTAGCAAATAATGTCTTGAAATAAACGATTTCATCACTGCAGTACATCTTCATTATACTAAATCATTTCAAATAGTTTATATTATTATATTATGATGAATAGAAGGACCTAGTGTGGGGACTCCACCATTATTGCACGGTAGTTTGTGGTCCCGCCGCTACAAGCACTGAAGCGATAATGTCCAACAACGTGTCCTGTTGTTGGGTCGAGCCGGGTCTTAGAAAAGTGAGCGAGAAGTTACTGTGTGAGATATCTGTGTGAATTAAATTGAATTTTCTTTGCATTCAGTTCTTAAATTCAGTTCATTGAGTCTTGTGTACATCAGCGTTTTGTGTTGTGAACTTCAAACATATTTCTTATGTGGCTTTGTTAATTTAATAGTCCAACATGCCGTACTGTTCTTTGCCTGGCTGTAAGTCAGGGTATGGTAGAGTAGTTGACGATATACAAATTTTTTCACCACCGAAGAATAAAAATCAATTTGAAAACTGGGCTAGATACGGAGTTAACGCGAAATATTAGAATTTGTCAAATTCATTTCTCTGATGATTTGAGAGTAAAATCAGGTAATTTTTATAGTGAATGGTGAAGAAGTGGAAATCTCTCGTGTGTGGTGGAAGTTACGTCCTGGAGCAGTGCCTCATTTTTCCCCTAATTTACCGCAGTAGTGAGAATAAGTCCCATAAAGCTCCCAACAGGAAAAAAGAATCTCGACACCACCAGAAAAAGAAGATTGAAGATGGGAGTGGAGCAACGAATGAGGCATTAAAAGGTCAGTCCATTGTTGATAAGAATTTGGGTCAGTCTAGTGTAGCCTACTTACTGATGCTGAAAAGACTATAATATTGCTCAAAAGGCGCCTAAAGAATGCTAACCGTAAATTAATTTACGTTAGATTCTGCCTCAACTCAGCAAAATCGAGAAATAATTTGCTGGAGAAACAGGTTCGAAATTCACAGGCATTTATTTACAAAGATAACGAACACCTTGGCAAGAAGGAAAAGATGATAATAGACACTATTCTCAAGAAATGCCAGGAAAAATCTCCCAATGGAATGAGGTACAGCAATGAATTCATTTTAGAGTGTTTATTGTTGAGAATAAAATCACCGAAAGGATTCCGTCATTGTCGGCGACATAATTTCTTGCCTCTGCCTTCAGAAAGTCACTTGAGAAAACTTTGTAAAGGACTTATGTGCCCTTATGGAGTTAATAAGCATAGTATAAATGCTATTTCAGACTATTTTAAGGAAGAAAAGAATGATAATTCACGTTACGGTGTTGTAATTTTCGAAGAAGAGAAGCTAAGAGAAGAAATCGAGTTAAATAGCTTTTCTGATAAAGTAGATGGATTAGTTGATTTAGGTGAACACATACCTGACCTCCAGAAGAACGTACTTGCAAATCACGCTCTAGTGTTCATGTTCGTACCTTTCATGCGTATATTGGCTGCAGCCAGTTGCTGTTTATGCAAGCAGAAATGCTACTCCAGGGGACATTCTCGCAAAAAATCTAATATAGGTGATTTTGCAGTTAGAAGAGGCTGGGGCGAGGGTGGCTGGCTTTACTTTTTTTTAATCATCCGTTTGACATTTATTTAAACCAAATCTAGGCCTACTTGTTAATTGTCACTTTAACTCAGAGAGTCATATCGTGACATACAGACAATAAACACATAGATAACATAAATTTACAGTATGGCGTTAGATAATTAAACTAAATGTTCATTCGGCATTTCATAGCTTCCTAGTTATTTCAAAACTTAATAATGCTTTGCAGTAGTTATCTTCATTCACAATATCACTGGGCAACTTTTCTGATGGAGACTGCACAAAGTTCTTTCTTAATCATAAATGTGGACACAGTGTTCTTCATTTTTTGACCGTTCTCCATGGGAGACACATCACAGAAAGAATTACTTTTATTCCCCTATCGAGCCCGTACTGGCTGTAAGAGTCTGATAAGTTTTGTATTAAGGAAGAAAAAAACCACCAAACTCACAGGAAAAATCTACAGACAGCAATATGTGGCTGTACTATAGTAATCATGTACCTAGTTAATACAGATAGGCTCTCCTAGGCTTTAACAAGATTTATAGCTTAGGAAGCCATCTCCTGTACTTGAATGCTTAATTTACATGCATCTTTGTTCTGAATCTCATCCGACGCTTTCTTATTCCACATTGCCCTGATGGTATTAAAATATTTTGCTAATTGACCTGCCTTTCCCCATTCCCTTTTTAGTAATTTAATTAAAGTGCGATACTTATTTTCATTTTCTATTCTGTTTAGATCTGCTTTGCCTACAAACTTTGCTCTTATCATTTTAATTTCCTTGCATTCCCTGATCAGGTGCGCTGCACCCATAACCTTCCCACAAAACAGGCAAATGTCCTCTTTTCCTACTTCTCTCAACGTTTTGTTCTTATACACCCCCATTAACCACCAAATTATCCCTCTCATTTCTCTTTTCATTAGGCATTGAGGCTTTATGCTCATCAAGTTCCTTATTTCGCAGAACTCCGTTAGGGTTCTCCTACTGGTGCACTCTTCTCTTAGCACCTGAAACTCTACGTCATTAACCCTTCTACAAACTTTTTTACACATCCTACCTTCCTCTCTTTGTAAGTCCCTATCCCATAGATAACCCATTCCTAATCTTTCCAGTACACTTCTTACCCCGTCCATCCAGTAGCCCTCTTGCTGATGCTTCATTTGGTGCAGGTAGGTACCTTAAGCATTTCCCCCCCTCCACCTGCTTTTAAACGAATCCATGACTTTATGACCCTTTTTATGATATGTTGTCTAATGCTTACATCCTCACACTACATTCTCGCTCCACAATTCGCCGTGCAACTAGGTAGCCCCAAAATTATCTTGGCGAACCTACTTACGATAGTGTCCAGGGTTTTCGTTCCTTCCTCTAAACCCCATACTTCCACTCCATAAAGTGGTCTTGAAACGATGAGTGCGTTAAACATATTCTTATACACTTTGTAGTCAAGATTCGGTAACCTACGCTCTAACACTTTAACATTCGCCAATGCCGCTAGCCCTTTCGATTTTGCCTTTTAATTTGTTCGGTCCATTTACCATTACTCGCCATTATCGTCCCTAGACACTCAAGTTTTTTCACCGTCTCTAACTGTGACCCATACATGACCCACTTTTCATTCTTAGCCAGTTTAACTCCCTTTTTGCAGACCATAACTTTGGTCTTACTCGGGTTAATTTTTAAGTTCCAGTCCTCACAGTATCTCACAATCTCGTCAATACTATATTGCATATGATAGGGTGTTAGAGCAAGCAGTAGGATGTCATCAGCAAAAGCTAGGCCCGGGATATCATAATTGTCCAAGCAAGGGTTGGACCGTTGCTCAAAGCCCTTTGAATCGAAAATATCGTTCATAAATAGCAAAAAAGCACCGGGGATAATTTGCATCCCTGTTTTAATCCTATATTAGACGTTATCTCTCCTACAATTACATCATCGTTAGTTTTAATTGCACATTTCACTTCGGAATACACATTCTCAATTGCTTTTATCATTTTATGTGACACCCCGATTTTTCCCAATTTAGCCATGACAGCTCCCCTGCTCATTGAATCAAACGCCTTCTCCAAATCAATAGCCGTGATATTCAGCTTACCTCTTTTCCTTCTTATGTACTTGTCCATCACCGTTTTGACCACCATTATATTGTCAGTGGTCCTCATCCCTTTTCTGAAGCCTGTCTGGAGTCTCGAGAACACCGAACAGCCCTCTGCCCATGCTATTAAACGCTTGGATAAGACCCCGGTGTACATTTTGCTCAAATTATCAAGCAAAGTTATGCCTTTATAGTTGCCTGGGTCTAGTTTGTCCCCACGCTTCTTATATATTGGACAAATTATCCCCTCCTGCCACGCCCTCGGAAATCGACCTCCTTCAAAGATTTTGTTAAAGATTTTTACCAAGCTGTCCATCATGAACCTATTGTTACTCAACTCTTGCCAAAATTCACTTGTTATCCCCGAAATAGCACCTGACTTCCCTCCTTTACTTTTTGCTATTACTTCCTTAATTTCCTCTATCGATATGACTTGGTCCAGCATAGGCAGAGCGGCCTCCAGCCCCCTCGGGACGCCAAACTCATCCCTCTTCCTCCAATTATCTTCAGCATTTAACAGATTCCCATAATATGCAATCCATACTTCATCACTAATAGAGCTCCCCCCACCACTTCTGCGCCCCTTACAGTAAGAATTTATCCTGCTCCACACTTTGCTACAGTCGTTAGCTTTAGAATCCTTATTTAGTGCTGTTGCTTCCTTACCCTGCCATCCATCTTTCATTTTGCTGAGCAGTTCCCTATATTCTTTCCTTAGACGACAAAATTCTACTCTCATCGTATCATCCCCTCCTCTCTTGTATAACTTCAGTGCCCTAATAACTTCGGTTTTCTTCCTTCTACAAGATTCATCGTACCATCCTTTAATTCTCCCTACTTTTCCCCTAGCCTTCACGCTCATTTTCCGCCCGGCCATCATAATTGCATTCTCAATCATACGTATTCAATTTCATTATTACTGATCATTAAACTTATCCCTACCTTTATCAGTTCAAAATTCTCTCCCTGGAAGTATTTCTGGAACTCTCTGCAATTTTCCTCCCTCCATCTGAATCTATTTACTTTTCTCTCTATAGCTTTAACTTGTGGGTTCCCTTTTGATTTTGTCACCGCTCCCTGCATGTTGACGACATTTGGTAGGTGGTGTGATTGCCCCATTCTTCAACAGTGAACCTCTTAATTAGGGCTAGTGCTCCTCTGGAACATATTGCTAAATCTATTGCACTTCCTCCAATCTCTGTTATATACGTCAGGTTACCTCCTTCATCCCCCACACAGACACCATTTAATATATATAGCTCTTCTGCACCACATAGTTCCAAAATCTTTTCTCCGTTCTTGTTACATTCCTGTCTTTGCTGTGCCTATCCCCACATACGGCCTCGGCAACCCCCTTGCTGTAAAGGGGCTTTCTGTCAGCAACCCTCGCATTGAAGTCCCCTAAAAGCACAATCTCTGCCTCTTCATATATATTTTGAATTCTGTTTATTTCAATAGCTAACTCATCGAAAAAGCTTTCTCTTGCATACGGGGAATTCTCCGGAGGGTTGTAGACAAAGCCGAAACATACCGTTCCTTTCCCCCTCCCCCTAATATCTGCTTTTACCCACACTACTTCTTCCAGTTCTGAACTAATAAATTCTGATAATTCCCTCACCTCTTCTTTAATTAAAACATCAATTCCCCCCGGAAACCTACCGGTACGAGCTTTCCTAATCTTAGGTTTTGTATATATATTGAAGCCATCTATTTTTACATCGCAACCTACAGGGAGCCAACTCTCAACAAATCCTACAATCTGCATATCTTCTATTAGGGTCAAAACTACATCGTTCCCTCTCTTATTTAAAAAACCCTCTATATTTACGCTAGCAATATTCCAGTTTAGTCTGGCTGCGTGGCTCAGGGGTAACGTTCTCGCTTGCTGAGCCCAAGGTTGCAGGTTCGAAACCTGGCGCAGTCAGCTGGCATTTGAGGGTGCGCAAATGTGAGGGAGCCGTGTCAGTAGATTTACTGGCACGTTAAAGATCCCCTTCGGGGCAAAATTCCGGCACCCCGGCGTCTCTAAAAGCCAGTGTAGTTAAAAGGGACGTAAAACCAATAACATTATTATTATTCCAGTTTAGTTATTTTTTACCCCTACCCTCTTCGCTGGCGCTGGCTTTACTTCTAGTAACTCTAGCTTTCTCTAGCTCTAGTATACTGCCACCTGGGGAAGAAATGACCTCCTTCTCCACATTAAACTCTCTGTCAAGGTTTTCTTGCCCCAAAGTTCTTTTAGACTAGTAACTCGTTGTTTGCCAGTCTCACCTTTCTGCAAACCACGCACTTGTCCGGTGCTCCTGGCGCTGACGTTAGTCGTTCCTGCTCGCGCCACTTCCGTGTTGGACTTGGAGGTCGATGCTCTCTGTTGAATCATCACCGCACTTCCCTCTGAACCGACAGCTGCTTCCACCTGGTTGCTAGGTCTAACTGTCTCCTGTTGCTGTTGCTGTTGCTTCTCCATATCCTGGAGTTGTGCCACTGTCCAAACTCGATCCCAGTTGTTGCCGCTAACCGCTGGCTTTACTTGTGATGGTAGTCAATCAAATAAAAAGGCCAAGAATTCGTTAGCCTCACATCCTTAATCCTGTAGATGTTACGAGAAAGATCTGGGCTTTCTCCGACTGTATACTCCAGGAATCTGTGCGTTCCGTAACATGTAATGAAGACCGTAGTTCTTATTTCCGTGAATTATATTTTCCATTGTGCCCTGCCATGCTATTTTAATTGTAACCGCTAATTACTTTTTAAAAGAGTATTAGTTACAAAGTAATTCGTTTCCCTTAGCACCATCCCTAAGACCAGCTGACCCCGGCAGTGTGGAACTTGCCCACTCTAGCGCTGCCTGGCGGGGCGCGCTTGAACTTCAGGAGTCTTCTCACATTCTCCTTCTATTCGTCATGCTATTAGTAAGCTATATCGCATGCAACATACTCAAACTTCTGAAATATGGGACAGGCACAAGAGGTCAGCTGCCAACATGTCATGTGACAGAGACGGCTCAGCTCTTCTAAGTCACTCATCTATACATATATATATATATATATATATATATATATATATATATATATATAATGCTCAATGTTTGTGTGTCTGTTTGTCTGCCTTGTTATTTATACAAATCCACACCGTTTCACCGATCTGAACCAAAATTTGTATATTTACCTTTTGGAACCCTGCGGGTAACCCTGTCTACTTTAAAGTTTGGACACACCACTCCATTCCCTACATTTAGGCCCTTTGGCACAAATCTACACCGTTCCACCGATCTGAACCAAAATTTGTATACTTACCCTTTGGAATCCTGCGGGTACTCTGTCTACTTTACAATTCGGACAGACCACCCCAATGCCTGCATTTAGGCCCTTTGGCACAAATCTACACGGTTTCACTGATCTGAACCAAAATGTGTATACTCACCCTTTGGAAACCAATGAGTAACTTTGTCTGGTTAAAATTTTGCACAGGCCACTCCATTCCCTGCATTTAGGCCCTTTGGCACACATCTACACCGTTTCACAGAACTGAACCAAATTGTACATATTTATCCTTTGGAACCCGACAAGTAACACTGTCCACTATACATTTCTGACAGACCGCTCCATTGCCTGCATTTAGGCCCTTTGGCAAAATCTACACCGTTTCACCGATCTGAACCAAAATAGATCCTAACGAATAACACAGCCTGGTTACAATTTCGGACAGACCACTCTCTTCCCTGCATTTAGGCCCTTTGGCACACATCTACATCGTTTCACCGATAAGAACCAAATTTTACATACATAACATTTGGAACCCGACGAGTAACACTGCTTGAAATTTCGGACATACCACTCCATTCCCTGCATTTAGGACCTTTAGCACAAATCTACACCGTTTCACCCATCTCTACCAAATTTTACATAGTTACCCTCTGGAACCCGACGACTAACACTGTCTGCTTGAAATTTCAGACAATCCACTTCATTCCCTGCATTTAGCCTCTTTGGCACAAATCTACACCGTTTCACCGATCTGAACCAAAATTTGTACACTTACCCTTTGGAACGCTGCGGGTAAACACTGTCCACTTTAAATTTTGGACAGAACACTCCATTCCCTGACAAAAATCTACAACGTTTCACCGATCTGAACCAAAATCTGTATACTGATCACGTTAGAGGAGGTTATCCGGTTACCATCCTCCGAAAGAAATGGTACTTCGAATGACCCCGTCCTTTGAACCCACAACCTGAGAGGATCGGATGCATTTCTTTATAGGGCTTGTGTAGCAAGAGAGTCTTGGTCCCAGAGATCGGGTCCATTTGCACGGATTATGTTAAAGACGCCCAAAGAAATACACCGGCAAAACACAAAGCTATCAACAAAGAGATCCAGTTTTAAGTAAAATTTCGTGAATGTTTTATTCATCAAAGAAACCCCTATCCTACTTCGGAGGGTTAAAAATCGGATATTCCGCAAATCTAGTTACAATGGTGAGTCAAACCCTAAGTTAAAGTAACTAACCCTCGTGAAAGTCCTTATTACAAGAAAGCAAAAGCAATAATTAATATAGGCGCGTGGCACATGACAAAGTCTGACGAGAAGCAAAGTTACAAGCAAATGACTCGGTAAAATTTACATTTAACAGCAAAGCAAATCCAATCCCTGAGTTAGGATGGTACCACGTCCACTTTACAGTTAAATTTAATATCTATCTAAATCCTGACATGAATAAAAATATTACGACGAGACGCGTCGTAGTAAAAGAATTGAAACAAAGCTAGTGATAGTAGACTACAGACTATCAAAAACAAACAGTACAGAAAAATACACTCTGAAAACTAACAGGGATACAATTCAGATTATGCACTCAGAATAAGTCAACACACAAGTACACAAAAGCCTGCATACGCAGATTAGGAAAGCTCTTTGCCCCTAATCGTCATCTCAAGAATGTGAGTTAGGTTGGCAATAGCGTAATCATCATTACGGCTTTCATCGCATTAGAATCACGCGGACCATGATTTACGAACTTCTCGTTCCAGCGATTCTTAGTCGTCGAAAAATCAAGTAGTGTCAGCTCATTTTAGGTTTCACTTCCAAATGGAAATGAAGCAGCTCATGGCGTCGGAGTAGGACAACAAACAATGTTACCAAAATTATGATGCCCTAATATAAGTTATTTATCACGTCGGTTTAGTTCAGTGAGAAATATGATTTATATTCAGATTTATCAAGTAGGTCTAAGTTCCCTAAGATGGTTTAGTTATATGACACCAGTCGCAGGCTGCACAACTCTCCTCATAGATTAATTCGAAGACATGACCCTAGCGGTCAGCATAACTCTCTGAGCTAACAATGGCTCAGGCACAATAACACAAGTGTCTGTGGTGCGGCTTACACAGTTTGCACGCAAGAAACTCATCGGTCGATCTGGCTCTAAGGATCAATATCGCCGGAATACACCAAAAACGAAGGGGATATTCTGTTTTTTAAGACACAACAAATAAATGAGTTAACTAGCCTTAAACAATTACTGGGTCACTTTACATTCAAGAATAAACCTTAACTACAATCTGCTAAATGAACTGAGTCATTAGCGTGACCGTAAGACGCTCCTACACATGAGTCGTCCTCGCTCTGCATAGCGGTAAAATACAGGTGTACGCAGCGATCAGTTGCTGGCTCAAAGCTTATGTCATACTCCTATAAACATGGCTTTCAACATTCCACAAATGTTTGGTGGCATCAAAGGTCTACAAAATTTAATCAATACTGTCGGGTCTCGCATGGAATGCTGGAATAAATATAACCAGTTTCGCTGGTCTGCCTAACCTTGAGGCATGTCACATCTCACTCATTCACTGACAAGAGCGCGTGGCTCGATCACATTACTTTATCAAAACTGTGCACTTATATCGTACGGAAATCTCATGTTTAAGTCCTATAAGTGATCCGTAGATTGCTAAACATTGTACATTATTCCATAAGAGTGTCTATCGGAATAACCTGCCCTGCCTAATGGTATAACTTTTATCAAATGTCAAACTACTTAAAACGTAGACTGTGCACATGCAGTTTCAACTGCTTTGAAATGGAAGATGTTTCATTCGCTTCCTACTCATTGTAACTTATTGTTGTCGTGCTCACAGCTCAGCATATTATAAAAATGATAAAACAACACCTAAATCCTTCTGTGTTGTGAACTGATACGATGATATTCCTGGGTTCAAGACCAAGCTAAGTCATTATTATAATACATGTGTTAGTTCCCACTCGGAACTCTTGTGGAAAAGTGCGTCCACAAATAACGTTAAATAAACCATACAAAAATGTGGTAGTAACTCTCGACTGTCCAACTGATACAATAGGCTCAAAATCAGAGTAACTGAGGGATCCTAAACAGGGTGTTCCCTAAAATATGACGAATCTCGTCTCCATAGTGAAGATATCAGTTGTCTGATATAAGAAATTCAGCTCTCACAATGGCTGAGGTTTATACACTGAAAATAACAAGCTGTACATGGTGCACCACCGTAATAATATGGCACATGGTGGCTCACAACGATTGTCCCAGTTCCAAAGAAGAAATACATTATAATATAATAGCCCTGCCTGTGTGGTCTCTATCAGTTTCGGCTAAAAATGACAACTCAAATTACATCTACCTGGACGAACCTTGTACATAAATGAGGGTACAGCGCTCACAGTGACATGAATACGTTGTTCACCGCCAGGCTGAGAGGGATAATTCATCTCCATTCCTATGGAGGGATTAATAAGCTCCAAAAGCAAGAATAAAGGTCCTGGCCTATCTTCCTCGTCCTCGATCTCGTACATGGCTCGTCCTTGGCAGTTCTGCTGGACTTTCCTCCTCATGGTTGAATTATCTCGAAGGCGCTTCCCTCATCATGGGGAATTTACTCCATAATGGACATCACGTGTAATAAGTAGAGTATGTCAAGCACGTGGTACGTTTCACACAGCATGGTGATACATTTGGCGAATATCACAGAAGTTATAATGTAAAACTGTACAAAAAATGGCACACTGATTCTACACTGGTGCAGGTAATAGCAAAATGGCTCTGGATTATCCTGCCACATAATCTACGATACAACAGGTAGTATCTTTCACTGATTTTTCCTACTAGTGCATAACAACGAAAATCACACAAAATCTCGGCAATCACGACGAAATGTACATGAAGCGTGACATTGCTGGTGATTATTTTGACGATAGCGTTCGATGAGCAATAATAGTCGAATGTGATCTCAATATTTTTGAGACTCGATGCACACAGGATATGACCTGCTCTCAACAGAGTGGTCACAAGTTTCAAATATAAGTCTTCCACGTGGTGAAATACGAATATGGTGTTTTCACTCAAAAAGCAAACTTTCTTCACAAATGTCGTAGCACAGGCCTTGCGTGGCCTCAAAGTAAACTATTCTGTTGGATAATACAGTGCATTCAGCACGATGCCTGTAGATAATTGTCCAACACTTATATTGGTGCACTTCGCACAAAAACGTGGTCTTCGTCGATGCGACGGACTATATGAAAAACACGTCTAGCCTCAGCGGACTACCAAAACGGCGTATCGTAGTCAGGAAGTCCTCCCTGGGTTCCAAAGAACTTGTAAGTCGTTGAGTGACTACTTACATTAATTCCGCATATCCGCGGTGTAAATACCTTTACCATAATTATGATTTACCAATTCCAAAGGCATAATAAAATGGTAAATAAAACACAACTACATGTTTTACGTTCCTGAGATATGCAGTAGCAAAATTGTGTATAAAATATATCCAGGAAGAAAATAAGCTGTCCTCATCGAAGTCAAAATAGCATTATAATCATGAGGAAGCTTCAGAGTGTGTTCTACACAAGTGAGCAAAAAGAGTAAGCATGCTCTCAGAGAAATATTGAAGGCATGAGTGGATACGGGCTCATATGCCTCCCCGTTGTTTCAAATATAAATGTGAAACTTGCATTTTTATTTGCCATCACAAGCAATCCTAATTCTGAAAATATTTCTCTCCAATATGCAACGTTGAAGATTCCAGTCTCTCTCTCTCGTATGTTGTGGTTTGTCAATCGTCATCAGTGGTTCGTCGAAAGAAAATGTAGCATTCTCATTGGGCATTAGTTTTTCTCGAAGAGTTCTCCAAAGCCTTCTCCTTCGAGGTCTTGCAATCGTCGTTCCTTACCACGACGGGCTCGATCCATCCTCTGCTGGATCATATTTAACTCGTCAGTACTCATAGCTGGTTCAATAAACTGAATGTCAGCGGTTGTAGTGTTCCTTCGCTGATCCTGGGCCTTAGACGTGCCCTTTTGGTCCCTTGAAGTGCGGTCTTGCTCTTCGTCTCCATTGTTCCTTAACTGACGAATGTACTCTCTGCTTTCTTGAGCACGACCTCTCCAGTCCCTGTCAACATGGAGTCGAGGATCACGGTCTCTTCGGTATCCTCCACTGTACCTATAATCAAGGCGTATGTTACCAGATTGCTGATTACGAGCAGCGTTATTACGGCCTCGTCCATTCTCCTGTGGGTTGATGTGATTTCTATTTTCGAACCTTCTTCCCCAATATCCACGGTTTCCCTGTGGTCACGATCTATCATATGGTCGGCGATTCCAAGTTTGTCGATCAGGTCCAGTCTCATCTCTTCGGTAAAACTCTGTAATGACCGTTGCCGGTTTAGGTGTCTGACACACTTTATCTACGGTCGTTAGATTTACATGACGGGTTTCTCCCCTGGGTTTGTGTATTGCAAATTGGTTATTTGTAGAGTCGTTCCTCCTCAGTATCTGATCACACTCTACAAATGTGGATGCATTCTCAGCAATAAGGGTGCGTTGTACATCTGCTGGATATTGCCTTGTAATAGTTTGTATGAGTTGTCCCAGTTCCAAAGAAGAAATACATTATAATATAATAGCCCTGCCTGTGTGGTCTCTATCAGTTTCGGCTAAAAATGACAACTCAAATTACATCTACCTGGACAAACCTTGTACATAAATGAGGGTACAGGATTCACAGAGACATGAATACGTTGTTCATCTCCTTGTTTAAAAGCTGAGAGGGGTAATTCATCTCCATTCCTATGGAGGGATTAATAAGCTCCAAAAGCAAGAATAAAGGTCCTGGCCTATCTTCCTCGTCCTCGATCTCGTACATGGCTCGTCCTTGGCAGTTCTGCTGGACTTTCCTCCTCATGGTTGAATTATCTCGAAGGCGCTTCCCTCATCATGGGGAATTTACTCCATAATGGACATCACGTGTAATAAGTAGAGTATGTCAAGCACGTGGTACGTTTCACACAGCATGGTGATACATTTGGCGAATATCACAGAAGTTATAATGTAAAACTGTACAAAAAATGGCACACTGATTCTACACTGGTGCAGGTAATAGCAAAATGGCTCTGGATTATCCTGCCACATAATCTACAATACAACAGGTAGTATCTTTCACTGATTTTTCCTACTAGTGCATAACAACGAAAATCACACAAAATCTCGGCAATCACGACGAAATGTACATGAAGCGTGACGTTGCTGGTGATTATTTTGACGATAGCGTTCGATGAGCAATAATAGTCGAATGTGATCTCAATATTTTTGAGACTCGATGCACACAGGATATGACCTGCTCTCAACAGAGTGGTCACAAGTTTCAAATATAAGTCTTCCACGTGGTGAAATACGAATATGGTGTTTTCACTCAAAAAGCAAACTTTCTTCACAAATGTCGTAGCACAGGCCTTGCGTGGCCTCAAAGTAAACTATTCTGTTGGATAATACAGTGCATTCAGCACGATGCCTGTAGATAATTGTCCAACACTTATATTGGTACACTTCGCACAAAAACGTGGTCTTCGTCGATGCGACGGACTATATGAAAAACACGTCTAGCCTCAGCGGACTACCAAAACGGCGTATCGTAGTCAGGAAGTCCTCCCTGGGTTCCAAAGAACTTGTAAGTCGTTGAGTGACTACTTACATTAATTCCGCATATCCGCGGTGTAAATACCTTTACCATAATTATGATTTACCAATTCCAAAGGCATAATAAAATGGTAAATAAAACACAACTACATGTTTTACGTTCCTGAGATATGCAGTAGCAAAATTGTGTATAAAATATATCCAGGAAGAAAATAAGCTGTCCTCATCGAAGTCAAAAGAGCATTATAATCATGAGGAAGCTTCAGAGTGTGTTCTACACAAGTGAGCAAAAAGAGTAAGCATGCTCTCAGAGAAATATTGAAGGCATGAGTGGATACGGGCTCATATGCCTCCCCGTTGTTTCAAATATAAATGTGAAACTTGCATTTTTATTTGCCATCACAAGCAATCCTAATTCTGAAAATATTTCTCTCCAATATGCAACGTTGAAGATTCCAGTCTCTCTCTCTCGTATGTTGTGGTTTGTCAATCGTCATCAGTGGTTCGTCGAAAGAAAATGTAGCATTCTCATTGGGCATTAGTTTTTCTCGAAGAGTTCTCCAAAGCCTTCTCCTTCGAGGTCTTGCAATCGTCGTTCCTTACCACGACGGGCTCGATCCATCCTCTGCTGGATCCTATTTAACTCGTCAGTACTCATAGCTGGTTCAATAAACTGAATGTCAGCGGTTGTAGTGTTCCTTCGCTGATCCTGGGCCTTAGACGTGCCCTTTTGGTCCCTTGAAGTGCGGTCTTGCTCTTCGTCTCCATTGTTCCTTAACTGACGAATGTACTCTCTGCTTTCTTGAGCACGACCTCTCCAGTCCCTGTCAACATGGAGTCGAGGATCACGGTCTCTTCGGTATCCTCCACTGTACCTATAATCAAGGCGTATGTTACCAGATTGCTGATTACGAGCAGCGTTATTACGGCCTCGTCCATTCTCCTGTTGGTTGATGTGATTTCTATTTTCGAACCTTCTTCCCCAATATCCACGGTTTCCCTGTGGTCACGATCTATCATATGGTCGGCGATTCCAAGTTTGTCGATCAGGTCCAGTCTCATCTCTTCGGTAAAACTCTGTAATGACCGTTGCCGGTTTAGGTGTCTGACACACTTTATCTACGGTCGTTAGATTTACATGACGGGTTTCTCCCTTGGGTTTGTGTATTGCAAATTGGTTATTTGTAGAGTCGTTCCTCCTCAGTATCTGATCACACTCTACAAATGTGGATGCATTCTCAGCAATAAGGGTGCGTTGTACATCTGCTGGATATTGCCTTGTAATAGTTTGTATGAGTTGTCCCAGTTCCAAAGAAGAAATACATTATAATATAATAGCCCTGCCTGTGTGGTCTCTATCAGTTTCGGCTAAAAATGACAACTCAAATTACATCTACCTGGACAAACCTTGTACATAAATGAGGGTACAGGATTCACAGAGACATGAATACGTTGTTCATCTCCTTGTTTAAAAGCTGAGAGGGGTAATTCATCTCCATTCCTATGGAGGGATTAATAAGCTCCAAAACCAAGACCAAAGGTCCTAGCCTATCTTCCTCGACCTCGATCTCGTACATGGCTCGTCCGTTGCAGTTCTGCTGGACTTTACTCCTCATGGTTGAATTATCTCGAAGGCGCTTCCCTCATCATGGGAATTTACTCCATAATGGACATCACGTGTAATAAGTAGAATATGTCGAGCACGTGGTACGTTTCACACAGCATGGTGATAAATTTAACGAATATCACAGAAGTTATAATGTAAAACTGTACAAAAATTAGCACACCGTTTCTACACTGGTGCAGGTAATAGCAAAATAGGCTCTGGGTTGTCCTGCCACAGAATCTACGATACAACAGGTGGTATCTTACACTGATTTTACTTACTAGTGCAAAACAACTAAAATCATACAAAATCTCGGCAATCACGACGAAATGTACATGAAGCGTGACATTGCCGGTGATTATTTTGATGATAGCATTCGATGAGCAATAATAGTTGAATGTGGTCTCAATATTTTTGAGCCTCATTGAACGCAGAATTTGACCTGCTCTCAACAGCATGGTCACAAGTTTCAAATATAAGTCTTCCACGTGGTGAAGTACGAAAATTGTGATTTCACTCAAAAAGCAAACTTTCTTCACAAATGTCGTAGCACAGGCCTTGCGTGGCCTCAAAGTAAACTATTCTGTTGAATAATACAGTGCATTCAGCACGATGGCTGTAGATAATTGTCCAACCGATATTGGTGCACTTCGCACAAAAACGTGGTCTTCGTCGATGCGACGGACTATATGAAAAACCCGTCCATCCTCAGCGGACTACCAAAACGGTGTATCGTAGTCAGGAAGTCCTCCCTGGGTTCCAAAGAACTTGTAAGTCGTTGAGTGACTGCTTACATTAATTCTGCATATCCGCGGTGTAAATACCTTTACCATAATTATGATTTACCAATTCCAAAGCATAATAAAATGGTAAATAAAACAGAATTACATATTGTACGTTCCTGAGATATGCAGTAGCAAAATTGTGTATAAAATATATCCAGAGAGAAAATAAGCTGTCCTCGTCGAAGTCAAAATAGCATTATAATCATGAGAAAGCTTCAGTGTGTGTTCTACACAAGTGAGCACAAAGTGTAAGCATGCTCTCAGAGAAATATTGAAGACATGTTCGGATACGGGCTCTATACTTACACTTTGGAACCTGAAGAGTAACACTGTCTGGTTGAAATTTTGGACAGACCACTCCATTCTCTGCATTTAGGCCCTTTGGCAAAAATCTACACCGTTTCACCCATCTCAACCAAATTTTCGATTCTTACCCTTTGGAACCCGACGAGTAACACTGTCCACTTTAAATTTCGGACAGACCACTCCATTCCCTGCATTTAGGCCCTTTGGCAAAATATACACCGTTTCACCCATCTCAACCACATTTTACATACTTATCCAGGCCCCGGGCCAAGGTGATACATGCCCTGGGCAAATGTTCTACTGGGGCTCTTTTTCTCATTTGTGTTATAAAAATAGCATAATAGGTTTTCTTTTACAAACAACTACGTTACTAATATTGTATCAGGAAATAATACGAAAAGTAAGTCCTTCATACAATTTTGTAACCATTTATTGATACATTAGTTAGTTATTGTTGTTTTAAGGGGCGGAACTACGAGGTCATTAATCACACTAAAAACCAAGATTACAAATTCAAAAGTTAAATTTTAAAAGTACAATATACAATACAGAAACATTTCAAATCACAGTTTTTTTTTCTGGCTTTTAACTTTTGCAAATTTATTTATGATGTCAGAAAAGTCTGTGCTAAGGGTTGCGTCTTTTTCACAACACAATAACAATAGATAATTTAGTTTGCTGTCTGAAAGAGTTGATCTTTTCACATTCTTTAGCCAAATCAAGACAGAAAATCCTCTTTATGCGGAGTAGTTGGTGACTGGTAAAGTCGGAAATGTTCTAGTTGCTACCTCAAGATTAGGGAAAGTAGTTTTCAATTAATTTTTATGACGTATTCATATATGTCAAGAATGCTATTTAATTCTTCCTGTTCCACATACATTTTGAAGTGCTGACATTCGTTTTCAAATTCACTTCCGATGTCATTAAAGTAGAACTCATAGAGTTTATTCACAGCCTGTGATATGACCTCGTTCTGCAATCCCTTTCGCACAAGAATAAAAAGTACTGTATTTCAAATTTGTCGGATAAATTTTCATAAGCTGTTTTTCGCCTTGACAGATTACTTATCAAAGCGTCAAAAAGTTTTAATGTAAACATTGGATTTGAAAAGCGACCTTTCATTAAGAATAGCTTCATCGCCTAGGCTCTCATCCGCAAATGTTTTTCTGATTCTTATTCTTTTGTAGTTGGTGTTGGGTGATTCAACTTGTAACAACTTCATGGCTGCTTGTTCATACTTGTCAAGAACTCATTTCTTTCTTCATGTAAATAACTCTCCAAAGTTTGAAGCTGCTTTGTACCTACTACGAGATTGTAGATTGTTGCTAACTTTATCAAATCTTTCCAAAATATCACTTCACAAAATAGCGAGGAAGGCTATTTCTAATTTGTCAAACTTCTTTTCTAGTCCTGAAGCTTCAACTTGGACTGCAGGCTTCTGAGTAGGGTCTAGAGATATTTCCTTCAGTGATTTTTGTATCGCCTTGTAGCGTTTGACCAGGGCCTTTACAGCATCGGCTCTCGCTGATCATTTTGTTTGAGATAGGTATTTCAACACTGGAATTTCACTGTTTTCTAAACATGTTTTCAAAATACCCCATCTATGGGTTGAATTGGAAACAAAAATGTAAAGGTTATGGACGAATCTAAAAACACAGTAGCTTCAGTGCAGCACTCTGCAGCAGAAGAACCAACAGAGCTGAGAGAATGCGCTGCACAAGGGACAAACTCAGCAAAAGGACAGTATTGTTTAATTCTAGCTTGTTGGCCTGAGTAAGCTCCAGACATATTTGCCGCGTTATCATAGCTTGTCCTCGGCATAACTCAATATCCAGGTCTAATTCCGAGATTGAACTTAAAACTGCCTCTTCTAAACTAACGGTACTTGAGGTATGGCCTATTCCAGGGAGAAGCTTGAAGACACGTTCCTTTGGCTTTGGCTTAGCATCTTTGAAACAAACGTAACGTAGAACCAATGCTAATTGATCGGTGTGCGAACAATCGGGAGTAGAATCCACGATGAGGGCATAGTAGCGAGAATGTTTGACATCCTTTGTCACTGTTTGCAGCACTAAGTCTGCCACAACATTGATGAACTCGTCACACTTTTGAGCAGATAGGTATGACACTTGGATAAAAGATCTGCCCTAATCTTTCCCTTAACGGAAGAATGCGAAGTAGGCTTAAGCCTGACCAAAATAGCTACTGTAAAACAGCGAATAGACTGAAGCGGTGAGGTGCAATGGGCATAAAAGTACATCACCAGAAAACAAAAGTTTAGTTGACAAGGTATAAATAATATTTATTGAGACAACAATTTTCTTTAAATAACATTAAAATGCACAGTAAATGCACACAAATGAGATACGCAGAGAATAATTAGTATTAAATTTTAACAAATTGTGAGGGTCTGGTGACAGAACCCTGATTAATGAAGAAAAAACCAATGTTAAGGCTTGCCTAGATTTGAGAGAAATTGGAATTGAAATATAATATGCATATTAATAAAAGAACCATTAAAAGATGAAATGTATGATGAGAGTAAAAATTCAATTCTTCATAAAGTTTGAACTTATCTTCCAAATTGGTTGAGCCAGCTCCATAAAAGTTCCAGTTAGCCTAATACTGTTTTAAAAGTCCTCCACGGTTTCTTCTGGGGGATGTGCTCATGGCCTCAAGATGCATATTCCGAAAATATGAATATTCAACTCTTCTTTTCCCTTATGGTGAAGGTTTGACACTGGTAGTGTCCAGGCGGTGACTGAGTATAAGTCGACATTGGTTGCAGCCAGGAAGACTGCTGCTGCCTCGAAGTTTAAAGTGAGATACACCATCTAATGTGAAACTTGCAGTGTGCTGCGGCTGGCAAACATTCCTGTTCTCTTGAGCGATGTATCAGAGTAGAGGCCTCGTGACGTAGCAGCGAGGTGAAGCAGCGACTGGCAATAGTGCCATGCGGTGTGGCAGCATTGATCTGAATGATGAGCTGATCTGAATGACGATCTGATCTGAATGATGCTGAACGCCAGCAAGTGGCGTCTTATATACGATGGTCATGGAAGCATCTAGACGGAAAGGACCGCTAGATCCACGAGTCCTGCTATTGGCTAGACGAAGGTCACGGTGACGTCACTCGACATTGACACTCAACCGGCAGCAGAACAAGCCAGTAGATGCCCTGTATGTCGGGAGTATGGAAGCTTGAGAGAGCGAACGACTGGAACACTCAAGGTGAGAACTTTAGAAAACTAAGCTAACTATATATAAATTAATATATTAATAATACAATAGAGTGTTTATCATAATAATTTGTTTGGACGTTTTCGGGAAGAAAAAAGGCGAACAGTCAAACAGGGCTGTCTGGTGCATTCTTGGAATACACGGTACCAGAGATTATAATTTTCAATGCTTTTGCATGTTCTTTCCTTCCTCTTTGTCAAACACCAACAGTGATCTTCTGTTTTCTCTTAGGGGTTCCGGTCGCTTATATTTTGTATGAGTCTGTTCCAGATATATATTCTATGACCCACCTAGCGTCATCTCGCAGCGAATCTCTGAAGCTCCTCAATTCTTCCTGGTGCAAGAGGAATTCCTTCTCCTTCTGGCTACCAGATTTTACTGCCATCGCCAGCTATTATCTCCATGAGCAAGAGGACTACGTCTACCTCTTTACTCACCATGCTGCGCTAGTATCATCTGTTGTCAACTCTTTGAAGACCAGCTCAGCAAGAGATCAATTTTTTGTTTTAAAGTTGGCAATGCTTATATGTTCTCCTTTTGTCTCCTACCCCCCACTCTTTTCCCCTTCCTCGGTCCCTCCGTGCTCCGTTGAGCAGCTCTCACTTCTCAGTCTGCAGTTGACTCGGTCAGTCAAAGCTCCACTCGATCTAACCTCCTCAAACCAAGAGGCATACTCTCTTCTACGCCATGTTGGCAAAGTAGTTATCGTCACACAGAACTTCGACTTCAACATGAAATCAAGATAAGTACCATTTAAAAGTTTTAACCTCATCTACATCAATTTTATCTACATGCTTTTATTGATTATTTTATAGACAGCGTGAGATTACTTGTGGGGCGGTAATCATTCTTCGCGGGATTTTCCATGTTGGGCTTTTGTCTAATCAAGCCAATCTTGGTGAAAAGCAGCATTTCTTATGCTTGCAAAATGAGAAATCCTCTCACTACGTGGGATATTATCTAATACCCGCTGTCTATAAATTATAAAGCTAGTTCCTCCGTTGGACTTTCTCAACCCCATTTTACTACTAAGGTCGTTCTGGAACCTTCGAGATCTTGTACTCTATCTGCGAGTCTTGCCGTCAAGTATTTTTCACTCACTTGTGACAATAATATTTAAAGTGAGGAATCTTCCTTACAAATTTTTGCAATAGCTAACTTTCTTCCACCGCTGGAACTACTGGAATGTTTTATGGTACATTTAATTGTAAATCACAACTGGTTCAAGAAATAGACTCTCACCTATATAGTGCAATCAGTTATTTCCATAATTGCAATAACTCTCTTTCTTATGAACTTTAGTGTTTCTATAGTGAACTTTGCATCCATCTTTATAGACTACAGTGATATCCAGTGTTTGTTCCACGTTTCAACCGCGTCGCGCTCGTCCGTTTACATTAAATACGGCCATGAACATTGATCCTATATCCCAATGATCTTTCCTCAACCTTCTACTAACCACCATTATTAATAAAATTGTAACTTTTCTATAAGGTGTCACTCACGAAGTGCCCTTCCAATTTTGCTAGTTTAACATTAATTAAATTCTGCATAATTGCTTGTGTGATACAAGTTTTAAATTCACGTTGTTCCTTTCCTATAATCAGGGAAAACAATTCCTTAAACTCTTGAGCGAGTCATGTTCAGGTTTCACGAAATGGAAACTGTCCCATTTGGCTAGTAATTCCTGCTCAAACTTGGGAAGTCTAGAACTTTCTTTTCACTTTCTTCAGGTTTCACAGTAAGTGACCTACCCTCTTTTATATAATTCTCATATATTAATTCTGTATAAATATAAGAAGTTGTAGGAACTTCTATCTTATTTTTCATGTTTTTATTATTGTTATTTTCGAAGTTGTTACTTTCTCTAGAACATTCTCTCAAGAATTTCTTAAGGTACACTCTTTGTACTCCAATTCACGTTCAAACTTTAATTGCTTCATTGTTTATTTGTTTAAATCTTATAAAGATTTTAGAAACATGTAAGGTTTGAAACCTTGTAAATTGTCAATTGCCTGGAGCAACCGTTTAATGTTGAGAGGTCTGCGACCACATTTGTTAAACAATTTAAATGAACTATGTTTGTCCAAATTATATTACACGCTTGTTAATTTCCTCAAACTTCTTTGCATTGTTTAATAAATTAAATATTTGTTTTTGGATTCATCATTTCTCTGATACTACAGTTAGGCAAGATCCTGGCTTTCCTAGCTCTTCCTAGGTTTATGCCCTCGTTCATACTCAATAAAGCTTTTACTATTTGTCTGGCCAGACCATCACCCTTCCCTATAGTACTTTTATTCGTGCTTGGGAGGAAATACACTACAGCCTCTCTCTGGCAAACTGCCCAAGTCTTAGCTGCGGTTCCCGTTAGCTTCGACCAAGCTCGTATCCACTTTAGGTATCCGAGCACGGATTTGCGGTGGCAACCGCTTCTAAATGTATTGAAAGTCAAATTCATAACTTTTGTGGGACTCTCCTCCTATTTTTCTATCCTTTTTCTCCAATCCAAAATCTACTTCCTTCTCTTAATCATCTTCCCTTGGTGGGTGGGTTATTCCTCAGCCAATAAACTACCCAAAATTTGGTGCCGAAACCCGGGAGAGTCCATTTTTTATTTCTATTGTTTGTCAAGTGTCATTTGACAATACTTGGCAAATTATTAATATCTGCTTTGGATTTTTCAGCTATAATTACATCATGCAAAGCCTGTGAACGGGAAAGAGGCCGCTCCTGTCTCCTATGGTGTGTCCTGTTCTTTCTACCCATTCGCTGCTGCAAACTTGACAGCATCTCCAAGGTTCTACAGTTTCGTGAGTTGTATTTCAATTTATTCTTTTTGTTATGGCTCCTACTGAAAAAGATGAAACTCTCATTGCTAGACGTTCTTCCTATAAAGGGCAACTCACCAGATTCAGAAATTTCATCAGCAAATTAAATCCCGCCGAGTGTGATTTAGACATCTTGATACATCGCCTTAAGTTGTACGAACGGTCTTATGATTATTATGATCAAATTCAAACCGAGATTGTATCCGCTTGCCCAGAACTTCAATCGGATCGGGACGAGGTCGAACCCTTGTACTTTGAAGGGATTGCAAAGGCCCACCAACTGATCCGCAATATCTCAGAACCGGACACTAGGATCATCAATCCGGCCCAGTTCGCACCCGCTTCAGTTCACAAGAACAAACCGAAACCGTTACTTCCTAAGATAAGCCTACCTCACTTCTCAGGCAAGGAAGGTGAATGGTATTCTTTTTATGAACTTTACTGCTCCCTAATTCATGAAAATATCGAGATCCCCGATATTCATAAATTTTATTTCCTCCGCACTTCTTTGGAATGTGAGGCCTTAGCCTTAGTGGAGTCACTGCCTTTAAGCGCAGACAACTACCACATAGCCTTTAATCTCCTTAAAGAGAGATATGGCAATTTACGTTTGAGTGTAGCTCGCCACATACGTTGTCTCTTCAACTTACCAGCCGTCAAACCTAATGACGTCACCTCTTTAAGAAACCTGTTGGACTCTATACAGTTGAATGTCAGAGCATTATACCAACTCAAGCAGCCTGTCCAAACATGGGACACCATACTCATTCATCTGGCTACATCAAGATTCGATTTTTCAACTTTAAAGGCTTGGGAAATTGAACTCGCTCGCAAGGAAGAATTTTCCTTCGAACACTTAATCTCGTTTCTTAACAGCCGATGCCAAGTCCTTACAGCACTCGCATTTCAGTGCGAAAAGGTCGAAACGAATCTTCAGTCTCACATTTTTGAGAAAAACCTTGCTTTTTCAAAGGGACATCAGCCCCCATCTGTCGAGAACAAGCAAACCCGTTCTTCTTTCAATCATGCAAGAGAACATATCAGGCCGCTCAACAAATCTTTAAAATGCACGCTCTGTAAAAAGCTTCACACATTGTATTCGTGCAAATCCTTTAAAGAATTGTCTGTCGAAGATCGAAGGAAGTTTGTCTTGAATAGCAAACATTGTTTCAACTGCTTGTCACCTAAGCATTCTTCTTCGAACTGTACGTCATCAAATCTCTGTTTCCATTGTAAAAAACCGCATCATTCTTTATTGCACGTTCACGATAAATCGAGGTCATCAGCACCCGCCTCTTCAAGCTCCATGCAGAGCAGCTCCGAACAAACTAATGCTTCTTCCTGCATTTCTAATGCCGAAACTTTTCACAGTGCGCAAACCCTTTTGACCACTGTACAATTCGAAATCCAAGATAAATTTGGAAATTGGTTTCGAACCCGCGGTCTTCTCGATTCCGCTTCAACTCATAACTTTGTTTCGCAATCGTTGATTAAAAAACTAGGTCTTTTGTCATCGCCTACTTCTATCAATGTGACCGGCATTGACAATTTGAAAACTCAAGTTTTGCAGTCTTCAAAATTGAAAATCAGAGACGTTTGCCAAAGAAACACCAATCTTAATTTAAACTGTCTCATTCTTACCAGTATTGGCAAGGACACTCCAAGTCACTCTATTAATACTTCCGGTTTAAACATTCCCTCTCACTTAAGGTTAGCCGATCCTCAGTTTAATGCTCAAGGTCCCATTGATGTACTTTTCAGTGCCAATGTTTTCTGGAATTGCATTCGCAAACAAACACGCAAGTTATCTTCAACCGTGGTCGCCAGAGACACCGATTTTGGTTGGGTTATTACTGGTGAAATTCAGCATCCCAGTGTTCAAACCAAAGCGCAATGTCATTTCGTTACAGCTGACATAAATCCCATTTCTGAAAAAGAGAACGCTCATGTTTCAGATCTCAATATTTTTGAAAAACACTTGCCGAAACGATGTCTTATCGTGAACAACTACGCTACCTCTGTAAGTTGTTTAAATGGTTTTTCCTTCTTCCCGCAGAAGATGGCAATTCAAGTTCGCCTTGCTTTGTGTTACTTCGTCTACCTTCTTATGTCAGTTTTTATAGCAGGTAATTGCTTAAACTCTTTCTCGAAAACTATCTTCCCCTTGTGTAAAACTATGGCTATCAGTCACCATCACTTTGCTGTGAGCTATGTTTCACTTCTTTCGCTATGTAGAAGTATGGCCACGGCCGGCTCCTCCCTCCTTCCTCACAATTGGAAGTCGCTTATGAAACCGCTTGAAAATCTGAATTCTCTAACATCAAGAATAACTATTCTTATGCATAACCTTCTTCTCAATGTCCCGGCTTCACTTCCTATTTCGGAAGAATCAAGCTTTTTCCTGTCGAAAATTGTCAGATTTCGTGATCCTCAAAATTATGCGAAATTGATTTCCTACTCTATTTCATATATCTTTAAATTGTTTGTTCACGTCCAAGTTACGATTGACTGCATGTCGTCCAACCTGTATGTCTGCTTTAAGTTACAGCTGATTCAACAAGTGTTGTTTGTGTACTTTGAACTGCTTGTTTTTCAAACTTGTTTGTATACAACCCGGAGTAAGGTCAAGTCACTGTTTATTTCCTGTACACTTGACAAAGTTCAAAGCATGTTTCTCTTATCTCAACTTTGGCTGATTGCCAACCATTGTCTAGTGAGCCGCTCCTGCAAGTACAGAAGCCGTTCACCTACTTCCCAAAATAAACTTGTTCCAGTTAAGGACTCTTTCAGCTATTTATATGCCTTATCTCGCTGTACTATGTGTGTCAAGGCCACGCTTGCTTACGTCTTCCACTTACTCATGCTCGTATTCTATAACTGCTTCGATCCTTGTTTCAAAACTTCGTTGCGTATTTCTCACGCGCTCATGTATTTCACTTTGCTTACATATTTTGAAATCTTATTGTTCATTGATGAACAAACTTGTTTTTTCTCGTCGTTACATTCGATGTGTTTTTGCATTTATACTTGTTATGTCACGTTTCTCGCTGACTTAAGTATTTTTCTGAGTAACCCCTTTGATACTCATTATAACTTGAGGTCATTGTTTATGGCTATTAGGTTGTTACCTATGGCGTTCTTGCTTTCTACTCGCATAGTTTCTTTGTTTATTTGGTATATTCTTGTCCTGAATAGATGTACTTGTTTCTATACGCTTTGTTTAAACTTGTTAATTCTCCTTTTGCATTGTATCGCAATCTTTACTAGTGCTTTATTTCTCTCAGCTTCCAGCTATTTCGTGATTGAAAGTGTTGATAATTCTCGCCTTTTTACTCCGCTTTCCAATGACCCTGATGACCTCCTTCCACTTACACCTGGTCGCTTCCTTACACGCACTTCTCTCTCTGCCCCTCCTCCCCTTCCTAATTCTTTCAGGGATTCTGATTTACCTATTGTTTGGCGTAAACTTGAAGCCCTCCGCAATTCCTTTTGGAAGAGGTGGAACTTGGAATATTTAACTTCCTTGCAAGGGAGACAGAAGTGGTTTCTTTCCAGTCCCGACATTCAAGTGGGAGACTTGGTCTTAGTTAGGGATGTTTCACCCCCCCTAGTCTGGCCTTTTGGAAGAGTCACCGAGTGTTACCCTGGAAGAGATTGGAGAGTCAGGGTAGTCAGAGTCTTGACCACCAATGGTCAGATCACAAGACTACTTCTCCGCAATTGTTTATTACCTTTAAATGTGTACTTGTTTTTCTTGTTCGCTGTTGGTGTCTGCCCCTCCCAGTATGGTGCATTCTTGGAATACACGGTACCAGAGATTATAATTTTCAATGCTTTTGCATGTTCTTTCCTTCCTCTTTGTCAAACACCAACAGAGATCTTCTGTTTTCTCTTAGGGTTTCCGGTCGCTTATATTTTGTATGAGTCTGTTCCAGATATATATTCTATGACCCACCTAGCGTCATCTCGCAGCGAATCTCTGAAGCTCCTCAATTCTTCCTGGTGCAAGAGGAATTCCTTCTCCATCTGGCTACCAGATTTTACTGCCATCGCCAGCTATTATCTCCATGAGCAAGAGGACTACGTCTACCTCTTTACTCACCATGCTGCGCTAGTATCATCTGTTGTCAACTCTTTGAAGACCAGCTCAGCAAGAGATCAATTTTTTGTTTTAAAGTTGGCAATACTTATATGTTCTCCTTTTGTCTCCTACCCCCCACTCTTTTCCCCTTCCTCGGTCCCTCCGTGCTCCGTTGAGCAGCTCTCACTTCTCAGTCTGCAGTTGACTCGGTCAGTCAAAGCTCCACTCGAGCTAACCTCCTCAAACCAAGAGGCATACTCTCTTCTACGCCATGTTGGCAAAGTAGTTATCGTCACACAGAACTTCGACTTCAACATGAAATCAAGATAAGTACCATTTAAAAGTTTTAACCTCATCTTCATCAATTTTATCTACATGCTTTTATTGATTATTTTATAGACAGCGTGAGATTACTTGTGGGGCGGTAATCATTCTTCGCGGGATTTTCCATGTTGGGCTTTTGTCTAATCAAGCCAATCTTGGTGAAAAGCAGCATTTCTTATGCTTGCAAAATGAGAAATCCTCTCACTACGTGGGATATTATCTAATACCCGCTGTCTATAAATTATAAAGCTAGTTCCTCCGTTGGACTTTCTCAACCCCATTTTACTACTAAGGTCGTTCTGGAACCTTCGAGATCTTGTACTCCATCTGCGAGTCTTGCCGTCAAGTATTTTTCACTCACTTGTGACAATAATATTTAAAATGAGGAATCTTCCTTACAAATTTTTGCAATAGCTAACTTTCTTCCACCGCTGGAACTACTGGAATGTTTTATGGTACATTTAATTGTAAATCACAACTGGTTCAAGAAATAGACTCTCACCTATATAGTGCAATCAGTTATTTCCATAATTGCAATAACTCTCTTTCTTATGAACTTTAGTGTTTCTATAGTGAACTTTGCATCCATCTTTATAGACTACAGTGATATCCAGTGTTTGTTCCACGTTTCAACCGCGTCGCGCTCGTCCGTTTACATTAAATACGGCCATGAACATTGATCCTATATCCCAATGATCTTTCCTCAACCTTCTACTAACCACCATTATTAATAAAATTGTAACTTTTCTATAAGGTGTCACTCACGAAGTGCCCTTCCAATTTTGCTAGTTTAACATTAATTAAATTCTGCATAATTGCTTGTGTGATACAAGTTTTAAATTCACGTTGTTCCTTTCCTATAATCAGGGAAAACAATTCCTTAAACTCTTGAGCGAGTCATGTTCAGGTTTCACGAAATGGAAACTGTCCCATTTGGCTAGTAATTCCTGCTCAAACTTGGGAAGTCTAGAACTTTCCTTTTCACTTTCTTCAGGTTTCACAGTAAGTGACCTACCCTCTTTTATATAATTCTCATATATTAATTCTGTATAAATATAAGAAGTTGTAGGAACTTCTATCTTATTTTTCATGTTTTTATTATTGTTATTTTCGAAGTTGTTACTTTCTCTAGAACATTCTCTCAAGAATTTCTTAAGGTACACTCTTTGTACTCCAATTCACGTTCAAACTTTAATTGCTTCATTGTTTATTTGTTTAAATCTTATAAAGATTTTAGAAACATGTAAGGTTTGAAACCTTGTAAATTGTCAATTGCCTGGAGCAACCGTTTAATGTTGAGAGGTCTGCGACCACATTTGTTAAACAATTTAAATGAACTATGTTTGTCCAAATTATATTACACGCTTGTTAATTTCCTCAAACTTCTTTGCATTGTTTAATAAATTAAATATTTGTTTTTGGATTCATCATTTCTCTGATACTACAGTTAGGCAAGATCCTGGCTTTCCTAGCTCTTCCTAGGTTTATGCCCTCGTTCATACTCAATAAAGCTTTTACTATTTGTCTGGCCAGACCATCACCCTTCCCTATAGTACTTTTATTCGTGCTTGGGAGGAAATACACTACAGCCTCTCTCTGGCAAACTGCCCAAGTCTTAGCTGCGGTTCCCGTTAGCTTCGACCAAGCTCGTATCCACTTTAGGTATCCGAGCACGGATTTGCGGTGGCAACCGCTTCTAAATGTATTGAAAGTCAAATTCATAACTTTTGTGGGACTCTCCTCCTATTTTTCTATCCTTTTTCTCCAATCCAAAATCTACTTCCTTCTCTTAATCATCTTCCCTTGGTGGGTGGGTTATTCCTCAGCCAATAAACTACCCACTGTCGCGAAGAACAAATACAAACATCATACTGTCACGAAAGTGACCAACACCCGTCCTAGCCCTTTGTTCCCATACTGAGCAAGGTGTTGGGAAAGAAAAGGGTTGAAATCGCTTATCAACTCTAGGCATCCTAGATACAGACCATTAGAGGTAGATCCTAAACGTTCATTGTCACTTTGAAAAGGTAACCCTCTAACTGAGAGAAATTTCACAACAGACACAATTCTTGGCCCCATGTTTCCTGAATTCTGGTCCACTTATTTTTTGTTCATTTTAAAATAACTATAGTAGACACATTTTCACAAATCACATTCGACACGCAATACAAGCAATACAAACAACCTTTGAGGTTAGGAAGTTCACAAGATCACGCGGCGCATGCGCCAGTTGTAAATCCATGAGTATTGCCAACACCGTCAACCGTGTATCACTGCCTACATGTTTCCAACACTAGTATTCTTTACAGAAAATACTGATTATATTATAATACTGTATTATAATATAATCATGATTAAACATAAATACTACGAATGTATGTGATATTTAATATTATTTTATTTTATATTCACGTAAGTTATAGTTATATTATCCTACTATTTAAAGATTTCCATGACATACGGTACTTAGTTTTAATGTTGGGATTGTTGGGTCAACCTTTTTCTGCGTTCATAGTCACCTAAATTTCGGCGCCTCCTAAAGTTTGGTGCCCTGGGCAAATGCCCAGTATGCCCGTTTGTAGCCCGGGGCCTGTACTTATCCTTTAGAACCTGACGAGTAACACTGTCCACTTGCAATTTTGGACAGATCACTCCTTTCCATGCATTTTGGCCATTTGGCAAAAATCTACACCGTTTCACTCATCTCAACCAAATATTACATACTTACTCCTTGAAGCCCGACGAGTAACACTCTCCATTTTAAATTTCGGAGAGACCACTCCATTCTCTGCATTTAGGCCCTTTAGCACAAATCCACACAGTTTCGCCCCTCTCAACGTAATTTTACATACTTACACTTTGGAACCCATCGAGTAACACTGTCTAAGTGGAATTTTGGACAGGCCATTCCATTCCCTGCATTTAGGCCCTTTAGCACAAATCTACACCGTTCCACCTAATTGCACCGAATTTTACATACTTACCGTTTGAAACCATGCTGGTAACACTGTCCACTGTCCGCTTTATTTAGAACTAGCTGTTACCCGCGGTATCGCTCGCAATAACATTTGGAATCCCGTTATAACATTAGTTTTATAGATTTTTCCTGTAGTGGAAAATATTGACGGCCACATGGAGCGTTGAAATTGAAAATCGGGTGCAATATACGACGGGGAGTTTTGATTTAAGGCAGGTCCCCTAGCCTACTGCTATGTCTATCGAGAGTGTTTTTAACGCCTGAGCACTTCTAGGTAAACTACTTTTCTGGTCTTTCTCTTAGGCTGCAGAATGAATAAGCCACCAGAAGAACTGACTTCCGAGCATGCCACGTCCAGTTGACCATGTGCGAAACAGTCACTTCTCAGATCCACACCAGCTACTTTTAAACTCAGCCCCTGAGCCTTGTTAATTGTTATGGCGTAGCAGACTTTAAATGGAAACTGCAGACGTTTGAATTGAAAATGGTAGTCGGAAGGGATTAGAGGAATGCGGGGTATGAAGACAATTTCGCCTTGGCCAACACCTGTAAATATGGTGGCTTCAATCACAAATTTATGCAGAGCTTTAACATGCAGCCTGGTTCCATTGCAGAGTTTAGGAGGGTTTAGGTTGCGCTATAACATGACAGGACCACCAACCTTGAGGATCAGGACATGAGGCGGTATTCCGGGCGGGTTAAGAGTGTTTAAAAACTCCACAGGATAATGAACTGCATCTTCAACCTCTAAAACTGAGTCTACTGATTTGTATACCATTTTTGTTGTTGATAACTTCTTAAGGATGGCGATATTTATACAATCAGCAGAGTCATTTGTTGGGGGTATGAATAGATCTTTCTTCCATCCATGAATTATCAAGGTTGGAATTTACTAACACTCGGGGAAAGATCATTTCGATCAAATTCTCTAAACTGTCAACAACTTCGCACAGTTGAAGTGGAATAGTTATTTTTCCGTCATTTTCCTTCAACTTTCCATCGTCAATGCTTAGAAAGAGACGGGAAAACTCCTCAGCCATAAAATCACCATGGAGGTGTACGCGCATGTTGAGAGTCAAGGGAATTGATGTGACTTTGGACAATATGTAAGACGATTTTAGACAGGCATTTACTTCGTCAGCCCGTGTTCCACGGTGTATAATAGGGAGGGTCTGTCTAAAGTCATCGGCAAGAAGTACTGTGACTCCACCCATAAGTTGGTTGTTACCCCTAATGTCCCTAAGCGTTCTGTCAAATGCCTCGACTCCTCCTTTGTGCGCCATCGTGCATTCATCCCAAACAATGAGTTTTGTCTCTCTCAGCACGCGAGCAGTGCCACTTTGCTTAGAGATGTTACAAAGGGCAGATGCAGCGTGACTGAGGTTACGAGGGAGCTTGAAGGCAGAATGCGCTGTTCTTCCACCATCCAGTAGGTTTGCTGCAATACCAGAGGAGGCGACTGCGATGGCAATGTTCTGTCGACTTCTAAATGTACTGAGCAGGAGATTAATCAGGAAGGTTTTGCCAGTTCCGCCTGGTGCATCTAGAAAAAAGAGCTGACCACATTCTGAAACAACACTTCGAACTATTTCGTCATAGGCCAATCTCTGCTCGTTGATCAATTTTGGAACATTATCAGCTACCACTTTGGACAAATTAATTGTTTCGTAAGATAGTTCACTGACATATTCTCGGTGAACAAGGACGGAGTCTTGTTCTCTAGAAGGCGACGGAAGTCCAAAGCGTTCTAGTTGTTCACCAGATATTTTTAGTACTGCGCCCGAAGAAACCCATCAGTACTTATATCCAAAGCTCGAAAAAGGATTGCAGACATGTAAGTTACCCAGCTCACCAACTTACTATGCCTACTAAGTAAAATTGGGAATTTCAGGAACATACAGGATAAATATTATTCGTAAAGAAAATAGTACTACTAGACAAGGTACAAATTTCTACTATCATTTACATTTAGAGCAAATCGAGAAACTCTAATCTCGAGGGGTGATAAGGTCTAATCTAAAGTGAGTGCCTGTATCTATACCTCGTAGTACTATTTTCGACGATGACGACAATGAAAAACGGTATCAGCTTGGATAAAAGTTGACTGTCACTAAAAAGCGCCAGCCGTTTATTAAGCTAAAAAAACAAGTATAAAAACTGGCTTCCTCCCTTAATATTGTGTCTCCCTGACACTTCAACAAAAATAACTGAAAAAATAACTCTGCACGTGGCATTGATATAGTTAGAAAATGTGGAACGGCGTGTTACTAATTATTGCCCTATTTTATACAGGTTCGCTTCAACTAAGAACCGTAGTTCCATATCTAATCAAAAATTATTCATGAACTATGTGCATATATACATTCTTTAAGAATCTCTCAAATTTTACACTTTAGAATGTCATAAAGATTAAATTTTCTTCCTCCAATAAGTCTTTCATCTACTCAATTTTCTTAAACATCAAATCCAAACATACACCGCAACTATCGTGTTGAAAGTATTAAATACTCGTCATAATTAATTGAACATAAGTGACAAACATTTAAGCTAAGCACTGTTCCTTTTTACCTTTATCTATTTATCATGAAACTGAAATAAGTTCTGAAATTCTTTACTGAGTTAACAATCTTCTGATGAACGTGAATACTGGACGTGCACGGCATTAACCTTCGTTTCCACACTCCTCCTTCATAATTATACAACAATTACTTTCTCTCTTAAACACCCTGTACAGAATCTTCTTTTAATACACTCACATAACTTCACAATTATTGCTTTCAATACTAGAAAAACTTAGAGACTCCTCAGCCTCTCTTCGTAAAATTACGTAACTCCTTTTACGTTTATATCTCCTTAATTCGCACGGTAATTCAACTATAAACTTCCACTTCAATACATATACTTCCTTTACTTTAACATTTCTCCTCTATACTGATATAACTTCGCCTCGTGCTTGTAATTCCATTTCTGCAATAATCTCTGTACTTTCACTTTCTGATCACCCTGTGATTTAACTTTGTTAACTTTCTTTTTCACGTGTTTAAATTCAGCTTTACATTTTATTACCACTTTTCAAGAAATATCAGTAAATATTCATATTCTTAACAAAAGATATAAGTTTGACTTCTTTCCATGAATATATTTGTTTAACAAATTCATCTATGCTTTTTAACGCTCTAAATCTCATTAGACATATGTGTATAAGCTTTTCGTAATACTTCGTTCATAATAATTGAAAATAATTTCTGACACTCGAATCAACATCATGAGTTGTCGAAATATTCTTTACACTTCGTGACATTACTTCTTAAATATACTGTACTTAGATTTGCTCCAATAAACTTCATTTTACTTCAATTACAATCTTACTCCTTCTTTACTTCGTTCAACGTTCTATTCCTTTTAAATAGTTCACTCTACATTCTTTTAAATAATTAGCTTCATATTCCTTTAAACAACTCATTTATATTCTTTTAAATAATTCATTTATATTCCTCTAAACAATTTGTTCTAAGTTCCTCTGAACAATTCATTTATATTCCATCGCTGCGATAAAACAGATTTAATTAAATTAAATCTAACGCAAATATGAAAAATATTACATGATTTTACTTTAATATAACCTTAGTGTTAATAGCATCAACATGCCAAAATTTCGTCCAAGTGACTGAAATTTTCAAGAACAAGGCAAATAACTCCGTAGAAAAAATACGAAAAATCACTATAACATGATCTACACAAATTTAATTACTTTGACAAAATTATACGTTTTAACTAATGAAGTTGAAAAATTACTGTTGAAACATACTGTTAAAATACCGTTGAAAAATATGCGGTTGAAAAATATGCGGTTGGTCAATTGGATAATCACAGAACTACAATTCTACATGATAAAAGACAATTTCTTCACTACCTTGTGTTGGCTTCTGGACTGTTGAAAATACCTGCATCTCTGCTCCCAAACCAAACTTGTCGTGTTCCATAGCATCGCCCACAGCTATGAAGACCGGTTTGTGACAGAACCAGCTGGACTCGTGGTGAATGACCTCGCCGTGAACAGCTCCGCCAGCTCTCCGTCCTCCGTACACAGCAAGTAGGCCGGCTTCGATTCCCCATCTCTTCAGAATAGACATCTGGGTTTCTTCAGAATAGACATCGGTTTTCTTCAGAATAGACATCGGTTTTCTTCAGAATAGACATCACGGTGGAATATTGTCGTTTATGCAAGCGTTTTCGTATTTCAAGATGTGTTAAAACTCTCGTAGAAAATAAAAGTTTTGCTCGGTGATGTTGCGCTTTGCGTAGATATACTGTTGCGCCTTTCATGTTAGTGAATCTGGAATTCAACTGACATCCTTGTAGTCTTCACTTCCCTATGCTTTTGCTTAGCACATGGTAATATTCATATTTCTGACAATATAATTAAGACCTCCCCGTTGCTGACTTTCAACTTGCATTTTCAATACAATGTTGAAATATGCTTTTTCACGTAGAAATACTGAATAGCTTCTTGTCGAAATGTTTCAAGCTATGCGGAACAACTTTGCATAAGCACTGCGATATATGGTTGTACTGTTCCGTTCTGCTTTATATATATTGTAGCTTGCTCCTAAGTTACTGTAAGTTCTGGAATTGCACTCTTCCTTGCTTCCAACTTTTATGAACTGTAGCACTATTAAAAGAATACTCGTTTCTGCTCGAGGTCTTGTCTCGTTCAAATCTCAAATTGGAAAGAACTCTCTCGTCCTGTTCTCCGCACTCCTCAAGTTCCAGTCTCTCTGCCTCTTCTCTCGTGGTGTGACGTAACTCCTACCACCTCTCCTCACTTCAGTCCGCAGTTCGACCTTCGTCTCTTCCCCTCTCTCATGACGTAACTCTCGCTTCAAGTGGCGTGATGTTTCTCGTAATATGGACCTCCCACATTCATATAATGGAATATATGTCCATCTTTAAATCATTCCTACTTCCTTGCCTTTTATAAATGCATAAGATCTATAGTATTTCACTCATTTCCATACAGTTTTTCCCATATTTGTCAAATCTTTAATGTATAAAATTTTTTATCCACTCATTTATTTTCTGGGGTCTTGGTTCATCTCCAGATCAGTTCTTGAGTAATGACCTTCAATAAATTCTGGCGCATTTCCCCGTCGCTAATTTAAAGTAAAGTATAGCCTGTACTTTCTTTAATACCAGTACTTTTCTCTGTTGTTTGAGACTGAATTTATTTATCTTTCTGTATCTGTGGGTAAAATCTTTTCAATTTGGAATGGTTGAATTTTCCAATGGATCTATTATCTTCCACTCTTACAATTTTATAGCAATTATTACCGTAGACTGTATCTAATTTGAACGGTCCTCTGAACAGGTTACTGAATTTGATATACACTTTCTTCAGTACGTCAGCTTTCACAGGAATCCTGACTAATACAAGGTCACCTTCTCGTAGCGGTCCACTGAATCTCTTCCCTTCTAAACGTTTTAATCTCTTCTCAGCCGCTTTGTTCAACTGGATCCTCGCTTCTTCGATTCTCTGGTCCATCGGTGGTTCGTTATCTTCCGGAATATTGAAGATTCCGTTCCATGGTCGTACGGGTTTCTCTTCAAAATGCAACATGACTGGAATATCGTTGGTGCTCTCATGTCTCGTGTTATTGATGCAAAATTCCACTAGTGGTACAATCTTTACCCAATTCGCATGATTATCTGCACTATACAAGCGAATGTACTTTGAAAATTCCAGCATTGTTCTTTCAATAGGATTCGTCTCTGGGCTTCGAACTGATGAAAATAGGTGAACAATATCCAACCTATCCATCGCTCTCTGAAATTCTGCAGAAGTGAATTGCGTACCATGGTCTGTTAATAGTCTCTCTGGTTTTCCTAACTTTGGAATAATGTTCCTCTCCAGGTGATATAAAACATTCCTCGTTGTTGCTTTCTGCATGGGATTGAGCATTACAATTTTGGAGAATACATCCATTGTAATTAACACATACTGGTTTCCTCTGTCTCCTTTAGGTGCAGGTCCAAAAATATCCTGACTAAACAATTCCAATGGTTTCGTCGGAATAATCGCTTTAGGTCTCTCCTTCAATAGTTCAGAATTATATTTATTCTTCTGACACAGTTCACAAGATCTGATCACTATGGTTATGGATTCTCTCATATTAATCCAGTAGAATTTTTCTAACATGGTATAGTATGTTTTGTCAACTCCTCCGTGGCCTATACTTTTGTGTACTAACCAAATTAGTGGCACAATAAGTTCTGGTGGAATAGCAACTCGTACTTTCGTATGTCTGGCATCAATGTATTTACATACAGTTTCTCCCACGAGAATATAGTGTCTAGCTTTCCTTCTCGTTTCGAAGTATGAGGCGTGCCTCCTTGTCATTCTCCCTGACAAAAATCGATAAATGTTCCTGAATGGTGCATGCTTCTTTTGAAAAAGAGGAATTCTTCTCAGTTTATCCAGCGTTTCTTGATCTTCTGCATCTGTCTGGATAACATTAACTCTCACATTTCTCAGGAATCGGATGTCTGGAAAGAATATCTGCTAGTAGGTTGTCTTTTCCAGGTACATGAACTATCGTGGCATCAAATTGTTGCAAAAACATGGTCCATCTGGTCATCCTATCGCTTGACAAGTCTGACTTCAACATGAATTCTAGTGCTTTATGATCCGTTCTGATTATGATCTTGTGTCCCAGCAATAATTTCTTCCAATTTTGTAGAGCATTTATGACAGCTAAAGCTTCAAGCTCCGTCGTGAAGTAATTCAGCTCGTGCGTGTGTAACTTCCTACTGCTGAATGAAATATAGTGAGGATTGCCATCTTGATCCTTCTGATATAAGACTGCACTAATACCAACTCGTGAAGCGTCCGTTTCTATGATGAATGTTCTTTCAAAATCTGGGTACTCCAACTTGATGTTATCTCTGAGCATTTCCTTTGCTTGAATAAAGGCATTCTCAGCAGCTGCATCCCATTTCCATCTCTTGTTCTTCTTTAGAAGCTCATGTAGAGGTGCCATGATTTCTGAATAACGTGGACAATGACTACTGAAAAACTGACAAAGACCCGCAAAAGCTCTGATGTCTTTGATTTTCTTGGGTGTTGGAAATTTCAAAATTGCTTCAATCTTGTCTTCATTCGGATGGTAACCAAATCTGTCTATAGTATGCCCAAGAAAGTTGATCTTTTCTTGAAAGAAATGACATTTATCCAATTTCACCGTGATGTTTGCACTTCTGAGGTTATCAAATAGCTTCGTCAAATGCATGAAATGTTGCTCTGGTGTCTCTGAAGATATGATGATATCATCCAGGTAGCAAATAGCAAATTGTTTCACTTCTTCACTCAACTTGTCATCCAAGGCTCTGATAAGTGCTGGACTTGAATTTACCAATCCATATGGTACTCTTTGGTATACATAACAGGTTTGATTGAACATGAACCCTGTATAACATTTGCTGTCTTCTGTAAGCTCTATTTGATGAAATGCTGCAGTTAAATCAATCACTGAGAAACAGGTTTTATTCTTGAATCTCCTCAGTAGTTCTCTAATTTTCGGTGGCCTGTCGAATTCTTTCAGCAGAAGAGTATTTATGCCCCTGGCATCTAAACATAGTCTAAGACTACCATCTGCTTTCTTCACAACAGTGAGTGGATTTAAATAAGGAGTGGCTTGCTTTCTTATAATCCCTTCTTTTTCCATGCCTTTTATGAGCTCTTTCACTTCAGCTTGATACTTCTCTGGAATTGGATACAATTTCTTCTGAAAAGGTGTGTCAATAGCGAGCTTAATCTGATATTTATATCCTCTTATAATACCTGGCTTGTTATCAAAAATGTCTGCATAAGTCGTGACCAATTCTTCCAATATCTCCCTCTGATCTTCAAAATTCTCAATCTCCCTGCCATAGTGAGGTATTCCTTCTGCTTCAACTTCCATAACAATCTTCACAAGATTTTCTTCTGTTGTTTGGTCAATCAAACTACACTCATTCTCATCCTTCGTCGTATCCTCTGATTGATGTAGGCCTTCATTAAATCTCATGACTCCATTTCGTAAATCGATCACAGCTCCAGTCTTAATTATAAAATCAATGCCTAAAATAGCATCAAAATTTATCTGGCTCAAGACTATGAATATCTGCTCATATCTGTATTCATTTATAGAGAATTCCATTAGTGCTTGGACTTTACATTTCATGGTCTTGTCGTTAAATACGCCCCTGACTTTAATGGTTGAAACGGGCATTGCTATAAGTGAATTTCCATCCTTCAATCTGTGAAAACAGTTCTCTGATAAAATTGATGCTGTTGCTCCCGTATCTAGTAGTGTTCTCAGGCATTCTCCTTCTGATATGATTTCTATAATCGGTAACCTCGCTACTCTATCTGTTTTTGTCTCTTCTCTCTCATACAGGAGATCTTCATTCGTGGCTTCATACAACTCATTAATCTGGATTTCATGTCTGGTTACGGTGATGTTTTCTTCCTCCTTCACTTTTTGGAATTTGACGTTTTTTTTGTACCCCTCCTGGGTCTTCATTCCTTCTATCTCTGCTTGTTCCAGGTTGAGGTTCTTGATTCAGGTTATGCTGTCTCTGATTTTGGTCTCTCGCGTTCCTTTCTCTGAGATTCCTTAGGTATTCCTGACTTTCTCTTTCCCTATCATCATAATACCTTCTTACATTGTTATTATACCTCCAACCTTGATTTTGTTGACTTGGCTGTTGTTGCTGTCTTGAATAATTATTCGTGTTTCTCCAGTTCTGATATCTCCGATATCCATAATTATTCGTAGGGTTATTTCGATTATAATATCCCTCTCTACGATAATCATTGTTCCTGGTGTAATAGTTATTCCTCCATCTTTGATTTTCATATGGCCTTCCTTCTCTAGGTCTTTGATAATCGGGTAGAAATCGATTCTGTCCATACATCCTGGATCTCGTTGGACCTACTCCATTTTTGTTCTCCTCTGTTTGCTGCATTTGATCGATGTGGATGGTGTGAATCTCTCTCGGTTCCTGGTTTCTACCTCTCTGGTTTTGATTTCCAGTTGAGTTGGTGGACACATTAGACGTGTGATCCAGTCTCCTCAAAATTTCCGCCATTCCTTCTAGAGTTTTCACGTTTGCCGAAATGAGGTGCCTCCTAACTTCTGTTGGTAGCTGGCATGAAATAGCGTGAACCAAGTCTTCTTCCGCCAAAGGGGGTTGCAAATACTGCAAGCGTGCTAATTGTTTCGTGAAGAAACTTGCGTATTTCGTTGGACTAGAATATGCATACTTCTTAGAGTAAATTTCTGCTCGTATATCTTGTTGAAGTTCCTTGCTCCAAAATCTTTTCTGCAGAGCTATAGCGAATTCTTCAAATGTCTGATACGTGTATCTGAAAGCTCTGTGCCATACTAACGCTTCTGAATCCAAGTATTTTTCTACGACCCTCATATGTCTTTCACGAGGTATCCTATTGTCTTCTAAATACGACCTCATGTCTCTCAGAAATTCTACTGCAGTAATGTTTCCTACTCCACTGAATTTGTTCGGTTTCTCATCATTATTCTTGATTACGATGACATTGGCATTTGACCTATTCTGGTAAGGTTCAAAATCTCCTCCAAATTCCCCTATATCAGTTTGAAATGGCTCTCGACTGAAGTTAAAATTGGACTTCGGAATTTGCTGTTGACTAATCTCGCTTTCCTTATCCTCTTCCATCCTGTCTGTCCTAGCCTCTAATCTCCTTATTTCTTCTTTCAATTTTTCATCTCTTGCTTGAAAAAATCTCGTCAAGTCTTTTCTGATGTCCTCCCTGACTTCAGTTCTCAACGTAGATGAAAATGTAGCATCTCCTATCGTAAGTGACCTCAATTGCTGTTCTATTTCGCTGGTATCCTTATCCTGCTTTGATCGAATTTTCGCTAGTTCTATGCTTATCTCATCGACCGTACATTTAATTTTGTCAAATTCGTTTGAGTTAGTTAAATCTGTTTTATTAACAATCTCTGTCAGCGTGGCTACGTTATTAACTTGTAATGTATCTATCCGCTTAGATAGATCTTCCCGTACCTTGCTAATATTGATATTGGAACATAACTCTATAGCTTTAATGTCATTTGCTAATTTATGGTGTATTTCTGATATGATTTGAGTTGTGACTGTTACGACCTCCTCCTTCATGTCCGTAACTGCCTTTACAATGGAAGCATTTATATCTACATTTATACCCTCTTCAATCAGTTTACTTTGACCTTCCAACTTGACCTGTAATTCACCAACAGTGCCATTTAGATTGTCAAGTTGCTCCTTGAGTTTGTTCTGGGCCCCTGAAATGTGTACGTGATGAGTGTTATGTTCTTCCTTAATTGAGCTCATGCTAGCCTGTAGTTTCTGTTCTAGTTCTATCATGTGATTACTGTTAGCTAATTGGATTTCTATCACTTTTCCTGCCATGTCCTCTTTGACTTGATCAAATGAAGCTTTTAATTCTTCCTGTGCATTACCTGCCCTTTCTAAAATTCTCTGAGCTTTTTCCTGATTTTTCCTAGCTTCTTCCTGCGCTTTTTCCTGATTTTTCCTGACCTCCTCCTGTGCTGCTCTTATTTTGGCTTGGATTTTTCTATCTTCTAATCTAGCCTGCTCCTGACTTAACTTGTCCTCCTCGCGAGCTTTTTCCTGAGCTAATCTTATCTCTGTTCTTATCCTATTTGCCTCTTCCAAAGCTAACTTGGCTTCTTCTCTTTCCTTCTCTTTAGCTAGTCTATCTTCCTTTCTGGCCTTCTCTAAAGCTAACTTAGCTTCTTCCTGTGCTTTTTCCTGATTTTTCTTGACCTCCTCATGTATTTCCCTAGCTTCTTCCTGTGCTAATGTTATACTAGCCGTAGTAAGTGTTTGAGCAACTGATAACTCTGCCTTGACTTCTGATTTTACAGTAGCTACTGATTTCTGAATCTCGGTTTTCAACTGTTTAATGTTGTTATGTGTCAATTGGTGGAGGGCTTCAAGGTCTTTGGTCAACGTACTTTGACCTTCCTTCATGGTTTCAAGCATCGTTCGAATGAACGTCATATCATTCGTTGACATATTTCTTCTTTTCTTGAGAATAAGGGAAGTATCGACTACAAAATTTACCAGTGAATATACAGATTGACCAACGCATGCATTTTATACCAGTGATGGAATATATAGAACATTTAATCCTACTTACATCTATTTTAATCGCGAGTTATCTCGTATATCTCATCGTCCCATTTTACTGAACTGACATCGCTTCATTCTATCATCTCACTTAACCTATGTTTAACAACATGAATTTACTTTTAAATTTACTATTACATGACAAATGTCGTTAGCTGGTTTAAAAATTATGCCTCACAACTGTAGTGTACTCCACTAATCTGCTGATGTTGTGTTCATCTCAACAATCATTAAATTTGGGATCGGCATTTTTCTTTTCAAAACTAATATGGCCTCACTCTCGAGTACTTCCAAACTTCTTCTCTCGAGTGCTCTTTCGAATGCTATTCGAATGCTTTTCGAATGCCCCACGGATGGGCACGCCATTTATATAATATCATCTATATGCGCCCGAAGAAACCCATCAGTACTTATATCCAAAGCTCGAAAAAGGATTGCAGACATGTAAAAGTTACCCAGCTCACCAACTTACTATGCCTATTAAGTAAAATTGGGAATTTCAGGAACATACAGGATAAATATTATTCGTAAAGAAAATAGTACTACTAGACAAGGTACAAATTTCTACTATCATTTACATTTAGAGCAAATCGAGAAACTCTAATCTCGAGGGGTGATAAGGTCTAATCTAAAGTGAGCGCCTGTATCTATACCTCGTAGTACTATTTTCAACGATGACGACAATGAAAAACAGTATCTGCTTAGATAAAAGTTGACTAAGTCGCGAACAAGCGCCAGCCGTTTATTAAGCTAAAAAACAAGTATAAAAACTGGCTTCCTCCCTTAATATTGTGTCTCCCTGACACTTCAACAAAAATAACTGAAAAAATAACTCTGCACGTGGCATTGATATAGTTAGAAAATGTGAAACGGCGTGTTACTAATTATTGCCCTATTTTATACAGGTTCGCTTCAACTAAGAACCGTAGTTCCATATCTAATCAAAAATTATTCATGAACTATGTGCATATATACATTCTTTAAGAATCTCTTAAATTTTACACTTTAGAATGTCATAAAGATTAAATTTTCTTCTTCCAATAAGTCTTTCATCTACTCAATTTTCTTAAACATCAAATCCAAACATACACCGCAACTATCGTGTTGAAAGTATTAAATACTCGTCATAATTAATTGAACATAAGTGACAAACATTTAAGCTAAGCACTGTTCCTTTTTACCTTTATCTATTTATCATGAAACTGAAATAAGTTCTGAAATTCTTTACTGAGTTAACAATCTTCTGATGAACGTGAATACTGGACGTGCACGGCATTAACCTTCGTTTCCACACTCCTCCTTCATAATTATACAACAATTACTTTCTCTCTTAAACACCCTGTACAGAATCTTCTTTTAATACACTCACATAACTTCACAATTATTGCATTCAATACTAGAAAAACTTAGAGACTCCTCAGCCTCTCTTCGTAAAATTACGTAACTCCTTTTACGTTTATATCTCCTTAATTCGCACGGTAATTCAACTATAAACTTCCACTTCAATACATATACTTCTTTTACTTTAACATTTCTCCTCTATACTGATATAACTTCGCCTCGTGCTTATAATTCCATTTCTGCAATAATCTCTGTACTTTCACTTTCTGATCACCCTGTGATTTAACTTTGTTAACTTTCTTTTTCACGTGTTTAAATTCAGCTTTAAATTTTATTACCACTTTTCAAGAAATATCAGTAAATATTCACATTCTTAACAAAAGATATAAGTTTGACTTCTTTCCATGAATATATTTGTTTAACAAATTTATCTATGCTTTTTAACGCTCTAAATCTCATTAGACATATGTGTATAAGCTTTTCGTAATACTTCGTTCATAATAATTGAAAATAATTTCTGACACTCGAATCAACATCATGAGTTGTCGAAATATTCTTTACACTTCGTGACATTACTTCTTAAATATACTGTACTTAGATTTGCTCCAATAAACTTCATTTTACTTCAATTACAATCTTACTCCTTCTTTACTTCGTTCAACGTTCTATTCCTTTTAAATAGTTCACTCTACATTCTTTTAAATAATTAGCTTCATATTCCTTTAAACAACTCATTTATATTCTTTTAAATAATTCATTTATATTCCTCTAAACAATTTGTTCTAAGTTCCTCTGAACAATTCATTTATATTCCATCGCTGCGATAAAACAGATTTAATTAAATTAAATCTAACGCAAATATGAAAAATATTACATGATTTTACTTTAATATAACCTTAGTGTTAATAGCATCAACATGCCAAAATTTCGTCCAAGTGACTGAAATTTTCAAGAACAAGGCAAATAACTCCGTAGAAAAAATACGAAAAATCACTATAACAAGATCTACACAAATTTAATTACTTTGACAAAATTATACGTTTTAACTAATGAAGTTGAAAAATTACTGTTGAAACATACTGTTAAAAATACTGTTGAAAAATATGCGGTTGGTCAATTGGATAATCACAGAACATAACTACAATTCTACATGATAAAAGACAATTTCTTCACTACCTTGTGTTGGCTTCTGGACTGTTGAAAATACCTGCATCTCTGCTCCCGAACCAAACTTGTCGTGTTCCATAGCATCGCCCACAGCTATGAAGACCGGTTTGTGACAGAACCAGCTGGACTCGTGGTGAATGACCTCGCCGTGAACAGCTCCGCCAGCTCTCCGTCCTCCGTACACAGCAAGTAGGCCGGCTTCGATTCCCCATCTCTTCAGAATAGACATCTGGGTTTCTTCAGAATAGACATCGGTTTTCTTCAGAATAGACATCGGTTTTCTTCAGAATAGACATCACGGTGGAATATTGTCGTTTATGCAAGCGTTTTCGTATTTCAAGATGTGTTAAAACTCTCGTAGAAAATAAAAGTTTTGCTCGGTGATGTTGCGCTTTGCGTAGATATACTGTTGCGCCTTTCATGTTAGTGAATCTGGAATTCAACTGACATCCTTGTAGTCTTCACTTCCCTATGCTTTTGCTTAGCACATGGTAATATTCATATTTCTGACAATATAATTAAGACCTCCCCGTTGCTGACTTTCAACTTGCATTTTCAATACAATGTTGAAATATGCTTTTTCACGTAGAAATACTGAATAGCTTCTTGTCGAAATGTTTCAAGCTATGTGGAACAACTTTGCATAAGCACTGCGATATATGGTTGTACTGTTCCGTTCTGCTTTATATATATTGTAGCTTGCTCCTAAGTTACTGTAAGTTCTGGAATTACACTCTTCCTTGCTTCCAACTTTTATGAACTGTAGCACTATTAAAAGAATACTCGTTTCTGCTCGAGGTCTTGTTTCGTTCAAATCTCAAATTGGAAAGAACTCTCTCGTCCTGTTCTCCGCACTCCTCAAGTTCCAGTCTCTCTGCCTCTCCTCTCGTGGTGTGACGTAACTCCTACCACCTCTCCTCACTTCAGTCCGCAGTTCGACCTTCGTCTCTTCCCCTCTCTCATGACGTAACTCTCGCTTCAAGTGGCGTGATGTTTCTCGTAATATGGACCTCCCACATTCATATAATCTAATATATGTCCATCTTTAAATCATTCCTACTTCCTTGCCTTTTATAAATGCATAAGATCTATAGTATTTCACTCATTTCCATACAGTTTTTCCCATATTTGTCAAATCTTTAATGTATAAAATTTTTTATCCACTCATTTATTTTCTGGGGTCTTGGTTCATCTCCAGATCAGTTCTTGAGTAATGACCTTCAATAAATTCTTGCGCAGTACTAAGTCATCAAGAAGCACCAGACACCTCTTGTAGATAACGCCCATGATCAGGTTGACATCAGCACACTCCCTCTGAATCTCTCTCACCACATCTTCCGCGTGGCTGTCTTTGTGTTTTTTTCCAGAGCATGATGGGATCACTCCCTTGACAAAACACCAGTAAGATGGCAAACAGTTCGCGTATCTTATGGGGATAGTCGATTGAGACGCTTCCTCTAGTGTACGATCCCAGTGCGTATAATCCTCTAGCAAGCCAAGTGCTTTATATGCCGCTTGAAATGTTGGTTGAACCACCCCTGCCACGATTTTGAGGTCAGTAAAAGACTGAGGGCCAGGGCTTTTATGTAAAAGGAGGCGGAGGTAATAGCACTCGGCATTCCCAGGGTGAACGGTGTAAACTCTGCCAAGGGTCTGATCTTTTTTCAAACCAGGATGGCCTGGGACTGGCTTTCATTGTTTCCTTCTATGGAACGTATTACCTTTCCAAACGAAATAGGATGGAACTTCACAATATAAAAGTGTTGAAGCAAATTTATCGGATCGGCATAGTTCGAAGAAAACAAGAAGAGTTGTGTTTGGAGGGCTGTTAAACTGGTCACGAACGTCGTCTTCATTAAATTAAACCAGCTGGCCGTTCTCGAGGTGGACGGCAAGTTGCATGACCGAAGGATAGCGTTCATGTATGAGGAAGCAGAATATGCACCAAGCCGCCTCTGAGGTGCTGATGTAGCGTTCTGATTCATATCTCGCAACTTCGTCAAACTCTCCGATGCTAAAAGTAGCTTGGTCGGAACCTTTGTTAACATACTTGCAGATGTATTTTATTGACTTTACAGAATTGCATTACTCAACATTGATATGAGCTGAGAAGGTGCGAGATAGGACGGGGTTATAGGGTACCACCCAGCATGACGGCTGGCAGTCGCTCACATCCGGGAGGCGAGGAGGTTCGAATCCCCCCGCCGGCAACCTTGAAGATGGTCTTCTGTGGTTTCCCATCTTCCTTCCAGGCAAATGCCGGGGTTGGTCCCTAACTATAGGCCACAGCCGCTATCTTCCAACTCCTCGTCCTTACAATCCAACTTCCCTCCTTCCCTCCCCAACGGTACTTGTAGCTCACCCATTGGGTGTCCGTCTCGAAGCAGCTACAAAAACTGGCGAGCCGAACATGTCCTCGGACACTCCCGGCACTAAAAGCCATACGCTAAAAAAACCCCAGCTATTGTCAATTTTCACTCCCTTTTTAATAATAGAAACCCCACCCTCCAAAGTGGACAGCCTGCGATATTTGGGATACCCATCTTCCCCAGTGGTCTGGGGTACTTCTTGGTGCATACTCCTTCCACCATGCACGACGAACTCCTGTTGAGAACTCTACATGGACCGTGGATCATGGTTGCCTTGACAATCTCATGGAGAGCAGGGTCAAGATTTGGGTCAGGAATCTCAGCACTGATCATCTTTTCGATGTCTTCAAGCCTTAGCTTTTCTTCCAGCCACAGAAGTATGTGAACGTGAGGTAATTCTCGCTTTTGCCATTCAATGGAATACATGTGACACCTAGAAGGACCAAAGATACAACCCTTAGTAAGAAGTCTGTGCTTAACTTTCAAATGGAATACCCGCGCTACCAAATCATGCCAATCTTGAGGTTGTTGACCTTGTTTCAGGTGCTCGACTACTTCGGACCATTTTGGATTGCAGGTGAATGTTACAAAAAGATCAGGACGTCCAAAATGGCGCACGAAAGTCATAGCATCCTGAGTGCGTTCATGCATATAGCACCGGCCTCCAGTGAAGGTCGACGGCAACACGACCATTTTACCAATATCTGACAAACGGCTGTCAGCTTTACTCATTGCATCCTTCAGGTGCACATATTCCTCACTTCTCAACGTTTTCTGATTGACGCGAATCCAAAGTAGCCTCTCTGTCTCAATCTTTGCATACATATCAACCAGAAACTGATTAAGAAGATTGCGAAGTAACAAAAGATAAGAATTATCACCCTCACGCTCAAATATTCTGAAGCTGTAAAAGTTAGCGGCAGACACGGTCTTCTTCAAAGGTGCTTGAGTGCTGTTGTGACGTTGAGGGATATTAATGCAGTAGCCATCTTCTCTACGGCAGAACATAAGCTGATATTGCCAAGCATCATACGCGCGATATGTTTCACTAATACGGAGCAACCTGCTATCTCTGCCGTGGAATACACTATCCCTTTTCTCAAACTCCTGACCAACAATTAAAACTGCCACTTCCTTAGTGCTAGGGGCGTTATAGCGGCCTTTATGCTCGTCAAGAGGTCTTTTGTCAGCTTTGATAACCACATGGAAGTCTTGATTGCCATCAGGAACTGATTCCATTGCTGTTATAAAATCCTGAATATATCTATTATGCTTGTGTAACAGATCCTGCAATTGGAGAACTATCTGAGGTTTAACGTCAGGGAAGATGCCACATCGGATGTTTTTTTCTATGTCTTCATCTCCAACAAAGTAAATTTGTAGAAATTGAGGCTGCTGTTCAGATGATGGTAATGAGCTCCCGATTCGATGGTATACCTGCCCTTGCACTTTAAAAGTTGGCATGAAATTACCTTCTTTTACGTCCCTTCGCAACAAAAGATGTCATTTGAAAACAACTATTATATTTACGTGTATTAGACAGGAAGTGTTCTGATTCTGGGTGCTGATGGTTAAGGAGGCTGTGCAAGGGTTTAGAATATTGTTGGATCGGTGGAAGCTGTACTTTTCCATTACTGCAACACATTCCAGGAGATTCATCCTTCCATTTCTTGGCTTTGCAAAATGTACAAACCACCTGAGAGCCAGTATTCAATGTTTTGTTCACAGAATAATCAGTTTGTGGATTATATTGCATCCCGGATATTTTTAGTACTGTCCATTGAAGAATCTTGACTTGAGCTCTTTTAAAATTATGTGTAACAACAGCCTTTCTATTTACTTCTGGGTGGCACTTTGTATATTTGGCCACTGCATCCCTATTTACTTCTGGGTAGCTCTTTGTATATTTGGCCACATCATCCCTATTGACTTTCTTATTGCTTTCAACTTACTTCTTAACTTCTCTATGGTTTACTTGAGGATGTTCTCTTGCGTATTTGTTTACAGCTTTATTTAATTGTTTTTATGAATGTTGTTAGTAAATCGTTTTCTACGTTTTGAACCTCTATTTGATTTAGTTTGAGGCACTGACTCGAGGAGGATTTTCGCGGTAGAAGGAGATGTTAATGAAGAAGACTGACTGAGAAGCGGGTATTCACATTGTAAAATTGTAGGCGTGAATCGCTCGTAAACATCAAAATGTCCCTGCGTGAACTCTCCCGTAAACCTAAACCTTTTAATAGAAGCTGCATAACCATACGTATTTCCAGTTCGGAGTACACGATTACAGTAGACCTGGAATTGGACAGGATAAATTTTTGCCGCTATTTGCAATTCGAATGATGTACCGTATGTGTAAGGCATGGACATAACAGATACATATTCAGCCTTGTTTATGTAAGGCTGGCAATCTCGTGTCATAGATTACACCTGTAGTCTTTCCAAGTAGTTAGAGGCGTGTCTGACAATGTCAGCACGCACTGTACGTGCATATGATATGTTGCCATACATTGTGTAAGATAGAGCAGAGAAGAGACAGGCACCATCTCAGGGAATTTTATAGACTTGGTGGGGAACTTGGGTGCCATCTACCTCTAACATTTCTAATGCAGCCTGTTCTTTCGAGTATTTGTTTGCAGCTTTATTTAATTGTTTTTACGGATGTTGTTAGTAAATCGTTTTCTACGTTTTGAACCTCTATTTGATTTAGTTTGAGGCACTGTCTCGAGGAGGATTTTCGCGGTAGAATGAGATGTTAATGAAGAAGACTGACTGAGAAGCGGGTATTCACATTGTAAAATTGTAGGCGTGAATCGCTCGTAAACATCGAAATGTCCCTGCGTGAACTCTCCCGTAAACCTAAACCTTTTAATAGAAGCTCCATAACCATACGTATTTCCAGTTCGGAGTATACGATTACAGTAGACCTGGAATTGGACAGGATAAATCTCTGCCGCTACTTGCAATTCGAATGATGTACCGTATGTGTAAGGCATGGACATAACAGATACATATTCAGCCTTGTTTATGTAAGGCTGGCAATCTCGTGTCATAGAATACACCTGTAGTCTTTCCCAGTTGTTAGAGGCGTGTCTGACATAGTCAGCACGCACTGTACGTGCTTGTGATATGTTGCCATACATTGCGTAAAATAGAGCAGAGAAGAGACAGGCATAATCTCCGGGAATGTTATAGACTTGGTGGGGAACTTGGGCGCCATCTACCGCTAACATTTCTACTACAGCCATCATGAAAACAATCAATGGACAGTAAATACAAAAAATTAAAAATAAGAATAAGAACCTCTCCTGAGTAATAAAAAATGGAATACACCCAACGTAAAAACAAATCTCTACTTAAAAATCCTGATAAATGGAATAGATCTAGCCTGGCTTAACAAAATTAACGTTGGTAGAGGTAATTTTCTTCTACCAAAATATACTTTTCATTATAACTATGTACTACCTAGAAATTATGAAAAACGTCGAACCTATTAAACAAACAAAGGAACTCTACAGTTACTTCAACTAAAGGCTAAAATATAATGCAATATAATGATAATGAAGTGATGGTGAAAGTACGAAGTACAAACAGAAATGAACTGCAATATGATGATTATGATGTGATGGTGAAAGTACGAAGTACAAACAGAAATGAACAGCAATATGATGATTATGAAGTGATGGTGAAAGTACGAAGTACAAACAGATATGAACTGCAATATGATGATTAGGAAGTGATGGTGAAAGTACGAAGTACAAACAGGAAAGAACTCTACAGTTACTTCAACTAAAGGCTAAAATGATTATGAAGTGATGGTGAAAGTGCAAAGTACAAACAGAAATTACAGAGAAGTACTGTTTGAACAGAGAGAGTGGGTAAAGGTCGGGAGTGCAGACAACAATGACGTGCACGTTATGACGGTAAAGAACACACTGATCATTGCCACACAGCTCACTGCCTGCAAAGCACCAGAACACTGCTAGGGGCGACGTGATGCAGCCCGCATTACCTGGTAACAATAGACTTACGAATTACACTGTTCATATAATCGCGGTTTTCGCGGTTTGACCATGACCCCGAGTGAAGTTTTTGAAAACCTTTCTTAGCGAGCACCTACGGCCCTTGAGGAAGCTGTATACCAAATTTCATTCCAATCAGTTCGGTGGTTTCAGGGATTTCGTGATGAATGAGTGAATGGTATTTGACAAATATATAGTAGAAATCGCGGTTTTCGCGGTTTGACCATTATCCCGAGTGAATTTTTTGAAAACATATCTTAGCAAGCACCTACGGCCCTTGAGGAAGCTGCATACTAAATTTCATTCCAATCCGTTCGGTGGTTTCTGAGATTTCGTGATGAATGAGTGAGTGGTATTTGACAAATATATAGTAGAAATTGCAGAAGCCTCCGTGGTTTAGGCGGCAGCACGCCGGCCTCTCACCTCTGGGTCCGTGGTTCAAATCCCGGTCACTCCATGTGAGATCTGTGCTGGAAAAAGCGGAGGCAGACAGGTTTTTCTCAGGGTACTCCGGTTTTCCCTGTCAAAATTTCATTCCAGCAACACTCTCCACTATCATTTCATTTCATCTGTCATTCATTTAATCATTGCCCCAGAGGAGTGCGTCAGGCCTCGGCAGCCGGCACAGTTCGTATCCTCGCCGCTAGATGGGGGCTTCATTCATTCCATTCCTGACCCGGTCGGAGACCGGAAGCAGGCTGTGGATTTTCATTTTCATAGTAGAAATTGCGGTTTTCGCGGTTTGACCATGATCCCGAGTGAATTTTTTGAAAATCTATCTTAGCGAGCACCTACGGCCCTTAAAGAAGCAGCATACCAAATTCCATTCCAATCCGTTCGGTGGTTTCTGAGATTTCGTGATGAATGGGTGAGTGGTATTTGACAAATATATAGTAGAAATCGTGGTTTGTCCATGATCCCGAGTGAAATATTTTGAAAACCTTTCTTAGCGAGCACCTACGGACCTTGAGGAAGCTGCATACCAAATTTCATTCCAATCCGTTCGGTGGTTTCTGATATTTCGTGATGAATGAATGAGTGAGTGGTATTTGACAAATATATAGTAGATAAGGAGACAAATGGAAACCACGTTTTAAGTCCCTAGAACTATTCATGTCCGTATTAGTGTTACTGTAAGAATATTTTAATACGTATACTAGAAGACCCGTGCTGCTCCGCAGCATTCACTTCAACAATCCTACAGCACTTCTGTCCATATGACATTTGCATGTCTTCATGCTAGTGACCTGCACAGACATTTACGGTACCGTCGCTTTTGGGTAAATGATGAAGTAGACTTATGAGATCAAATGTGTGGGTGTCTGCCTGTCCTATGAGTGTGTGTCCCACTATTTACCCTGCGTAAGCTTAAAAGGCACACGTACGTCAGGCCGAGGTGAACAGCTAACTCCAAACACATAAGCTATACTCTTCTCTGAAGAATTAACTCGACACGACTCGGCAGTTTGATGCTGGCTGAAGCTAGGGTGATAGGTCGCTCACAAGCTCGTAAACTCACTCTGAAGCTATTAATTTACATTTCCACTGAATGGAGGTTGCTGGAAGAAATGAAAACGTAAAAACACCTACAGTGGTCGATGTGGGAGCTGTCGCGGACTTTCTTGCAGAACTTTTCATGCTGAACAATTCTCAGAGAATATCGATATTTTTAACGGTTTACCCAGTGTAAGCTTAAAAGACACATGGACGTTAGTTTTTTCTTCAATTCAATTCACTGAAATCGTAAATGCTCGGCTTCTTTTGGTCATAAATAAATGTTTTTCTACCTAATCCTTCATCGAGAAATCCTTTACAGAATGGTGAAAACCGCATCAAAATCCATCAAGTTGCTCTCGAGATTACCCGTTACATCCAAGAATTGGGAACTTTGTTTTATACTAAGTAGATAGAGATATGCACACAATTTAAGGCTATGGCGGTACAATTTGGTGTTTTGTCTACTTATGAACAATGGTATAAATTTAAAATAAAAGTTGGGTCTCTTATATTTGAATTTAGAGATGTAACTCTTGGTTAACATATAGAGGTGTGCAAATTAATAGAATTAAATAAATAATTTTAATTAGTCATAATTACTTTTATTCAAAATCATTTTACTGACCAACTTCTTTTGTTGTCCTACTTAGTAGTGTTTCCTCTCCCGTGGAATTACACCTTATCCCATAAGGAATTGCGTCTGGAAACTTTCAGATTATTGGATTCCGAGGGATATCTTAGCTGGGTCCATTTTCAATTTTTCATTGACTTTAGAATTTAAGTCAGGTGATTTCAATGCATTGTTCATGAATCTCTGAATAGTTCAATAGCGTTCATCAGTTAAAAGACCCCAAATCCCTCCGCTCTAAATTCACACGTAAAGTAGAGTGAAGTAATACAAACGAAACGTGTGGCAGTTTGCATTTGCAAGGCTCCTCTGTTCGTGGAAATTCTTAAAAATCATTTTAATTTGAGTTCCCTAAATTAAATTATAATTAGGAGTCTTGGTTAAACATTTGAAGTAATTTCATCGCCTTGTAAACATACTTAGTGCATTAAACCGCGAAAAGTAAAAATGCAATTTTGGAAAACTGACATCGAATCTAATAATTTGCACATCTCTGTAAAGACAGCTATCGCCTCCACCCCTACAGATAGAATAGTAAGTAAAGGCGATTTATGAGAAATGAAAAGATAACTCACACAGAAGGAATTAATATTAATTAAGCTGTAAATTTGATAGAGTATATCTTTGTTATAGAACTGAGGGAATGAAATAACAGGATGTAGGATAGCAATCACCGATGTAGGACAATAGTATTTTTTTTACCATTACCACAGGACAGTTATCGTATTAGGGATGCGGACGTCTTTGTATAATTGTTATCTAATCTGTGCCCCGTTTGCTGAGGTCTGTGCTCCTCCGCAACATTCGTTTCAAAATTCTAATAGTACTTCCTTCCATACGACATTTGCTGTTCACTTGCCTTTTGGTTCTATTTGAACTTTGACGTCATGAAAGGATTTTGCTCGCTATAGTGCGGCATACAGTAAAGTTGTCCGTGGCTAAACACCGGTTGAGGTAAATAAATGCCTACTTGATCTAGTGTTTGACCTTGAGCTTTATTGATAGTTATCAAAAAAGCCAAACGTACTGGAAACTGCCTCCTTTTGAAGGAAAATGGCATAGAAGTATCTGATGGCGTAAGTTCAAGGCGAGGGAGTAGGACATTGTTTCCAACATTTACGCCAGTAATAATTTCCAGGTGTAAGCAATTGTCATGCATCTTCCAAACCAACAGTCTAGTACCGTTCAACAGACCTTGGGTAACATTAATATTTCTCAACAGAATCACAATTGAGCCTTCTTTTAATGGAAGGATATGAGGTGGTAATCCACTTATGCCTATGCTGTCTAAAAATTCCATTGGGAATTGTAGAAGTTCCCTCTCATCTTCAGTAATCAAATTATTCACACTGATGTAAGTTCTCGATGATCCTGGTATTAGGTCTAAAACTTTGTCATTGATTTCTTTACAATGTTCATTTTTAAGTGCTAAAATCGCTATTTTTGAAAAGCGTGAAATATTTTTCAGCGTGGGACAAATTCTGAATTTTCTCCATCGACGTGACGGTATTAACCGTTACCAATTTGTATCAAGATGTTTGCAAAGTCACGTTGATCTGTATCCGCTCGGATATTTTTGTTGAGTTAAAAAAAATTGAATAATGGCCACAAAGGAGAGAAACTTACTGACATTTGGACTGATGCTGCTTTAGATGCGTGAGGCACAACAGGCAATACCTGCATAAAATCTCCACCTAAGATGATAATTTTTCCTCCGAAAGGCACGTCGTTATTCATGATGTCCTTGAGCAACCGATTTACACCCATCAACGCGTGCTTATTAGCCATAGGGGCTTCATCCCAGATGATAAGTTTTGCTGAACGTATATAAAAAGCTTCCTTGCTGTTAACTTTTATTCCTGATACATAACTTTCATGTAAATGTAGAGGTAACTTGAACTGGCTGTGTACAGTGCGCCCCTTATGTAGTAACATTGCTGCAATACCAGTCCGTGCAACAGAAACTACATTTAACCCCAAATTTGTGCAACTGTGAATCAAGCATTGGTAAAGAAATGTTTTCCCGGTGCCCCCTGGACCGTCAATGAAATATGCATTACTCATCCTTTCATTGCTGTTTTGTACTAACCCCAAAATTTCTGTAATTATAGCCGTTTGGTTTCCATTTGCTTGGTTTATCATCCGACTTAGGGCCAGTTGTACGAACTCGGGTTATACCTCGGCTAAAGATATCTCCGTAGTTAGCGCAGAATTGAGTTTTACGACATTGGTATAAGAGATAATCCGGGTATAAACGACGGCATAGCTAACCGGGCATGGAATGGCGAGCTATCTGCTTATACCGAGTAGGATATATATATGGCGGACGGGAGAGACCGCTACAACATCCGAAGTTAAATCATCGCAAACTCTTAATTTCAGTGAGTTATTCATAAATGTACACGAGAATGTATAATTTTAATAGCAGCACAATAATTACATATACATTTTTACAGACAAAATACCAAAGCAAGCCAGCGACATTACAAATGTAAGCATCATATGCATTGTCTTCAGCACTGAACGCCATGTCGCAGTGGTCGAATGGTTAGGGTGCCGGACTCACGACGAAAGAACTTAAAGTCCCACCAGTTCCAACTTTTTTTTGCTTATTAGTTTTTGTTTCTATGTTATACTTGGTGTTTCTGCATTATCTTTTATATGTAGCCTATCAGTAATCACTTGGGATGATCCTAGGTTCAACAGGGTAATTAATAATAACTCCGCGTCAGTCGAGAGCATCATGCTGGAGATGCCAGGAATTAATGTAGAAAGTGATGCAGAGGCTCACTTATTAGAAAAAAAACACGAAGTTTAATCATCGCAAACTCTTAATTTGAGTGAACTATTCATATATGTAAGTAGGTAATATAAGCCGAAGCTGGCGCAGGGGCTAATGGGAAAGATGGCCGCCGCGCGCAACAAGCCCTATGTTATTCTTATGGAGGGGTCAGTCAGAGCTGGCGCAGTGGCTAATGGGCAAGATGGCCGCCACGCCCTGAGACCGTGAATGACGTCACAGGGAGAGGTCGGCCATGTAGTTGCTAAATGGGATATTTATTATTATTATTATTATGAGGTAATTATTGATTGATCATGTACATTCAAGACCAGCCTTATATTGTCCACTTTTTGGTGTAGAGGCTAGCATTCTTGGCTGTTATTGTGGAGGCTCGGGTTCGAGTCCTGGCTGTGTCAAGAAATTTAATTCTAGGCTGAGGGTTGGAATGGGGTACACTCAACCTTGTGAGGCAAAACTGACAGGAGCTGGCTTTTGATTCATACCGCAGCCATTCTGCCTAACCCAACTTCACCTAACCTAACCTGACCTAACCTAACCAGATCCCACCTTACCTAACCTAACCTAACCTAACCTAACCTTACCTAACCTAACCAGATGGTGGTCGTAGCCTAACCTAACCTAACTTCAAAGTCAGAATGTACAATACATCTATTGTTTTTTATACCCTCATAAATTAGATATAGAGAATGTCCACCATGATTTAGATCCTCGAGCACACTTTTCTGACATATATCATTAAAACGTGTAGAAAATTCTGAAACGTCTGAAAATTTTCACTAACACATAATACACGTTCACCATACATTGTGTCCACTTTTTGAATGTTAATGATACGGAAAAGAGTATGCATTGGTAATTCAGTGAACTTTTTTCTCTCTAATCAACAGTTCTGCCCCCATAGCATTGAGAATATTTATTGTAGTAGCCTATAAAGAAACAAAAAAAATCATATCTATTACAGTTTAGCTATAAGTGACCAGAACCACTATAACATTTTATTCTAATAAGGAGATTTACATAATGATAAGAAAAAAAAAAGCTTTCCATAATGATGGATTGTGTAAGTAAACGTCTTTTGCTGCATGATGACACTACTAAACTGAAACTCATACAACAGACAAGTGAGTTCATGTTTCGCTGACGTAATCGTAAGTTCCCACGCATTTTCTATGTGTTGCATGCGCTGTAGTGGCTAAATTTGAAACTAGATGCGATGATTTGCTGACGTAATCGTATGTTCCCCCGCACGCACACGCAGGCCCCTGTGGACGGGTCCTTGTGGACGAGTCCCTGTGGACGGGTCCCTGTGGACGGGTCATTGTTGACGGGTCCTTGTTGACAGGTCCTTGTGGACGAGCCCCTGTGAACGGGTCCTTGTTGACGGGTCTCTGTGGGCGGGTCCTTTGGTCTGATCCCTATGGACTGGCCCATGACCTCTAATGCTATTATGAAATTAAACGTTATTCCACATGAAACGCATGTGAAGAGCCAATTGCAACTATGAATTAACATGTTTTTTTGTTTGTTTTTATGCATGAGCACTTGTTTTTTGTAAGCGGGCAGGCTTTTTGAATAATGATTTATAGATGAGTTTTTTTTTTAGCCTATTTTCAATTTTGAAAAAATAGGCTTATGAGATCACCTTTTGTCCGTGTGTGTGTGCGCGTGTGTGTGTGTGTGATTCGTGTGTGTGTCCCCCCCTAATAAAATCTAAACGGCAGGAGCGATTTCAATGAAACTCGGAAAGGTCATAGCACTATTTCCGGCGACCTCGACCATGCCCTTCAAATTTTGTTACGACTCACCAATCCAACATGGCGGCTGTGCGAAATATTTCACCAGCATTCAATATCTCCGAAACTATTACCGATATCGCCCTGAAATTGTGTACTGTGATAAAGGGCACTACTAGAAGTTCACCTACGCGACTTTCAAAAACCTGGTGACTACAAAACCAACATGGCGGCCAAGCAAATTTGAGACTTTTAAATACACTTTTCTCGCGATTTAACTATCCAAACGAAATGAAACTTGGGACAGCAAAAGTTTATACACATTGTAATGCACTGGAGTCTAATTTAGTTCAATTGTTTACATATCCTCAAAATGGCGACTGTGCGAAATATTTCACTGACATTCTTTATCTCCGAAACTATTACAGATATCACCCTGCAATTTTGTACGGTGATAAAAGGTACTGATACAAGTTTACCTATGTATATTTCATAATCCTGTAAAGTACAAAACGAACATGGCGACCAAGCGAATTTGAAATATTTTAATAGACTTTTCTCGTGATTTAACTCTCTGAGCGCCGTGAAATGAGGTACAGTAAATGATTTTGCAGTTTGTAATGCACTGCCATCTAATTTAATTCAATTGTTTACATAACCTCAAGATGGCGGCTGTGCGAAATTTTAAAATTATGTTTTTATTCCTTGTGTCGTAATCATGCGATCGAAGTGAAAGTTTGAATAATGAACCTAGGCAATAATTGTCCTTGAATGGTAGATAACTCTATGGCCTATACATATAACAATCCTAAATGGCGAGCTTCCGAAATATTTAGACGGTTCTCAATATCTATGAATTTTTACAGCAACCAAACTGAATTTTTTAATGTTCATAGAGACTATGAACATATGCTCACCTGTAGGACTTTCAGTAACCTGGTGAGCACAAATCCAACATGGCGGCGACGCGAAGTATAAATATTTAAATGGACGTTTCTCGCGAATTAACTATCCGAGTGCCGTGAAACGTTGCACGTTAAATACTTATACAAATGTTGATCCACTGGCATCTAATTTATTTCGATTGTTTGCATAATCACAAGATGGCTGCTGTGCGTATTTTTAAAATCTCGTTTTTCCTTCTTGTGTTCTAATCATGCGATTGAAGTTTGTATACCACACGTACACAATAATCTTAATGTAATAGTACAAAAATAAAAATCCAACCTGGCGACCATCTGAAATATTTAGACGGTTCTCAATATCTACGAATCTGTTACAGCAATTAAACTGAAATTTTGTATGTAGATAGAGGCAATTAACATGAGTAGGATATATGAAAATAGGCTGTATAGTTCTTCACGGAACTACTTGTTTAAATTACCAAAAGATCCAAAACTAATAGGTCATTAGCTTTTTAATATCTCATGAATCAATAAGGCTAGGGACTTGTATGAGAGGTCGTTGGACTTGAGGTGACATTCTGTTTTGAATGTATTATTTATTTTTTGTCAAAAGGGCCTAACTACACTTTTGTTAATATCTCGCTAACTAATAATCAGAGAGGGTCAAGTGAGGTGTCATAGGACTTAGAATGGTTAACCCTTTCCCATGACCAATGAATTTACCCAAAAATCCAAAACAGCTAGGCCATTGACCTAAGATTATATGAACTAATAATCGAATATCAACATGTGAGGTGTCATAGGACTTAGAATGGTCAACCCTTTCCCATGGCCAACGAATTTACCCAAAATACCCAATACATCAAGGTCATCGACCTGAGATTTTATAAACTAATAATCGGATACGAACATGTGAGATGTTTACCATGTGTGATGAAACATAGCTAGGTAGAGAAAGAATTAGTGTAGGCTACATATATGGTGACTGACAAGTCTTTTACCATTGAAACTTGTTTTCAGATCAAACTGCAGTATGGAGAGAGTATAGGTTGCAGGTATGGGTTAATAAGTGAGAAACGGTGTACGCAAACTCTGATTTATCAAGAATTAAGAGTAGACTATCTTTAATTGATTGGTTAAAGATGATAGCTAAAACACAAAAATGCTCAGTGGTTATCGAGACAAAATGGTCCCTACACACAACAAGCTTTAAATACTTGAGGCTAATAATCTATACACACACACACACACTCGCTTGTTCTAAACTAAACTGTGTTTCTGTCAGTGCTCAGACAGTAGGGTGATGACAAAATGCATTGCAAACAGAAATAAAATCATTTCCGGTTGTCTAATGTTACCAACTATCCATTTTTTGTGTGTGTTGCAGTGGTAAGCACTTTTAGCTCTTGTACTGGTGGTCTTAACTCGATTTCCAGGTCTGAGGCCTAGAACGAGTCGAACTAAGAAACAAGAGCATGGTGGTGCAGTGGTTAAGCTGTTAGCCTTTCCACCAGGGGTTCGATTTCAGGTTAATATGCTTGTCATAAACATATTAAACAAAACAAAACAAAACAGAGATAACGTTTAAAACTGATTACATTTGTGTCTTTTTCAAATTATTACTTGGATTACAAATACAAAGGTGAACTGGGTTTGATATACAGTTAATGCTATCACACACTAGACTGTAAGAAAGCTAAAAGAGCAAAAAGGCGTAGGTAGAGCAGTGGTAAAATTGCTATATATGTAGAGAACTACCTAGCAAAGCTATATCGCATAAACAGTGCAGGATACAATCCAGCTATCAAATTTGTATCTTGTGGAACAGAGAAATGCACTTATGTGAGAAAATGCAAGTTCATGTGTAATATGACCTAACACACAAGTGTTCACCTGTGCACGTGCATGATAAGAGCTAACAAATCACATTCTGTTTAGTTCGTACGTAACGTTAGGTTAGGGCTAATGCACACACCCTAGTACACGAGGCACATGCCATTTGAGAGCAGGTCAAGGGATCTAACTTGGTGGATGGATGTGTTCTAACGAGTCATTTGTAGTTGAAAGAGAATAATACTTGTTCTTAAGATGTTAAAACTGAGGAGATGGTACGTACAGTAAGACGTCTTGTTATTTCCTGTGTCATATTACAGACATGGCAGAGAGCGCACAGTTCTGTTGCTATGACTAATTCTGCATTAATTTGAAACCCCATGTGTTCATCAAGACAATGGGTGATGGTTATACAAAGTTAGCAGTCATTGGATATTACACAGGTGTTCCTTCCGGTGTCATGTTGCTGACATGGCAGAGAGCGCACAGTTCTATTGCTATGACTAACGCTGCAGTAATTTGAAACCCTAGGTGATGATCATGCAAAGTCAGCAGTAATTGGATACCACACGTCAACATGGACTAAATCGTAAAGGTGTTGTCATAACCCGCAGAAACCTCATTTAAAGATTTTAGATTTTACATTTTAACATTTTAGATTTTAGATTTGTTTTATTTTTACTTTTTTTTATATTTTACATTTTAAATTTAAGATTTTTAGATTTTTAGATTTTACTTTTTTTACATTTTCCTAAAAGAGTAAACTACCTAACCTCATTAAACCTAACTTTACCAAACCTAACTTAAGCTAATGCAAAGGCTAATGCTCATACACAAAGTATATAAGGTACATGCAACTATCCTTATGCTAGTCTTACAGGTACAACATGATCACTACCCCAAACGGATTTTTTTTTCATTTTGTTGTTTACACATATGTCAATTTTCCAATTTCCCATTTTCAGTTTTTTTTAAATGCCAGTTTTTAGTTTTCAATTTCATAATATGGAAACATGGATTTTGCATTTTGTTGTTTACACATTTATTAATTTCACAATTTCCCATTTACAATTCTTAAAATGTCATTTTAAAGTATTTCAATTTCATGATATAGAAACATGGTTTTTCCAATTTGTTGTTTTCACGTTTGTCAATTTACCAAATTCTCATTTACAGTTTTTTAAATTTCAGTTTAATGTTTTTTTCTATTTGTCAATATGTAAACATGGATTTTTTACAATTTGTGTTTTACATGTCATGCAACTATCCTTATGCTACTCTTATAGGTTACTGTACAACAGGATCACTACCCCAACCGGATATTTTTTCTTCATTTTTGTTGTTTACACATATGTCAATTTTCCAATTTCCCATTTTCAGATTTTTTTTTAAATGTCAGTTTTAAGTTTTTCAATTTCATAACATGGAAACATGGATTTTGCATTTTGTTGTTTACACATTTATTAATTTCACAATTTCCCATTTACAGTTCTTAAAATGCCAGTTTAAAGTATTTCAATTACATGATATAGAAACATGGATTTTCCAATTTGTTGTTTTCACGTTTGTCAATTTACAAAATTCACTTTTATATTATTTTAAAATTTCAGTTTAATGTTTTTTTCTATTTGTCAATATGGAAACATGGATTTTTTACAATTTGTGTTTTACATGTCATGCAACTATCCATATGCTACTCTTATAGGTTACTGTACAACATGATCACTACCCCAACCGGATATTTTTTTCATTTTTGTTGTTTACACATGTCAATTTTCCAATTTCCCATTTTCAGATTTTTTTAAAATGTCAGTTTTAAGTTTTTCAATTTCATAATATGGAAACATGGATTTTGCATTTTGTTGTTTACACATTTATCAATTTCACAATTTCCCATTTACAGTTTAAAGTTTTTCAATTTCATGATATAGAAACATGGATTTTCCAATTTGTTGTTTTCACATTTGTCAATTTACCAAATTCCCATTTACAGTTCTTAAAATTTCAGTTTTTTTTTTTTTCTATTTGTCAATATGGAAACATGGATTTTTCCAATTTGTGTTTTACATGTTCATTTTGCATTAGGAGTGGAGAGAGGTGTGTAGTAATTAAACATGTGCAAGCAGTGTCCATTGTTGACAGGTCATTGTTGACGAGTCCTTTTCATACAACAGACAAGTGAGTTCATGTTTCGCATGCATTACCTAAAATGTAATACCATGCAAGTGTTTAACATTTTGCAAATTAGCTTATGTATTAGTTTATGTGTGGGGTCTTATGTTGGGCATTTTGTGTTGGCTTATTTGACAAGTTATTTTGTCAATGCATTTAGTGGATTTTCTCTTGGTCTTGGAAAGTATATCAGTCCATTTTATCACAACATAATGCTTACTGCCATGTTTGTAAGCAACAACAACAACACACTAAACTTTCAAAAAAATCTAAAGTACTCTAAGGTACTCTCAACTCGTACCCTTACCTCTATCCCATGCCTAGTCAAGAACATTTTTTTTCAAAGAAACGGTGAATGGGGAAAGTAGACTATATGTTTAAACTAAAAAAAATCATATAAAGTCATATGTTAACTAAACTACGTTTATCCCATTCTAAGTCGAAAAATATTATATTTTTTAAAATTTTTCTAAAAGATATTTGGAAAGTAGGCTATATTTTGAAAACTACTCATCCTATAAAGTCATATATAGACTCAAACCAATGGCTTTTATATCCTTAATCGTTAGAACAAAATATGGAATTTTTGACATGTTTTCCAAAAATGTTCATTTTTAAAAATAGGGCTGTTAAATATTGGAAACTAGGAATTTTACAAAAAAGTCTGTTTGACATAAATGACAGGTATTTACCCCCCCTACTCACAAACAAAGTCCCCAGATCTCTGGGACAAAATCCAGAAATGTTTTAATCTAATCCTAGCTAACCTCACCAGACGTGACCATGCCTGTTTGTAAGCAACAACAACACACTAAGATTCCATGAATTCCAGAGTACTTTTAGATTAATTATCGACTCTCAACTCTTATAACTATGTCTATCCCACTGTCAGAAACACGATATTTTTTTTATTTTAAAATGTTGCTCTATGTCACTACTGAAGTGATAATGAGTTTTCCGATCCTATCACTATAAATTCATTACCCCCGCTCTTATCTCGGTCTCGACAACATCCATGGCTATTTTTATTATGTCAGATGATGTAATGTTCAGGTGCAAAGTGTGTGCAAAGTAGGTGTAAAAGTGAGTGAAAAGTGGGTGCAAAGAGGGTGCAAAGTGGGTGCAAAGTGGGTGCAAACGTGGGTGCAAAAGTGGGGGTGTAAAAGTGGCACCCTATTTGTAGTGGCTTATTTGACAAGTTATTTTGTGTTACCCTATTTGTAATGGCTTATTTGACAAGTTATTTTTGTCAATGTATTTAGAGGATATTTCTCTTGTTCTTGGAAAGTATCTCAACCCTTTTTATGATAGCATAATGCTTACCGCCATGTTTGTAAGCAACAACAACACACTAAAATTCAAAGAATCCAAACTACTTACTCTAAGGTTAATGATTGCCTCTCAACTCCATTCCACGCCTAGTCAAAAACATTATACATTTCAATTTTTTCAAAAAAAAAAGGTAAATTGGGGGGCATTAGGCTATATGTTTAATCTAAAAATCATATAAAATCATACACTAACTACAACACCTAAGTCAATTCCAAAAAATATTTGGAAAGTAGGCTATATTTTGAAAACTAATCATCCTAAAAAGTCATATATAGACTCAAACCAATGGCTTTTATGTCCTTAATCGTTAGAACAAAACATGAAATTTTTGACATTTTTCGAAAAAATGTTCATTAAAAAAATGGGCTATATTTTGTAAACTATGAAATTTACAAAAAAAGTGTTTGACATATGACAGGTATTTACCCCCTCTACCCTGTGGGCGGGTCCTTTGGACTGATCCCTATGGACTGGCCCATGCATTTTATCCAAATTATGTCAAAGGGACCCGCCCACAGGGACCCATCAACAAGGACCCGTCCTTCGGGGCCCGTAAAAAAATGACTCCCTTCAAAAAGGACCCGTCCAAAGGGGGATAGTCAACAGGGACCAGTCCAAAGGGATACATCAACAAAGATCAATCAAAAGGGGTCAATCAACAGGGATCAATCAAAGGTTAAGTTAAGCTACGGCAGCCATTTTGGAATTTTTTGATCACACCTCGTAGGGTTAGGTTAGGTTGAGTTAAGCTACGACCGCCATTTTGGAACTTTATGATCACACCTCGTAGGGTTAGGTTAGGTTAGGTTAGGTTAGGCTAGGTTCAGTTAAGCTACGACCACTATCTTGAAAATTTTTTGATCGCACATCGTAGGTCTAGGTTAAGTTAGGTTAGGTTAGGTTAAGTTAACCTACAGCCGCCATTTTGAAACCTTTTGATCACACCTTGTAGGTTAGGTTCGGTTTGGCTAGGCTAGGTTTGGTTAAGTCGCAGCCACATTTTTGGAACTTTTTGATCACACCTCGTAGGTTAGGTTAGGTTAGGCTACGGCCGCCATCTTGTTAGGTTAGGCTAGGTTAAGTTAAGCTACGGCCGCCATCTTGTTAGGTTAGGCTAGGTTAAGTTAAGCTACGGCCGCCATCTTGTGTGGAGGGTGTGGAGGTGGAGGGCCTTGAACCGGCACAAACACACTACTGCACAGTTTTTGTCCTAGGCACCTACAATTTATTTTTGGGGTAGAGGGTGTAAACGTTAAACGTTAAACAAACTTTTTTGTAAAATTCTTACTTTCCAAAATATAGGCAACTTTGAAAATTGACCTTTTTTTTGGAAAAAATGAAAATGTGTTAAGTTTTGTTCTAACGTTAAAGGACTTAGAGAAAATGTGTTTGAGTCTATATATGACTTTTTAGAATGATTAGTTTTCAAAATATCGTCTACTTTCAAAATTGAACCTTTTTGGATTTTGTCTCTGAGACCTAGGACTTGGATTTTGGGTAGAGGGGGTAAATACCTGTCATTTATGTCAAACACTTTTTTTTTGTAAATTTCATAGTTTACAAAATATAGCCCATTTTTAAAAATGAATATTTTTTGGAAAATTGTCAAAAATTCCATGTTTTGTTCTAACGATTAAGGACATAAAAGCCATTGGTTTGAGTATATATATAACTTTTTAGGATGATTAGTTTTCAAAATATAGCCTACTTTCCAAATATTTTTTGGAACAATCAAATATTTTTTGACTGAGAGTGGGATTGACTTAGGTGTTGTAGTTAGCGTATGATTTTATATGATTTTTAGATTAAACATATAGCCTAATGCCCCCCAATTTACCTTTTTTTTTGAAAAAATTGAAATGTATAATGTTTTTGACTAGGCGTGGAATGGAGTTGAGAGGCAATCATTAACCTTAGAGTAAGTAGTTTGGATTCTTTGAATTTTAGTGTGTTGTTGTTGCTTACAAACATGGCGGTAAGCATTATGCTATCATAAAAAGGGTTGAGATACTTTCCAAGAACAAGAGAAATATCCACTAAATACATTGACAAAAATAACTTGTCAAATAAGCCATTACAAATAGGGTACCACAAAATAACTTGTCAAATAAGCCATTACAAATAGGGTGCCACTTTTACACCCCCACTTTTTGCACCCACTTTTCACCCACTTTGCACCCACTTTGCACCCACTTTTCACTCACTTTTACACCTACATTGCACACACTTTGCACCCGAACATTACATCATCTGACATAATAAAAATAGCCATGGATGTTGTCGAGACCGAGATAAGAGCGGGGGTAATGAATTTATAGTGATAGGATCGGAAAACCCATTATCACTTCAGTAGTGACATAGAGCAAAAATTTAAAATAAAAAAAATATCGTGTTTCTGACAGAGTGGGATAGACATAGTTATAAGAGTTGAGAGTCGATAATTAATCTAAAAGTACTCTGGAATTCATGGAATCTTAGTGTGTTGTTGTTGCTTACAAACAGGCATGGTCACGTCTGGTGAGGTTAGCTAGGATTAGATTAAAACATTTCTGGATTTTGTCCCAGAGATCTGGGGACTTGGATTGTGGGTAGAGGGGGTAAATACCTGTCATTTATGTCAAACACACTTTTTTGTAAAATTCCTAGTTTCCAATATATAACTTAGCCCTATTTTTAAAAATGAACATTTTTGGAAAACATGTCAAAAATTCTATATTTGGTTCTAACGATTAAGGATATAAAAGCCATTGGTTTGAGTCTATATATGACTTTATAGGATGAGTAGTTTTCAAAATATAGCCTACTTTCCAAATATTTTTAAGAAAATTTTTAAAAAATATAATATTTTTCGACTTAGAATGGGATAAACGTAGTTTAGTTAACATATGAATTTATATGTTTTTTTAGTTTAAACATATAGTCTACTTTCCCCATTCACCTTTTTTTTGAAAAAAATAATGTTCTTGACTAGGCATGGGATAGAGGTAAGGGTACGAGTTGAGAGTACCTTAGAGTACTTTAGATTTTTTTGAAAGTTTAGTGTGTTGTTGTTGTTGCTTACAAACATGGCAGTAAGCATTATGTTGTGATAAAATGGACTGATATACTTTCCAAGACCAAGAAAAAAATCCACTAAATGCATTGACAAAATAACTTGTCAAATAAGCCAACACAAAATGCCCAACATAAGACCCCACACATAAACTAATACATAAGCTAATTTGTAAAATGTTAAACACTTGCATGGTATTACATTTTAGGTAATGCATGCGAAACATGAACTCAATTGTCTGTTGTATGAAAAGGACTCGTCAACAATGACCTGTCAACAATGGACACTGCTTGCACATGTTTAATTACTACACACCTCTCTCCACCCCTGATGCAAAATGAACATGTAAAACACAAATTGGAAAAATCCATGTTTCCATATTGACAAATAGAAAAAAAACCATTAAACTGAAATTTTAAAAACTGTAAATGGGAATTTGGTAAATTGACAAATGTGAAAACAACAAATTGGAAAATCCATGTTTCTATATCATGAAATTGAAAAACTTTAAACTGTAAATGGGAAATTGTGAAATTGATAAATGTGTAAACAACAAAATGCAAAACCCATGTTTCCATATTATGAAATTAAAAAACATAAAACTGACATTAAAAAAATGAAAAATGTGAAATTGGAAAATTGTCATGTTAAAACAACAAAAATGAAAAAAAATCCGGTTGGGGAAGTGATCATGTTGTACAGTAACCTATAAGACTAGTATAAGGATAGTTGCATGACATGTAAAACACAAATTGTAAAAAATCCATGTTTCCATATTGACAAATAGAAAAAAACATTAAACTGAAATTTAAAAAAAATGTAAATGTGAATTTGGTAAATTGACAAACGTGAAAACAACAAATTGGAAAATCCATGTTTCTATATCATGAAATTGAAATACTTTAAACTGACATTTTAAGAACTGTAAATGGGAAATTGTGAAATTAATAATTGTGTAAACAACAAAATGCAAAATTCATGTTTCCATATTATGAAATTGAAAACTTAAAACTGGAATAAAAAAAACTGAAAATGGGAAATTGGAAAATTGACATATGTGTAAACAACAAAATGAAAAAAAAAATCCGTTTGGGGTAGTGATCATGTTGTACAGTAACCTGTAAGACTAGCATAAGGATAGTTGCATGTACCTTATATACTTTGAGTATGTGCATTAGCCTCTGGATTAGCTTAAGTTAGGATTGGTAAAGTTAGGTTTAATGAGGTTAGGTATGTGACCTTGTAGTTAACTCTTTCAGGAAAATGTAAAAAAAGTAAAATCTAAAAATAAAAAAAATCTTAAATTTAAAATGTAAAATAAAAAAAGTAAAATTAAAATAAATCTAAAATCTAAAATGTTAAAATGTAAAATCTAAAATCTTTAAATGAGGTTTCTGCGGGTTATGACAACACGTTTATGATTTAGTCCATGTTGATGTGTGGTATCCAATTACTGCTGACTTTGCATGATCATCACCTAGGGTTTCAAATTATTGCAGCGTTAGTCATAGCAATTGAACTGTGCGCTCTCTGCCATGTCAGCAACTTGACACCGGAAGGAACACCTGTGTAATATCCAATGACTGCTAACTTTGTATAACCATCACCCATAGTCTTGATGAACACATGGGGTTTCAAATTAATGCAGAATTAGTCATAGCAACAGAACTGTGCTCTCTCTGCCATGTCTGTAATATGACACAGGAAATAACAAGACGTCTTACTGTACGTACCATCTCCTCAGTTTTAACATCTTAAGAACAAGTATTATTCTCTTTCAACTACAAATGACTCGTTAGAACACATCCATCCACCAAGTTAGATCCCTTGACCTGCTCTCAAATGGCATGTGCCTCGTGTACTAGGGTGTGTGCATTAGCACTAACCTAACGTTACGTACGAACTAAACAGAATGTGATTTGTTAGCTCTTATCATGCACGTGCACAGGTGAACACTTGTGTGTTAGGTCATATTACACATGAACTTGCATTTTCTCACATAAGTGCATTTCTCTGTTCCACTAGATACAAATTTGATAGCTGGATTGTATCCTGCACTGTTTATGCGATATAGCTTTGCTAGGTAGTTCTCTACATATATAGCATTTTTACCACTGCTCTACCTACGCCTTTTTGCTCTTTTGGCTTTCTTACTGTCTAGTGTGTGATAGCATTAACTGTATATCAAACCCAGTTCACCTTTGTATTTGTAATCCAAGTAATAATTTGAAAAAGACACAAATGTAATCAGTTTTAAACGTTATCTCTGTTTTGTTTTGTTTTGTTTAATATGTTTATGACAAGCATATTAACCTGAAATCGAACCCCTGGTGGAAAGGCTAACAGCTTAACCACTGCACCACCATGCCCTTGTTTCTTAGTTCGACTCGATCTAGGCCTCAGACCTGGAAATCGAGTTAAGACCACCAGTACAAGAGCTAAAAGTGCTTACCACTGCAACACACACACAACAAAATGGATAGCTGGTAACATTAGACAACCGGAAATGATTATATTTCTGTTTGCAATGCATTTTGTCATCAGCCTACTGTCTGAGCACTGACAGCAACACAGTTTAGTTTAGAACAAGCGAGTGTGTGTGTGTGTGTATAGATTATTAGCCTCAAGTATTTAAAGCTTGTTGTGTGTAGCGACCATTTTGTCTCGGTAACCACTGAGCATTTTTGTGTTTTAGCTATCATCTTTAACCAATCAATTAAAGATAGTCTACTCTTAATTCTTGATAAATCAGAGTTTGCGTACACCGTCTCTCATTTATTAACCTATACCTGTAACCTATACTCTCTCTATACTGCAGTTTGATCTGAAAACAAGTTTCAATGGTAAAAGACTTGCCAGTCACCATATATGTAGCCTACACTAATTCTTTCTCTACCTAGCTATGTTTCATCACACATGGTAAACATCTCACATGTTCGTATCCGATTATTAGTTTATAAAATCTCAGGTCGATGACCTTGATGTATTGGGTATTTTGGGTAAATTCATTGGCCATGGGATAGGGTTGACCATTCTAAGTCCTATGACACCTCACATGTTGATATTCGATTATTAGTTTATAAAATCTTCGGTCAATGACCTTGCTGTTTTGGATTTTTGGGGTAAATTCATTGGTCATGGGAAAGGGTTAACCATTCTAAGTCCTATGACACCTCACTTGACCCTCTCTGATTATTAGTTAGCGAGATATTGACAAAAGTGTAGTTAGGCCCTTTTGACAAAAAATAAATAATACATTCAAAACAGAATGTCACCTCAAGTTCAACGACCTCTCATACAAGTCCCTAGCCTTATTGATTTATGAGATAATAAAAAGCTAATGACCTATTAGTTTTGGATCTTTTGGTAATTAAAAAAATCATCTATTAATCATTATTCATAAAGCCTGCCCACTTACAAAAACCCCAAGTGCTCATGCATAAAAACAAACAAAAAACATGTTAATTCATAGTAGCAATCGGCTCTTCACATGCGTTTCATGTGGAACAACGTTTAATTTCATAATAGCATTAGGGGTCATGGACCAGTCCATAGGGATCAGTCCAAAGGACCCGCCCACAGGGACCCGTCAACAAGGACCCGTTCACAGGGGCTCGTCCACAAAGACCCGTCAACAAGGACCTGTCAACAAGGACCCGTCAACAAGAACCCGTCAACAATGACCCGTCAACCATGACCCGTCCACAGGGACCCGTCCACAGGGACTCGTCCACAAGGACACGTCCACAGGGGCCTGCGTGTGCGTGCGGGGAACATACGATTACGTCAGCAAATCATCTCATCTAGTTTCAAATTTAGCCACGACAGCGCTTGCAACACACAGATATTGCGCGGGAACATACGATTACGGCAGCGAAACATGAACTCACTTGTCTGTTGTATGAGTTTCAGTTTAGTAGTGGCATCTTGCAGCAAAAGACGTTTACTTACACAATCCATCATTATGGCAAGCTTTTTTTTCTTATCATTATGGAAATCTCCTTATTAGTATAAAATGTTATAGTGGTTCTGGTCACTTATAGCTAAACTGTAATTGATATGATTTTTTTTTGTTTCTTTACATGCTACTACAATAAATATTTTCAATGCTATGGGGGCAGAACTGTTGATTAGAGAGAAAAAAGCTCACTGAATTACCAATGCATACTCTTTTCCGTATCATTAACATTCAAAAAGTGGACACATTGTATGGTGAACGTGTATTATGTGTTAGTGAAAATTTTCAGACGTTTCAGAATTTTCTACACGTTTTAATGATATATGTCAGAAAAGTGTGCTCGAGGATCTAAATCATGGTGGACATTTTCTATATCTAATTTATGAGGGTATGAAAAACAATGGATGTATTGTACATTCTGACTTTGAAGTTAGGTTAGGGTAGGTTAGGCTACGACCGCCATCTGGTTAGGTTAGGTAAGGTTAGGTTAGGTTAGGTTAGGTAAGGTGGGATCTGGTTAGGTTAGGTCAGGTTAGGTTAGGTCAGGTTAGGTTAGGTGAAGTTGGGTTAGGCAGAATGGCTGTGGTATGAATCAAAAGCCAGCTCCTGTCAGTTTTGCCTCACAAGGTTGAGTGTACCCCATTCCAACCCTCAGCCTAGAATTAAATTTCTTGACACAGCCAGGACTCGAACCCGAGCCTCCTTAATAACAGCCAAGAATGCTAGCCACTTCACCAAAAAGTGGACAATATAAGGCTGGTCTTGAATGTACATGATCAATCAATAATTACCTCACAATAATAGTAATAATAATAATAATAATAATAATAATAATAATAATAATAATAATAAATATTCCATTTAGCAACTACACGGCCGACCTCTCCCTGTGACGTCATTCACGGTCTCAGGGCGTGGCGGCCATCTTGCCCATTAGCCACTGCGCCAGCTCTGACTGACCCCTCCATAAGAATAACATAGGGCTTGTTGCGCGCGGCGGCCATCTTTCCCATTAGCCCTTGCGCCAGCTTCGGCTTATATTACCTACTTATGTACATGAAAATGTATAATCTTAATAGCAGCACAGTAATTACATACATATTATTACAGAAAAAAAAAACGAAAGCAGGTCACTGACATTACGTATCTAAGCATCAAATGCGCAGTCTTCAGGAAATTAAGCTAGGTAGCGGTGGTCCAGTGGCTAGCATGCTCTTCTCGCGAGTTTAAATTTACATTTTTTGCGGATCGAATCTCACCAGATCCAACATTTTTTGCTTATAATTTTTTTGTTTTTATGTTATGCTTGGTGTTTCTGTATTACCTTATATATATATGATCCTTGGTTCAACAGGGTATTAATAATAACTTTGCGTCAGCCAAGAGCCTAGGATAGTGTACTCATATTTATTCAAGAGAGCATTCATGCTGACGCGGAGGATGCATTAACAGAATTAACATTTCTGCAAATGAGAAAAGCAAAGAAGATCAGACAGAGGCCGGCTCATTTTCTGAACTGTGATGAAAATAAATTCTTTATAAGGTTCAGACAGGAAAAGTACACAGTTTTGAGGTTATTTGATCAAATTATCGATGGACTGGAACATATGACTGACAGGTAAAATGTATGATAATAACATGTAGTAGCCTATGACTGACATATGACTGACAGGTAAAATGTATGATAATAACATGTAGTAGCCTATCGTGCACCTACCGGTACTTAATTCTTGGATATGCTATATTAGTTTGCATTATATTTATGTATAGCCTACGATTTATACTATTATTTGTAACCAATGCATGGATATATTACGGTATGTTTGTTATTCTCACGGCCTCTCATGGAGTATCGCAGTGGTCAATTCGATATTCATCTGTTTCCAAAGAAGTTCAAATTTCGTGTCAATATGTCCACAAAGTTAGCTCCGTTTGTTACCAACTTAGCTAGTCTCTCAGACAAACATGGAATAGCGAGCCCCGGAATAAAATCTTGTCGTACAACCCACCCTTAGAGATATAGCAAGGAGGACGCTAGCCCAGGTATAGCTATTGCGATGGATAACCCGAGTTCGTACAACAGGGCCTTAATTGATCCTCATTAAGTTTTGGATAATTCATTGGTAAATTTGACTGAGGGAAATTATCAATAATAGCTGGAAATTCGAGAGAAGTAATGGGAAGACCATGGAGCATTAATGTATTAGAAATATATAAGAGTGAACTGATATGCAATGTTAGGTTCGTGAAACTGCAGATAATCTTCTGATAATGAATTCTTGAAAATGTCCCATAACTATCTTACATTTTGAAGGGGTCTGAAAGATACATATGTAAGAAAACAGTTGTCGTAACTGAGAAGGCATCGGAAATTGTGACGCTTCTGCCAAACAACGCTGCCATTCAGAATCGTCAGTCAGCAAACCTCGCTCCTTAGGTGTTTCATTAAAAGTAGAATCGACAACTGCTTTGTATGTTCGTAGATCCTGGAAGCGGGTAGCACCTATGACGTGAAGCAATAACAGGCGTAAATAATACCTTTCTGTTTCTGTAGGCGAATCATTATACATTCTGCCTATAGTTTTTGAAACATTTTTTCTTTTTTGCCACTGGCAGTTGCTCTTATTCCAGACGTAATGTACTGGCGTTTCAGGATATATATACGGACTTCTGACTTGCGAATCTTGATTTAACTTGAACCACGCTTGTAATTCCATGTTGCGCAACTGTGCTTGAAGTAAAATATCAGGAGAGTTATCATTTTTAAAATAGATATTTTGCAAGTTTGGCAAGTGAACTGGTAATCGCACGATAGAATGTGACTGTTCATGCATGTGAACTGAAAATATCCTGAATGCGTCTTCTGTTGGACCAACATATCTAGCATTTAGGAAAGAAGTAATTTCATCGTAGTTCACCGTTTCGCCTTCAGGACATATTTTAACAATGCAGCAGTCATGCATGACCTTTATACACATACTTGTGGATTTTAATATATAAGATATTTGTGGATATATTTAACACTCCGAACACTTGAGCATATTTCAACATTAATATGAGCTTGCGAGTAAAGTAAAAGAAATGGATTGTAGGGAACAATGAATCGACTATCGATTTCAATGTCAATGCCTCGAATTGTTTTTATAATAATCCGTACATTATTTCTTCTCCTATACGAAGGATAACCATTGGCATTATCTTTGGTCTCTTCCTGAAACTGTTTAGGGAAATATTTCTTACATACGCCATCATTCATACAGACTAAAGAAGGATTCAAAGATCCGCGAGGACCATGTACCATATGACGCCTTACCAACTCGTATAGCGCTTCATCCTCGAGATCTGGTATTTCGGCTGACACCACACTGTCAATGTCAGAAATTTCTCGAAACTTACAATCTTCCGTTAATGTTAAGAGTAAAAGGATGTGCGGGAGACCTCGTTTTTGAAATTCCACTGTATATAGATATGCTTTTACCGGAAATTTCCTTAACATTAATCAATCGTAGCAATTCCTTTACTTTGCAATGGAAAACTCTCACTTCAATATCAGGCCTATTATTAGCCGTTTCCCAGAGATGAATACTGTTAAGTATTTCTGGCCAGCCCGCATTATAGGTCAACGTAATGAATAAATCTGGCTTTCCAAACTTCCTCACTATCGCCATCGCATCTTGATAATTTTGCAATATTTTCCTTGGGCTACCTGTAAAAGAAGATGGCAAAACTACAATACGGCCGACTCTGAGATTTTCATTTTCTGCTCGTACATGCAAGGCGTCTGCTAAACCGGCATATGTATCAGCTCGTAACTTCGTTTGTTGATGACGTATATATTTTAACCGGTCACCTTCCATACGACAGTAGTAATCCACGAATAAATATCCATTTTGCAAACTTGAGCAGCGACAACTAACTCAACATGACCCACATGAACACCATTCATAGACATATACATTTTGTAATCATCGCTCGTATTGATAGCAGTTTCGTACATATCGCTGTTGCCAACAATAAAGGAAGAATAATTATTCCACTTGTCTGTAACATGTTTTACAATTCGCTTTCTAACCTGTGTAAATAAACTCTGATTGTTGTACTCACAATATGCCAATGACCTGAACAGACAATTACCGTCACCTTTAATCTTTATAACATTTGTAATTGAGTGTCGCCTCTCATTCAACATAATATGATTCATTGTATTGATTGAGCACACAACCTATAAGGACGAATGATGAAACGAACAGAAGACAGTTTGTAGCTGGTGAGACCAAAGACTACATAACAGAAAGATCGGATGCACAACACAAAATGGGGGTTCCAACATTCGACTGTAACGGCATCTTCGTAAAATTAGTTGTCTTTCGTATACAGTATTTGTTGTCATTCAAAGAGATGTTGAAATGACAGTGTCATTAGCAAAATGACTGCTGATTGTGCATGAGCATTTCAGTCTCAAAGTAATCCATTCTTTGAGAAGTTTTAATTAAATTATGTGCACAGAATCCCCTTCTACTTATTGTATGGATTCATGCGACATTAGCGCCCGAGTGGAACAGGTAGAAGTTAACGATATCATGTATGAATACTTGCGACATTAGCGCCCGAGTGGAGCAGGTAGAAGTTAACGATATCATGACGTAATTAGGGAACTCTTAGATTTATTATTGGGGCGGCGTTGAATATCATGATACAGTATTAGTCGTTGTCGCCTAGCGATAATATGTCCGTCAAGTCATTCGATTCTATTTTCATGAGACCTTGAAGGAAGTAATATTCGCAATTATTTTAATACTTGAATTATATAATCAAGTAAGGTGGGTATCAATCGACGGTGCTTGACGGGCATTACATTTTAAGACAACAAACGTCGTCGTAGCGCAAATACTTCCCGAGATATTTCAGTTTAAGTAAAGGTTGACATTTTTTGAAAACTGTTTTAATATATAAGTTTGTTGGCCGGCAATGTGGGCTGCATCACGTCACCCTTACCAGTGTTCTGGTGCAGAATTGTGAAAATAGTTACATCTTGCGCTGCTTATAAATTGCAGTCACGTGGACTAATCAGTGCAAAAAGATTTCTTAGGCCCTTAAAAGAGTTATCAACTTGAACATTTTATGCCTTTGTATAAGTGTGCTGGTGTCGGTGTAGTACATTGAGGTTATCAGCTGCAATAAGCGTTGGTGCTTTCAAATGTACTTTCATTTATACTGAAACTTATGCTTGAGCGCTATGTGACGATAAATGACACTTTTGATACCTCAGGAGCTCGGGACAGCCAAAGTTTTCCCAAGTGCTCTGCATATTTTCCTACGGCGCTATGCAACAAAAGACGACACTATTGGTCTCTACTTTTCTAACAGCCAATGAGATAAAGGTCCTAGGCAGTGTCTTTTATTTCACTTACGCCTGTTTCTAATCATATTTTTCAATTCGTTTGTAAATTACATGTGGCAGTATTGTAGTTAGAAAATAGCTGTTTCCCTACTCATTATTATCAATATCATTACGAGAAAATGACCTGAATATTACGTCCATTATACTGTACTACTTATCATCCCCACTACCAAAACCACCACAAAATGTTATATTTTTAAAATATATTTTTTCTTTTAGTTTAGGTATCATGTGCCAGTTCTGTGGTAGCCTAGTATTCGATATCATCCATAAAACAAATGCATCCACCGGGCAAAGCCGGGCACTACTGCTAGTGACTAGTATAATATCCCATCATACGACCCGTCCCTTTAATCGCTTGTAGAGGATACGGGAAATAAAGAAAACTAAGGTATACAAATTTTGAACTAATGCCATCCTGAAATTTTGGAAACAATTGAGCGTGATATGTCTCTATACTAAGCTCTGAATAAATATTTGCTGTGGGGGCGTGGTGGCGCAGCGGTCAAGCTGTTGGCCTCTCACCAAGGAGGAAAGGGTCCGATTCCCGGTCAATGATGTGAGATTTTCCAAGTGAAATGCCATGTCCTGTGGTTCGTATTCCACGTAAAAAGGAGGTACCGTGGCTCATGATCGCATGATTAATGGTCACGTAAAACTAAAAGCTTCCTTCCTTTTTTCAATATTTGCTGTGCTAACTTGCATTGCTCTCGGATGTGGAGATCGTCAGAGAAGTCATGTAAAATATTGAATATCACTTGGCCACCATGTTGTTTTAGTTTGTCTCAACATTTTGAAAGTCATATAAACTGAATATAGGCCTACTCTGTTAACAGACCACAATCACCATATGCAATTACGGTTTGATGGAGATAATGTAAACCGGTGAAATATATCGCAAGGCCGCCATGCTCGATTGTTTCATATATATCGTATATACAATTATATGCCAGAAAATGAATATTATAATAGTGGTCTCCATATAAACGAAAATCTCTATCAATCGCAACAAAATTAAAACATTACAAGACGGTAGTTCAACTCGAGGTGACTTATGGAAGCGAAACTCTTTTTAAAGTTACTCAGAAAAACAGAATCGACAACATTTTAAAAGTAGAAAGAAGAATAGCTAGAACATGCATAAATAAAAAAATATCAGAAAAATGGACAGTGGCGGATAGTACCAAATGAAGTGGTATACAGAGAACTGGAGCCCATCACTGATACTATTCGGAAGAAACGGATTTCCTGTTTTGGGGACATCGAGGAGTCCAGAAACCAGGTTATCTAGAAAAATTGTAGCGAAACTTTGGAATATGAAACAACAAGTAGGATGGATTAAGGAAATTAGAGAAGATATGAAAGAATTAGAAATAACCTTGGATGACTTGCAAAACAAAACAATTTAAAAAAAAAAACTGAAAGATATAAAAATAAGATTTCAGGCAAAAATAGACAAACCTAATACAGTAAAAAGGGTATTTACAGAAGAGGAACGCCTGAGAAGATCAGAGCGAATGGAAAGCTACTGGGCGACTCGGAAAGAAAACTTACTGAAGAGGACCAAGAAATGATTGACTGAAGTGGTCCAATGAGGCCGTAAAAGCAGAATAATAATAATAAGAAGAAGAATAGTGGTTCATTATACCAACTTTAATTTCTATCGCTTGTTTAAGACACGAGAATTGAAAACATATTTAAAATTTTACACAGCCGCCATTTTTAAGTAGTCGTAAAATTCTAATTAAATTCGTCGTCATAATGTTACGATATTTATATGAATATATAGTTCTACCGTGTCAAGTTTCACAGCGTCGAATGATTATGTCAATTGAAAACTCCATTTCAATATTTCATTTCACGTCGTTGCCATGTTGGTTTGGTTACATAGGTGAACTCATTTTGGTGGACTCTATTAATATGTCAAATTTCAGTTTGTTATCTGTAACAGATTCGTAGATATTGGGAGCTGGTGAATTATTTTGGATGAACGCCATGTTGGATTTTTCTATTTGTATGCCATAGATTTATGTAGCAGTATATGAAGATTATTACGGTGGTTAATTATAAAAACGTTCACTTCGATCGATAATAAATTAGGACACAACAAATAATAACTTAATTTTAAAATTTCGCACAGCCACCATATTCGGTTTATGAAAACATTTGAATTAATTAGTTTCCTGTAGATTGAAGCTGGTATGGACTTTTACTGCATTATGTTTCACTGCGCTCGGCTGATTACATCTCGAGAATATTCAATTTATGTATTTTAACTTCGCTTGGCCGCCATATTTGTTTTGTAAATTAACATCTATTCATATGACGAAAACAATCTAAAAATATCTTCCACAGGAGGGTTCGCTCTTCTCTTTCGGAGTGCCTGTTATTTTATATATTCAAGACGGCGATTAGGCGTTGTATTCAGTGTGATAGCGTTGTCTCTCATACAAGGCGCTTACGGAATAGTTGAACCAAACGGTTCAGTTTCTTAATAGGCTCCACCACACAAACTACTGAATCAATGTATCAACATTTGAGTCGTCCAGTTGCAAAACTCGTTTAATCCACTTATGAATAAGAATCATTTTCATGAGAAACGTTTCTCTAGATTTTGCCTCACGTATCTTTTGTGTTTGTTATTTTCTACTTTTTTCTTTTTGCTTTGTGTTTTTGGTTTAGTGTTTGCTTTGTGCTTTTGCTTTTGAATTCTACGTTTTGCGTTTCTTTCTTGGTTTTGGTTTTGTGTTTGTTTTCTGCAATTGCCTATTTTGGATTTTGCTTTGTGTTACTTGTTGTTTGTTTTCCGCTTTTGCATTTTTTGAATTTTGCTTTTGGCTTTCTGTTTCTCGTTTTTTGTTTTCTGCTTTTGCTTTTGTTTTTGAATTTTGTTTTTTGGTTTTGTGTTTGTTTTCTGGAAAATCAAATTAAAACAAAAGAAAATAAAACGAAATAAACAAAACAAAATCAAAATAAAACAAAACAAAATAAAATAAAAAAATAAAAATTAAATTATACAAAACAAAAAATTAAAGAAAACAATTTAAAACAAAGTAAAACAAATTAAACGAAATAAAATAAAATACAAATAAAAGAATTAGCCTAAATATATAATTTTACGACATGATCCTTATTCACAAGTGGATTACAGGAGTTTTGCAACTGGACGACTCATTTATCTTCATACGATAAAATAGTTAAGTTATTGAAAAGGCGTTATTATTCACTGATACCAACATAACAATTAATGTTTATTTGAAAACTAAATATCAATCAAATGGTACATTTCTGACCTAACTATTGAAGATAAAGGGTTGAAACATAACACAATAAGTGAAGATGATTTCATGGCTTGCAATACAAATTAGAATCATGATTCTATTGCCTCAAACGTCTTCATTTGTAATGTTTCTTTGGTAAGTTTAAAAAGTTCTGAAGCAATGCATTTTTATCAAGTTACATAAATACTGCAGCCATTGCTCTAGGTCACATTAATGCACATACGCACATAGAGATACTATGAAAATTTCAAGTAGATCGGTGAAGTAATTTCTGGGATATTGTAGTTGTAAGAAATGTCTTCAAAGGTACATGAATAATGATTTAGTCAAGGGTCATTATCTATGTGCGCCCCGATAAACACGGCAAGCTAAGCCGGCTTTGACTGGCGCAGATCGTGGGCGTGCGTACCCGGTTCAGTCGGTAATGACCAGCACTATTACACAATTACCAAACATGTTGAACAATGTGTACTTACAGTGCTCATAGCTGATGCCGTTGCTGAAAATGCCCTCCCTCTCTTGTAGCACACACCTGACATCTTCTGATGAAAGATTGGACAACAATCTCATCTAATTTTTGTTTTGTAAGAACACAACGTTGTCTGTCAACTCTTTTATTATTTACGGAGCCTGTTTTCTTGAATCGTTTTGCGAGCTTCCTAATTGTACTGGCATTAGGCACAGGTCTTCCAGGAAACTTGATTCGAATTTTTTTTCTTGTTTCAGAACAAGATTTTCTGCTTTTCATGTATGAATTATGGATATACACACGTTCGCGCAATGTGAATTGGTGTCTAGGCATGACCAACAATCACAGTAATCACAATATTCACTAAACGTGCAACACTAACGTCTAAGCTTTGCAGATACACGTCCATATGAATGACAAAACACGTGTGAACTAACGATATGAATCAGCGGAGCGCTCAAAAACCACCGGCTTAACCGCGTAAGCGATCCCGCGATCTGCGCCAGTCACAGCCGGCTTAAGTTGCAGTGTTTATCGGGGCGCACATAGATAATGATCCTTTAGATGTTTGCCAATGTTCACAATCTTCAAAAACCCTTATCTCAGAAACAGATAAATATTTTTGCTTCAAACTAACTTCCCATGATATTTCAATATGCTGAGACCCCAAAACATCAGAATTTCTCTGTTGCATCCAATTTGATTGATTTTCATACTTTAGTTTTACACAAGGTCGCCTTCCTGAATGTATGAAATTGATGCACTATAACTTTACCAAGTTTCGACATTCTAAATTATCCGATGTACAGTAATTGATTTCAATATTTCACTTTTGTAAGCCGGGCATTTAGATCCAATATTATGCACATTTGGTTCAATTTTGAGCAGGTGATTATTTCTTAGCGGATATGATATATTTTTTGTTGTTGTCTAAATCAGAGCCGTGATTTTCTCTGTTGATTATTAACCTGTTGGAAGCCATTTTCATTGTTGCCTTAGTAAACGAAATTTATGCTTTTCAGTCAGTCAACACGATTGAACTCAATTGCATTGAGTGAAATGCCCTAACCCTCAAAATTAAATGTATTAATCTCATATCTTTTTTTCAGCATTGGGGTATAACACCCGATACAATTGGGTACAACCGTGTTGAATGAATGAAAGGCACACATTTCATATTATCTGTTGAGTAAGACGGGTATAATGGGAGCTTATGTTTCTACACTATGAAAGGTATGATTGGTTGATGTCTAACGAGTTGTAAAACGTTAAGTCTTTATAAATAACTACTCTTTTTCATATGTTTTATTTTTATTTCGTTTGTAATTCTTAATTGCACGCATATTTTATTGTAATTATAAACGTGTCGGTCTACTAACCCCAAGATTGCAAGTTCGCTCCTGGCCGTGGTAAGTGATTTTTGAAAGGCGGCAAAAAAACGACACGCATGTCAAAAGATGTTGCCACGTCAATGAACCCATTCGAATTCAGTAGGGAGTGTTCATAATGGCAAAATTAATCTCGGGAGTTTCTGCCAACACAAAGTTCCTCATTTCTCTACTAGAAAGCGCTATAGTGTTGAAGGAGCTTAGATCTCTAACCTTGTTGACTTTCATAGTGATTCAAGGAACAACGAAATTCGACATGCAAGCTACCCTCTGGGTGTCAAATTACAAAGCTTGCACCCGGCATCCGGGGCCATACGATATTATTATTATTAATTTTATAATAATTCTTATATTGTTTCTGTTGTTGTTGTTGTTGTTGTTGTTTTTGTTTGAGTCTTCAGTCTTTCGACTGGTTTGATGCAGTTTTCCATGCTTCCCTGTCCTTAGCTAATCGTTTCATCTCTACATAGCTATCACACCCTTCATCCAAGGCAATCTGCTTATATAAATTTCAATTTAATTGCTATATACTCATTTTTGTATTTTTATTAATTTGTATTGTTAGCTTTAGATTTCTAGTTTATTCTAATTTATTATATTTTATTTTATTTTCACTATTTTTGTTAGGCCTATATTTTTTAGATCGTATCCTGTGTCGTACTCAAAGAGGAAACTAGAAATAATATATAGTTTTCAGTAATATAAACACTACCAGAATAAGTTCAAAGATTCAACCATCTGCGACTTTGATAATACAATAATTCTCATTATGGTAGAGGGTTAATAGACATAGCATATGGCAGAATTATGAGAGGATAATAACAACACTCAAGCATATTTATGAAACTGTTTATTAAAAACTAATACTCGACTGACATTGCGTGACGATTTCAGTTTGACAATCATTGCTGTTAGTTGTTTAAGTGTCAGTAGAGCATTGATCAGTCTTCTCATGCTTAGTGGTTAGTCAGTCTTCTTGTGCAAGATGAGCACATCCTTCCAGGACTTGTTGGGGATGACGATGTCGTAGTTCTTGGTGATACGGTAGAAGGGGTAGCCCATTGGTTTCATGTCCGGGTACTCGTATCCAAGTCCACAGGTCACGTGGGCGGTGGGCAGGTTGGTCATGGGGACATCGCAGGGAGTCAAACTCTTAGAGAGTAGCAGGCGCTCGGAGAAGCCACACTGGTTCACGAGCTGAAATGAGAAGAGTGTACAGAGCGAATTTCTTTGAACGAACATTAAGTACATGCTGACTTGAGGGACAGTTTTGTGTTATAATACTGTACTAGCAACCGGACCCGGCTTCGCCGGGGAACAGTTATGAATGCATTACGTGATAAGCGCTTTGTTTTTTCAATGTCACTGAACAACGACCAATATCCGTTTTACGTCTCGGCATGATAGGTTAAAATCACTGACTGGACTATTAATTATATTATCATGGAGATGCATGTGCAACAAATTCTTGTCAGACGTAATTTGAGAATGGCGAGGTGCATGAAACACTAATCCCCCTTCCGTCCAACCTTAACTTGACTGTGAATTTTGCGGAACGAAAAGGTCACTGGCGAAATGAAGAAAAGCCGAGTTGCACTTCCAGGGACACTGCAAACACAACCACTCTTCTCTAAAGTTTTAAACTCAACACGACTCGACAGTTTGCTGCTGGCTGTATCTGGGGCAATAAGCTCATCCGCTAGCTAAGCTGTAACTGGGGTGATAGACTCGCCCCTTGCTAGCTCGTAAACTGTCGTCTCAGTAACGGAATGGAGAGTGTTGGAAGAAATGAAAACGTAAAAACACTTATAGTAGGCGATGTATTGAAGATAGAGATATGCTCTCTCGGGATTTTTTGTAGAACTTTCATGTTGAACAATTCTTACACTCATAGTATATAGATATTTTTAACGGTTTGCCCAGCGTAAGCTTAAAAAGCGCACGGACGCCTGTTTTTTTCGACCTTTTCACTGAAATCGTTAGTGTTTGCTTTCCTTCGGTCATAAATAAATAATTTTCTACAGAAACCTTCCCCGAGATATCCTTTACAGAATGGTGAAAACCGCATCAAAATCCATTCGGTGGTTCTCGAGATTACCCGTGACATCCAAGAATCGGGGACTTTGTTTTATACTAAGTAGAGATTATATGCCAATCAGTATAATTTAATATAATATAATCCCCCTTCCGTCCAATCTTAAATTGACTGTGAATTTTGCGGAACTAAAAGTTCACAGTCGAAATGAGAGTTGCGCTTCCAGGAAATGGCGAAGTGAATGAAACTCAAATCCCCCTTCCGTCCAATCTTAACTTGACTGTGTTTCACAGGCGAAATGAAGAAAACCCGAGTTGCACTTCCAGGGAAACTCCAAACACAACCACCCTTCTCAGAAGTCTTAACTCAACACGACTCAACGGTTTGCTGCTGGCTGTATCTGGGGCCATAGGTTCGCCCGCTATCTAGTCTGTAACAGGTATGATAGACTCGCCCTTAGCTAGCTTGTAAACTGTCGCCTCAGTAGTTCAATGGACACGGTTGGAAGAAATTAAAGCGTAAAACACTTATAGTGGGCGATGTATTTAAGATAGTTTTTAGATATTTTTAACGGTTTGCCCAGCGTAAGCTTACAAAGCGCTCGGACGCCAGTTTTTTTTCGACTTTTCCACTGAAATCGTTACTGCTCGGCTTACTTTGATCATAAATAAATTATTTTCTACAGAAATCATCCTCGAGATGTCCTTTACAGAATTGTGAAAACCGCATCAAAATCCATCCAGTGGTTCTCGAGTTTACCGTAACATCCAAGAATCGGGGTCTTAGTTTTATACTAAGTAGAGATATGTTTGTTCCAACACAGAGAAGAATCGTCCGAGAACTGCCGACGCGTCCGTAGTTCAGGGACCGTTCCAACAAACTTTACGAACGAGTTCTGAACTGCTAGTTCTCTATTTGCTTTGTTCCAACATGTTCCGCAACTCGTTCGGAACGAGTGATATCAGTTCTCAGTCAAGAGCACACACACACACACACACACACACACATACAGACTGACAACGTTTGGCCCGTGTACGTCTCATAAGTCTAATTTCATTATTTGAAAAAAATCGAAAGTAGGCTAAAAATCTCCTGAAATATAAACATAGAACAAAAATCGGAAATCTTGCACTCAAAATCGAAATCTAAGTTCAAAGTCGGAAAATCCAAAATATTAGAAAATTGTGTATATACATCCCGATTTACTTTTGTTGCATGCTCTGCTACGTTATTGTATTCTACTGTACCTTTCGACTAGGTTTACAGTGAGTTAATATTGCACTTGAGTAACATGAGAGTCGAGGAGAACTATGCTCTAAACTCATTTAAGGGCAGAATGAATATTCTCTGAGAAATATATTGCCATGTATCTTTCTACCTCCCGGACAACGCCGGGCACAATAGCTAGTCATTTATAAAAACCGGACAGACTATTTTTGTACCATTACGTTACGAATACAGCAGTTACTCAATCTGCCAGATTAGATACATTGATGCATTTCATATATTCTTTACAAGTTAAGAATTAATATCTCAGTAATAATTGACATCTATATTTTATAAGTATCTATAGACTTAGATTTAGTTTTGGATTTTAGTAGTGGTTTACTTTACCAGATTACACAATAATCCGAACATACAGTGACGAGTGAATTGAAGTATGAGAAATTGCGATATCAATATTTTATTAAAAGTGACAATGGTTTCAGTACCTATAATATCTACATTATTTATCCTCTATACGCATTTTCATAATCCTCAAAATTAGAAGAATTACGGTACAAGCACAGTCCGTAATTATTATAAATTTGATTCACTATACCAAGTTGCACTTCGATAACTTTGTCAACACACAAAAAATGCAAGTATCTTTCAAATTTCGCACAAAACTTATGTTCTCTTAATCAAACAATGAATCGCATTTAACATTAATCCATTTAGCTCTAAATAAAGATATGGTGTACCAAGCATCACTGGTTAGTTAGTTATTGTTGTTTTAAGGGGCGGAACTACGAGGTCATCTGCCCCTCTTAACACAGATTAAAGAATACAAATTTTGAATTGAATTTAAAATTTTGAGGTGGACATCTAAATTTAAAAAGACCAAAAATTAATAAAAAAAAACAAAAAGAAATTAAATAAAAAACAAAATCATAAAAATAAACAAAAATTACGGAAAAAACAAAAACATTATCATTCAAAAACGAACAAGTCGTTGAGTCAATGTTCACTGGAAAATTTAGATTGCTGGCCCTAACCCACTCTCACTTATAAAGCGGATAACGCGATCAGCAGCCACCGCGTCATCGGCTAATATAAGTTTGAGTGTCGTCTGCACACCAAGGTTTCTTCGTAAGTCAGCAAGATCCCCACACTCGGTAAAAATGTGGGCCACGGTGAATACGGCTCCACAGGTACAAAGAGGGGGTCTTCCCATCTCATTAGGTACGAGTGGGTGGATCTTGTATGACCTATCCTTAGCCTACACAAAATGACGGACTCTCTCCGGGCCCGGAAGGAGCTCCGCCACACGCGAGTTGTTCCCTTGATCGCTCTCAGTTTACTGGGCAGTGGGTCAGCTAGCCACTGACTCTCCCAAAAAGCCAGAACTTGTAGGCGTAACTGAGAGCGAATATCTCTAGCGGGTACCTCCATTGGTCGAGGTGGTAATGATACCGCCTCTTTTGCAGCTTGATCTGCTAACTCATTTCCCGCAATTCCCATGTTGCTTGGAAGCCACAGAAAGGTGATTCGAGTGTCAGCGTGGCACAGCCCGGCTAGTAGGTCGTGGATTCGCTGCACTAGGGGGTGTTGCGGGAAACATGTAGCAATTGACTGCAACGAACTCAAAGAGTCGGTACACACGAGAAAGTGGATTCGAGCATCCTGTAGTGCAAACTGCAGAGCTTCATAGATGGAAACGAGCTCCGCAGTAAACACACTACAGGCCTCAGGCAAAGAGATCTTGGTATTTGCACCATCAATAACGTAAGCACAACCCACTTTCTCGTCCACCTTCGAACCATCCGTGTATAGAATGCCAGCGTCCGGAAATTGGTGAACTATGCTGTGGAACTGCCTCCGGTAAACGGAGGCATCCGTGTTCACCTTAGGACCTCGGTGCAGATCTAACCGAATTTCCGGACGCGGGACTTGCCACGGAGGCACCTCGCTAGATGTCCGGATCATACAGGGACCTACAGCCACTCCTATTTCAGTACACGAGCTATCAAGTCTAATACCAACCGGCCGAGTGGCACGAGGCCGGTTGGCGTAACCCTGGTGGTTTTGGGTACCGAAGAGAGCTTGATTGGTCGGGTGTTGCGGCATTTGACGCACATTGGCAGCATATGCTAAAAGCATATGTTGGCGTCTATAATTTAAAGGTGGAACACCCGATTCGGCGAGTAGGCTGGGTATCGGGCTTGTCCGGAAGGCACCGGTAGCCAGCCTAACGCCACTATGGTGGATACTGTCCAGCATTTTCAAGGCTGCCGGCCTTGCTGAACCGTATGCCGCAGAACCATAGTCTAGCCGGGACAGGACGAGGGCTTGGTAGAACCGTAGCAGCACCGCACGGTCAGCCCCGCACGTAGTGCCACTAAGAAACCTGGGCATGTTCAGTTTCCTGAGACATGTCATTTTCAATTGCCGTATATGGTGCTGCCACGTTAACTTGCTGTCAAAATGGAGCCCCAGGAAGCGATAAGTGTCAACCAACGGCAACGCAGCATCCCTGAGATGTAGTTCAGGGTGTAAATGTAGCCTCCGGAGCCGACAAAAATGGACGACGGAGGTTTTCGCTGCTGAAAAACGAAAACCCCGGTCGTGAGCCCACCTGTCGACCCGGTTGATAGCTAGCTGCAATTGCCGTTCCACGACTGCCATACTTCCAGAGCTGTAATGCAGAGCTAAATCGTCTACATACAGCGATGGAACTACCGCGGACCCGGCGGCGGCAACAATGCCATTAATGGCAATCGCGAACAAGGTGACACTCAGCACTGAACCCTGAGGAACGCCATTTTCTTGGGTATAGTATTGCGATAATGTCCTACCGACCCTTACACGGAAGAGTCGGACGGACATGAAATTCGCAATGAAAGTCGGTAAGTTACCACGGAGTCCCCACTTGTGAAGGGTGGAAAGGATCCCGTAGCGCCATGTGGTGTCGTAGGCTTTCTCGAGGTCAAAGAAAACCGTGACTAGGTGCTGCTTTCGGAAAAAAGCCCCCTGTATGGCGCTCTCAAGTCGCACCAGATGGTCAGTGGTGGACCTATGAGAGCGAAAACCACATTGGTACTCAGACAGGAGACCTTTATCCTCCAAGAACCACACCAGTCGACGGTTCACCATCTTTTCGAGCAGCTTACATAGGCCATTTGTCAAACAAATGGGCCTATAGCGGCTTACAAACTTGGGATCCTTTCCAGCCTTAGGAATCGGTATCACGATACCCTCTCGCCATTGAGATGGAAACTCCCCTTCAATCCATATACGATTCAAGAGGATCAACAGTTGTTTTATACTGGATTCGCACAGATGCTTTAACATTTGATTATGTATGTTATCCGGTCCAGGAGCCGTATCCCTGCACAGTGCAAGCGCACTGCGCAGTTCCCATTCAGAGAATGGTACATTATAGGACTCCGAAGCAGTGGCAAAGGACAAGGGGTGAGTCTCTGCCTCCCGCTTCAGAGTCAGAAATGTAGGATCGTAACTCCCGGAGCAGGATACATCGGAGAAGTGCGAGCCAATGCTGTTGGCAATGGCGAGATGGTCCGTGATGATGTCTCCATTGATGGACACTCCGGGTATCGACAGTGATGTCGGGAGACCGGAGATCCGACGAAGCTTAGTCCACACTTGAGATGATGGAGTATGCGCCGTCATGGACGACACATACTTTTCCCACGTCGTTTTCTTACTCTCCCGAATCAGATATCGGGCTCTGGCACGCATCCTTCTGAAGGTGATAAGGTTGGCCATGGTGTTTTGCCTCCGATAGCATTTGAAAGCACGTCGACGATCTTTAATGGCTGCTGCAATCTCGGCTGTCCACCAAGGGACAAGCTTCCGGCGTGAGTTTCCGGATGAGGAAGGTATTGTTTCCTCAGCAGCAGCCAAAATACCATTCGTTATGTGAATGGTATGATCGTCGACACTCTCAAAGGTATCTTCGGCAAACACCGCACGTGCCGTGAAAGTTGGCCAATCAGCCCGACGGAGAAGCCATCGACTTGGTAACTCGATGGCTCTTTGGTTCGGAAGAGTAACGATAATTGGAAAATGGTCACTATTACAAAGGTCATCGTGTACACCCCACTGTAGCAGGGGAACCAGCGCACGACTGCACAGGGTAATATCGATACTTGAATAAGTACCGTGTGCAATAGAGAAGTGCGTAGGCTCCCCTGTGTTCAACAGACCCAGGTCCAGCCGCCTGATCAGCCTCTCAAAATCTCTCCCTTTACCGCTAGTGGTAGCGGAGCCCCAGATGGTGTTGTGGGCATTAACATCTCCCAGAAGAAGAAAAGGAGCGGGGAGCACGAATGGTTAGATCGTGGCTGTTTCAAGGTGATTGCAGAGATATTGTGACTGATATTGGGTACAGGTGGAATATTACTTGCAGCGTCATGTACAATGATTACCGATTAACACAATAGAAAAGGCTTGGATGAGGTGTCATAAAAAGGAACCAATTAAACAACATTGACTAACATCTGTCATCTGCCTTACCCATCAAAATTCATTTGGATGAGGTTGCGCACGCTCAAACAATCGCACACACACACAGCTAGAAGTCGATGTCATACATGTTATTACTATCTACAGCAGCGGTTCCCAACCTTTTTTTCTTCGCGTACCCCTTTATACATTTTTATCTAAAATAGTACCCCCTTAAAAGTAAACCTTTGAAACGTTTAATATTGTACGGGCAATACGTACTTGTATGTAGGCCTATGTATGTATGGCTACCCGTTATTATTCCCGTATTCAACGGGATCGGGGTTCTAGAGGTGACGAGCAATATGTGCAGAACTTAATAAAAACATTAATAATAAAAATAACTTACAACTATTTATACCTTTTTTTTAACATACAGTATAACTAACTTTTTAATGTATTATTTGTTTGCTGTTAGTATGCATTTAATTTCAATAAAATGCTTAATATAATTTTCAAGTTTACTTTTATTTACTTGTGCAAATGAAATGTATAGTCATTTAGCTGGATACAATAAACAATGACCTGATGAAAATGGAAAGAGTGAAGGCAGTATACTTAAAAATTTATTCAATCTTTCGAAGAACACATTCTCTCGCCATGTGTATGTATTGGCCAAAGAGCAATTTTATATCGAAGATTTAAGAAATCAATGGATGCTGCCCGCCACTGGAGCTTATGATGCTTTACTGAGTGAACTTCATGACAAGAGGAAATATATTTAGAGTGACCTCTACTGTACAGATGCTATGACAACTTGTGAGTGGATGAACTCAAATTATGAATTGCGTCATATGATGACACGAATGGCAGTGCACGGTTTTCACTATAAAGTTTGCACAGAAAAGAAGTATCATCAGCCAAACTTAAACTGCGTGTGTATTTTATGTAAGATATCATGTGAGAGATATCATGTATTAAAATGCAGTGAACGACAGATGTCTCTTACAAAATTTTGTACCGAATGAGCTTGTATGGTATTCCTATTATTATGGCCATTGGCTGAAATAAAATTTATTATTAAGTTTTTTAAATTTTGATTTCATTGAAAACCAATTCTAGTGATTAGTTTGCCAAAAACACACAAATCAAGGCAATAGCAGTGCAGCGGCGAAAGTGACTGGGTTTGGGGTGAGCATTGACCTTGACGTGGCTTAATAAGACGGCACTGCACGTCGGTACATTACGACTGACACTTACGATGGGAACATGGCGCCCGCCATTACCGTTTATTTTTGGCGTTCACCAAACCGGTTCGTTGCGTACCCCAGGTTGGGAACCGCTGATCTACAGTATGTTGTTGACTTTGCCACTGACACTTTACCTTTCTGTGGTTTTCCGGATATTTTTTTGCCGTCATTTCCAAATTCCGGAGTGAACAAGTACTGCTCCAAGAGTTCCTTCCTTCTTTTGGAATCTAAAGACAAGAAAACAAAAGGTATTAGATTTCAAAATATTTCTTAGGCGTACAGAAGTAATCGTACCTGATATGAATGGAGACTGAACCTTTCCATTTTTATGTTATTTGTGTTTTATCATACATATTTGTAGTTGTTAGTTAGTTAGTTATTGTTGTTTTATGGGGCGGAACTACGAGGTCATCTGCATGTACTAATAAATACAACGATCAACTTAGAATTTGACTTGAGATGAATATCTTGAAGCTACTGCCACGACTACAAATATTATTATTATTATTATTATTATTATTAGATAATAATAATTATTATGAGGAAATAACATTTGCAAACTAACTGCTGGTTATCACAAATCTATGGGAAGGAATTCGCTAGTTTTAATATTCTCTAAAACGATTATATCAGACAAATATACCAAACTATGAACAGTAGATTTAATTACAATTACACCTCGAGTTCATCCATCGACTATGCAAAAGTGTGGGATTATATTTCCCTGTATTGCATTATTGAAAGATTTACAATATAGATCCTACTACGACATGTATTGCTATATTTGCTATGACACATTGGTCTACATAATTATAAGCTATCTCCATATGGAACCTTGTAGTCATTAAGATTCAGCTGGAAATGTAGTGAGAATTGTGATCATTTGTTGTTAACTCTTTGGAATTGTTCCGAGGTGAATTGACATTATGGGAGGTTTATTTTTCGGACTGTGATTGCCCTTGTTCCTTGTTTCCTAAACTCCTTAATTTTTCTTCCATTCTGTGTTTGAAGATTTTGGTTGAGTTTTTAAGCAGTAATGGTGATGATAATATTTTTGCTGGATTCTTAATCTGAGTGAATGCCGTCTGGTTTCTATTCGTATGCGAAACGTTTCCTCCCAATAGGCCGTGTTGATCGCCCTGATATTTCATCGGAAGGGAAAATGTGTATCCTGGAATTTATAAATATTTTTTTTCCGTTCTTAAAAGAGGGCCTGGTCACGAATACGTCACCTACTAATGCGTGTTGGTTCAGGCAAGGTTTAGTGGTTAATTATAAGAGGGCCGGGTCACGAATACGTCACATACTAATGCGTGTTGGTCGAGGCAAGATTTAGTGGCTAATTATAAGAGGGCTTCGTCACGAATACGTCACGTGCTAATGCGTGTTGGTTCAGGCAAGGTTTAGTGGCTAATTATAAGAGGGCCTGGTCAGGAATACGCCACGTGCTATTTTATGCGTGTTGGTTCAGGCAAGGTTTAGTGGTTAATTATAAGAGGGCCGGGTCACGAATACGTCACATACTAATGCGTGTTGGTCCAGGCAAGATTTAGTGGCTAATTATAAGAGGGCTTCGTCACGAATACATCACGTACTAATGCGTGTTGATTCAGGCAAGGTTTAGTGGCTAATTATAAGAGGGCCTGGTAACGAATACGTCACGTGCTAATGCTTGTTTGTTCAGGCAAGGTTTAGTGGCTAATTATAAGAAGGTCTGGTCACGAATACGTCACGTGCTAATGGGTGTCGGTTCAGGCAAGATTTAGTGGCTAATTATAAGAGGGCCTGGTCACGAATACGTCACGTACTAATGCGTGTTGGTTCAGGCAAGGTTTAGTGGCTAATTATAAGAAGGCCTGGTCACGAATACGTCACGTTCTATTTTATGCGTGTTGGTTCAGGCAAGGTTTAGTGGCTAATTATAAGAGGGCTTCGTCACGAATACGTCACCTACTAATGCGTGTTGGTTCAGGCAAAGTTTAGTAACTAATTATAAGAAGGCCTGGTCACGAATACGTCACATACTAATGCGTGTTGGTCCAGGCAAGATTTAGTGGCTATTTATAAGAGGGCTTCGTCACGAATACGTCACGTGCTAATGCGTGTTGGTTCAGGCAAGGTTTAGTGGCTAATTATAAGAGGGCCTGGTCACGAATACGTCACGTGCTAATGCATGTTGGTTTAGACAAGGTTTAGTGGCTAATTATAAGAAGGCCTGGTCACGAATACATCACGTACCAATGCGTGTTGGTTTAGACAAGGTTTAGTGGCTAATTATAAGAGGGCTTGGTCACGAATACGTCACATACTAATGCGTGTTGGTCCAGGCAAGGTTTAGTGGCTAATTATAAGAAGGTCTGGTCACGAATACATCACGTGCTAATGCGTGTTGGTTTAGACAAGGTTTAGTGGCTAATTATAAGAGGGCCTGGTCATGAATACGTCACGTACTAAGCGTGTTGGTTCAGGCAAGGTTTAGTGGCTAATTATAAGTGAGCCTGGTCACGAATACGTCACGTGCTAATGCGTATTGGTTCAGGCAAGGTTTAGTGGCTAATTCTAAGAGGGCCTGGTCACGAATACGTCACGTGCTAATGCGTGTTGGTTCAGGCAAGGTTTAGTGGCTAATTATAAGAGGGTCTGGTCACGAATACGTCACGTGCTAATGCGTGTTGGTTCAGGCAAGGTTTAGTGGCTAATTATAAGAGGGCCTGGTCACGAATACGCCACGTACTAATGCGTGTTGGTTCAGGCAAGGTATAGTGGCTAATGATAAGAGGGCCTGGTCACGAATACGTCACATACTAATGCGTGTTGGTCCAGGCAAGATTTAGTGGCTAATTATAAGAGGGCTTCGTCACGAATACGTCACGTGCTAATGCGTGTTGGTTCAGGCAAGGTTTAGTGGCAAATTATAAGAGGGCCTGGGCACCTTTTTTTCTTCGTATACCCCTTTATACATTTTTATCTAAAATAGTACCCCCTTAAAAGGAAACGTTTAATATTTTACGGGCAATACGTACTTGTATGTAGGCCTATGTATGTATGGCTACCCGTTATTATTCCCGTATTCAACGGGATCGGGGTTCTATGAGGTGACGAGCAATATGTGCATAACTTAATAAAAACATTAATAATAAAAATAACTTACAACTATTTGTACCTTTTTTTAAATACAGTAAAACTAACTTTTTAATGTATTATTTGTTTGCTGTTAGTATGCATTTAATTTCAATAAAATGCTTAATATAATTTTCAAGTTTACTTTTATTTACTTGTGCAAATTAAATGTAATAGTCATTTAGCTGGATACAATAAACAATGACCTTATGAAAATGGAAAGAGTGAAGGCAGTATACTTAAAAAAGTTACTCAATCTTTCGAAGTACACATTCTCTCGCCATGTGTATGTATTGGCCAAAGAGCAATTTTCTATCGAAGATCTAAGAAATCAATGGATGCTGCCCGCCACTGGAGCTTATGATGCTTTACTGAGTGAACTTCATGACAAGAGGAAATATATTTAGAGTGACCTCTACTGTACAGATGCTATGACAACTTGTGAGTGGATGAACTCAAATTATGAACTGCGTCATATGATGACACGAATGGCAGTGCACGGTTTTCACTATAAAGTTTGCACAGAAAAGAAGTATCATCAGCCAAACTTAAACTGCGTGTGTATTTTATGTAAGATATCATGTGAGAGATATCATGTATTAAAATGCAGTGAACGTCAGATGTCTCTTACAAAATTTTGTACCGAATGAGCTTGTATGGTATTCCTATTATTATGGCCATTGGCTGAAATAAAATTTATTATTAAGTTTTTTAAATTTTGATTTCTTTGAAAACCAATTCTAGTGATTAGTTTGCCAAAAACAGACAAATCAAGGCAATAGCAGTGCAGCGGCGAAAGTGACTGGGTTTGGGGTGAGCATTGACCTTGACGTGGCTTAATAAGACGGCACTGCACGCCGGTACATTACGACTGACACTTACGATGGGAACATGGCGCCCGCCATTACCGTTTATTTTTGGCGTTCACCAAACCGGTTCGTTGCGTACCCCAGGTTGGGAACCGCTGATCTACAGTATGTTGTTGACTTTGCCACTGACACTTTACCTTTCTGTGGTTTTCCGGATATTTTTTTGCCGTCATTTCCAAATTCCGGAGTGAACAAGTACTGCTCCAAGAGTTCCTTCCTTCTTTTGGAATCTAAAGACAAGAAAACAAAAGGTATTAGATTTCAAAATATTTCTTAGGCGTACAGAAGTAATCGTACCTGATATGAATGGAGACTGAACCTTTCCATATTTATGTTATTTGTGTTTTATCATACATATTTGTAGTTGTTAGTTAGTTAGTTATTGTTGTTTTATGGGGCGGAACTACGAGGTCATCTGCATGTACTAATAAATACAACGATCAACTTAGAATTTGACTTGAGATGAATATCTTGAAGCTACTGCCACGACTACAGATATTATTATTATTATTATTATTATTAGATAATAATAATTATTATGAGGAAATAACATTTGCAAACTAACTGCTGGTTATCACAAATCTATGGGAAGGAATTCGCTAGTTTTAATATTCTCTAAAACGATTATATCAGACAAATATACCAAACTATGAACAGTAGATTTAATTACAATTACACCTCGAGTTCATCCATCGACTATGCAAAAGTGTGGGATTATATTTCCCTGTATTGCATTATTGAAAGATTTACAATATCGATCCTACTACGACATGTATTGCTATATTTGCTATGACACATTGGTCTACATAATTATAAGTTATCTCCATATGGAACCTTGTAGTCATTAAGATTCAGCTGGAAATGTAGTGAGAATTGTGATCATTTGTTGTTAACTCTTTGGAATTGTTCCGAGGTGAATTGACATTAAGGGAGGTTTATTTTTCGGACTGTGATTGCCCTTGTTCCTTGTTTCCTAAACTCCTTAATTTTTCTTCCATTCTGTGTTTGAAGATTTTGGTTGAGTTTTTAAGCTGTAATGGTGATGATAAGATTTTTGCTGGATTCTTAATCTGAGTGAATGCCGTCTGGTTTCTATTCGTATGCGAAACGTTTCCTCCCAATAGGCCATGTTGATCGCCCTGATATTTCATCGGAAGGGAAAATGTGTATCCTGGAAAATATTTATAAATATCTTTTTTCCGTTCCTAAAAAAGGGCCTGGTCACGAATACGTCACCTACTAATGCGTGTTGGTTCAGGCAAGGTTTAGTGGCTAATAAGAGGGCCTGGTCACGAATACGTTACATACTAATGCGTGTTGGTCCAGGCAAGATTTAGTGGCTAATTATAAGAGGGCTTCGTCACGAATACGTCACGTGCTAATGCGTGTTGGTTCAGGCAAGGTTTAGTGGCTAATTATAAGAGGGCCTGGGCACCTTTTTTTCTTCGCATACCCCTTTATACATTTTTATCTAAAATAGTACCCCCTTAAAAGGAAACGTTTAATATTTTACGGGCAATACGTACTTGTATGTAGGCCTATGTATGTATGGCTACCCGTTATTATTCCCGTATTCAACGGGATCGGGGTTCTATGAGGTGACGAGCAATATGTGCATAACTTAATAAAAACATTAATAATAAAAATAACTTACAACTATTTGTACCTTTTTTTAAATACAGTAAAACTAACTTTTTAATGTATTATTTGTTTGCTGTTAGTATGCATTTAATTTCAATAAAATGCTTAATATAATTTTCAAGTTTACTTTTATTTACTTGTGCAAATGAAATGTAATAGTCATTTAGCTGGATACAATAAACAATGACCTTATGAAAATGGAAAGAGTGAAGGCAGTATACTTAAAAAAGTTACTCAATCTTTCGAAGTACACATTCTCTCGCCATGTGTATGTATTGGCCAAAGAGCAATTTTCTATCGAAGATCTAAGAAATCAATGGATGCTGCCCGCCACTGGAGCTTATGATGCTTTACTGAGTGAACTTCATGACAAGAGGAAATATATTTAGAGTGACCTCTACTGTACAGATGCTATGACAACTTGTGAGTGGATGAACTCAAATTATGAACTGCGTCATATGATGACACGAATGGCAGTGCACGGTTTTCACTATAAAGTTTGCACAGAAAAGAAGTATCATCAGCCAAACTTAAACTGCGAGTGCATTTTATGTAAGATATCATGTGAGAGATATCATGAATTAAAATGCAGTGAACGTCAGATGTCTCTTACAAAATTTTGTACCGAATGAGCTTGTATGGTATTCCTATTATTATGGCCATTGGCTGAAATAAAATTTATTATTAAGTTTTTTAAATTTTGATTTTATTGAAAACCAATTAATTCTAGTGATTAGTTTGCCAAAAACAGACAAATCAAGGCAATAGCAGTGCAGCGGTGAAAGTGACTGGGGTTGGGGTGAGCATTGACCTTGACGTGGCTTAATAAGACGGCACTGCGCGCCGGTACATTACGACTGACACTTACGATGGGAACATGGCGCCCGCCATTACCGTTTATTTTTGGCGTACACCAAACCGGTTCGTTGCGTACCCCAGGTTGGGAACCGCTGATCTACAGTATGTTGTTGACTTTGCCACTGACACTTTACCTTTCTGTGTTTTTCCGGAGATTTTTTTGCCGTCATTTCCGAATTCCGGAGTGAACAAGTACTGCTCCAAGAGTTCCTTCCATCTTTTGGAATCTAAAGACAAGAAAACAAAAGGTATTAGATTTCAAAATATTTCTTAGGCGTACAGAAGTAATCGTACCTGATATGAATGGAGACTGAACCTTTCCATTTTTATGTTATTTGTGTTTTATCATACATAGCTGTAGTTGTTAGTTAGTTATTGTTGTTTTATGGGGAGGAACTACGAGGTCATCTGCATGTACTAATAAATATAACGATCAACTTAGAATTTGACTTGAGATGAATATCTTGAAGCTACTGCCACGACTACAGATATTGTTATTATTATTATTAGACAATAATCATTATTATGAGGAAATAACATTTGCAAACTAACTGCTGATTATCACAAATCTATAGGAAGGAATACGCTAGTTTTAATCTTCTCTAAAACGATTATATCAGACAAATATACCAAATTATCATGGGGTCGTTGAACTGTAGATTTAATTACAATTACACCTCGAGTTCATCCATCGACTATGCAAAAGTGTGGGATTATATTTCCCTGTATTGCATTATTGAAAGATTTACAATATAGATCCTACTACGACATGTATTGCTATATTTGCTATGACACATTGGTCTACATAATTATAAGCTATCTCCATATGGAACCTTGTAGTCATTAAGATTCAGCTGGAAATGTAGTGAGAATTGTGATCATTTGTTGTTAACTCTTTGGAATTGTTCCGAGGTGAATTGCCATTAAGGGAGGTTTATTTTTCGGACTGTGATTGCCCTTGTTCCTTGTTTCCTAAACTCCTTAATTTTTCTTCCATTCTGTGTTTGAAGATTTTGGTTGAGTTTTTAAGCTGTAATGGTGATGATAAGATTTTTGCTGGATTCTTAATCTGAGTGAATGCCGTCTGGTTTCTATTCGTATGCGAAACGTTTCCTCCCAATAGGCTATGTTGATCGCCCTGATATTTCATCGGAAGGGAAAATGTGTTGTGCCCAACTCTAGGAATGGGTATTCCAAGATTCAGACACCTAGATATCAAGGGAAAGGCTACAGCCGCTTTTGAAAGTTGAGATATTTGAATATCGCGCTACATTACTTCCAGAAGGAAATGGAAAGTATATGCAGCCAAGAGCATGTCAAGTGACGTAGCGAGTAATAGCAGAGGTCGAGACTATTTGTCGTTTAAATAGTTAGCCATGGAGTAGAGACTTGAGACTTGGATCAGATTACTGGCACGGACAAATGAAAGAGAATGCACTTAGTATCAAGTAAATCGGACCAGGGATACCAGAGATATGAGGATTTCTAGATTTCAGCGTGATGCAGCGTGACCCTGACCGTTTTGAATAAAAGCCGGCCGGCCCAAGCAACTTCAGCTCACTTCGAACCAAGCGCTTGCATAGCAAGGTGCAACTACGCTGAGCCAAGGCACAAGGTTGCCGGATCTACGCAGGAGTTATCTTCAAATTGTGATAGTCACAAAAGTGCTGCGCTACATGTGGAACTTAGTAAGTTTCCGGCAAGAGAGGATCACTAAGGTGATTGATATTTTTCTACGGACAATGGTGAAATATTTTATTTCTACATGGACATATGCTAGACTTTGTCTAGAAAGTAATTTGTCACAGTCCAGTAATAATCATTCAATACTTGGATATTTTAGTCCAATTTAGTCAGTTTCATAATTGTAACTTGATAACCACTCCGATCTTTCAGTATATTGAAGGCCAGTCTATCACGGTGTTGTTCATTAGCCAACGCAGGGAAACTATATGTTGCTTCGCGCATGATAGATGGTGATAAGCCATGCCCAGGGAACGATCTTCAGAACAGCCGTTGATTGGTTTAGACTGTCAGTGTTTTCTTGTACTGAAAAGATTACACTGAGTTATGTTACAACTGACATATTTGAGAATAGATCACTTAGATCTGACCCCATTTAAGCGAAATGCTATGGCTTTAATAGAAGTCAACACTAAAATGGATCAGCAGTTACTTCAAACTTCAAGAAATATCTCCACTATGTCGTGTTAGACAGGTTGTGGGTATATAATGGCGGCCGATACAAGGATTAGACGTGCTTGTCCGATAGGGCATGTATCTGGATAAATCTGGTACAGACCAGGTTCATTACGCTTCAAGACCATCAAGAAATGTAAGCCACTTTTGACTTTATATTATGCCTAGCTAATTGGAACAAACTATTTTTTCTGCAGATGACCAACACATTTATTTTTCTTCGTATTTAAATCTTGCAATGATTTACGCAAGACATATTAGAGTTATTCTGAGCATTTTCAGCACTCAGAACAGTTTAGGATCGATGACCGAGCAGAACGAGCATTTATTTGAATGTTTCATATTTTGGGTAATCACGGAAAACAGCCGATGTAACTGTAAAAGTTAATAATTATTTTTGTTGAGAGATGGATATTTTATCCATATTCGAAGAATCTAACATGTGGATTCTCACATAATGAAATAATAATTAAACACATTTAAAATAATATAACTAATAATAATAATAATAATCCACTAATAATAATAATAATGATTTTCATAATTTTTCTAAATAATTCTTGGATCTTATATTTTCTAATAATCACATTTATTGAGAGAGAGCCTATGAAGTAGTTTAATCATTTCTAGTTTGGAACAGGTGATTTTCCGAAGGAGAGTGGTTAGCGCAAGCCCGCATTCAACCAACATTTCAGTTCTGGTTGAACAGTTAATATTTGCAATGAGCAAAGTATATTTTTCATATAACACGGAGAGGCATGAAACGGGAAGCAAATGATATTTGTATCAATTAGGATATTTTTGTATTTATATAAAATCATGACGTAAATACACACTCGAAAGTGAAATAAAGATTATCATAAGTATGGTAAATTCACGGGTTGAACTGAATGGTAAAATAAAATAAACTTGTAAGTTTATTAATCTTCCAGTGTTGATAACAAGCAGAGGCTTGATTTATTGTATAAATTTTGGGAAGAAAATTTATGTGTGTGGAGTAGTTGAAATGCCATTCCCAGGTGCGCATGTTTAAGTCGCAGGAATGAGGAGGTTTTTATTTGAGCATCAATCAAATAGCAGGTTCGATGACTCAGTGTTAAAAAAGGAGTATTGGAACTACACATTGCGTCGTATGAATGACCCGAAAGTTATTTCTTAAAAACCATCAGTTCTTATTTCAACCTTGTTTACGGATTTCATTAAGACTTTGATTTTGCTAGAACCCGGATTTGTCATGTTAGTATTTTATTCTTCTTCAGAGGAAGACCTTTGCCGTTGTTGTTGGAATGTTGTGTTCTTACACAAATAATAGAATGGGCCACTGCCAATTAAAAATAATTCTATAACCACGAATAATTTGAAGGATGTTTTCAATCCTAGTGCCATGAACTAAATGAATTTATTATGAAGCTACAATTCTTATTTCCGCATTCTGTCGAAGAATTGCAAGTTGGGAAAGTTACTAAAATGGCCACAAATATAAATATTTTTCTTAATGATGATTCCAAGTGGAGAATCGAATAGTTGAATGGTCCAACAATTTATTGATCAAGTTGATGATTCAGAAATCATATATTTTGTTAGGAACTTGAAGTTCATAATCGAGTCACTTCTCGAAATGTTTAATGTCAGAAGAACAATTAATTTTGTTGTGCTTCGCACAGTTCTTCGATGCTATGCTCAAGGTCAAATACTTTTCAGATGTTGTTATTAATATGTGTAAATAATTTGTGTTGATTCAAAGATAATAATATTTTTTGACAATATTTTTTGAAACTGGAAAAATAAGTGAAAGTTAAAAATTCTACGAACAATTATTCTACGAGTGTTAATATTATGTAAAAATTCAACCAGTGAACTACGATATTTCCAGTAAAGACAATTAAATTTGAACTGGATTTAATCATAAATAATGGATATAGTTTTGGAACACAGTCTACAGGACTAATAATCAGACTTGTGTCTCCAAAGATAGTTGTCCAATGTGTTGGAAAATTTCTGTACATTGTGTAAATAGTAATGTGGGTCGCCACACGTGAATGATGCCGCTTTGAGTATTCTTATTTTGCAGTCAATTTTAAATTCAGAATAAAATGAGATAATTTTACATGATGTGTTATGCCCAGTTGAATCTCCTTCTATCCTTATTGTTGCATTGAGCCAAAAATCAGTAAAGCATTTTTTTTCATTTGATGTCGTTTTTGCGATTAGCTTTAACCCATATGGCATCCCGGGATATTTTGACTCTCGTGCTGACTGATTCTTGGTAAAATGCATATGTGGTCGTGCGGACTCCGGTCTAAACGGGCACAGTGTATCCTGGAAATTATTTATAAATATCTTTTTTCCGTTCCTAAAAAAGGGCCTGGTCACGAATACGTCACCTACTAATGCTTGTTGGTTCAGGCAAGGTTTAGTGGCTAATAAGAGGGCCTGGTCACGAATACGTCACATACTAATGCGTGTTGGTCCAGGCAAGATTTAGTAGCTAATTATAAGAGGGCTTCGTCACGAATACGTCACGTGCTAATGCGTGTTGGTTCAGGCAAGGTTTAGTGGCAAATTATAAGAGGGCCTGGTCACCTTTTTTTCTTCGCGTACCCCTTTATACATTTTTATCTAAAATAGTACCCCCTTAAAAGTAAACCTTTGAAACGTTTAATATTGTACGGGCAATACGTACTTGTATGTAGGCCTATGTATGTATGGCTACCCGTTATTATTCCCGTATTCAACGGGATCGGGGTTCTATGAGGTGACGAGCAATATGTGCAGAACTTAATAAAAACATTAATAATAAAAATAACTTAGAACTATTTATACCTTTTTTTAAAATACAGTATAACTAACTTTTTAATGTATTATTTGTTTGCTGTTAGTATGCATTTAATTTCAATAAAATGCTTAATATAATTTTCAAGTTTACTTTTATTTACTTGTGCAAATGAAATGTATAGTCATTTAGCTGGATACAATAAACAATGACCTGATGAAAATGGAAAGAGTGAAGGCAGTATACTTAAAAAAGTTACTCAATCTTTCGAAGTACACATTCTCTCGCCATGTGTATGTATTGGCCAAAGAGCAATTTTATATCGAAGATTTAAGAAATCAATGGATGCTGCCCGCCACTGGAGCTTATGATGCTTTACTGAGTGAACTTCATGACAAGAGGAAATATATTTAGAGTGACCTCTACTGTACAGATGCCATGACAACTTGTGAGTGGATGAACTCAAATTATGAACTGCGTCATATGATGACACGAATGGCAGTGCACGGTTTTCACTATAAAGTTTCCACAGAAAAGAAGTATCATCAGCCAAACTTAAACTGCGTGTGTATTTTATGTAAGATATCATGTGAGAGATATCATGTATTAAAATGCAGTGAACGTCAGATGTCTCTTACAAAATTTTGTACCGAATGAGCTTGTATGGTATTCCTATTATTATGGCCATTGGCTGAAAAAAAATTATTATTAAGTTTTTTAAATTTTGATTTTATTGAAAACCAATTAATTCTAGTGATTAGTTTGCCAAAAACAGACAAATCAAGGCAATAGCAGTGCAGCGGTGAAAGTGACTGGGGTTGGGGTGAGCTTTGACCTTGACGTGGCTTAATAAGACGGCACTGCACGCCGGTACATTACGACTGACACTTACGATGGGAACATGGCGCCCGCCATTACCGTTTATTTTTGGCGTACACCAAACCGGTTCGTTGCGTACCCCAGGTTGGGAACCGCTTATCTACAGTATGTTGTTGACTTTGCCACTGACACTTTACCTTTCTGTGTTTTTCCGGAGATTTTTTTGCCGTCATTTCCGAATTCCGGAGTGAACAAGTACTCCATGAATTGCTTCATTCTTTTCGAATCTAAAGACAAGAAAACAAAAGGTATTAGATTTCAAAATATTTCTTAGGCGTACAGAAGTAATCGTACCTGATATGAATGGAGACTGAACCTTTCCATTTTTATGTTATTTGTGTTTTATCATACATAGCTGTAGTTGTTAGTTAGTTATTGTTGTTTTATGGGGAGGAACTACGAGGTCATCTGCATGTACTAATAAATATAACGATCAACATAGAATTTGACTTGAGATGAATATCTTGAAGCTACTGCCACGACTACAGATATTATTATTATTATTAGATAATAATCACTATTATGAGGAAATAACATTTGCAAACTAACTGCTGATTATCAAAAATCTATAGGAAGGAATACGCTAGTTTTAATCTTCTCTAAAACGATTATATCAGACAAATATACCAAATTATCATGGGGTCGTTGGACTGTAGATTTAATTACAATTACACCTCGAGTTCATCCATCGACTATGCAAAAGTGTGGGATTATATTTCCCTGTATTGCATTATTGAAAGATTTACAATATAGATCCTACTACGACATGTATTGCTATATTTGCTATGACACATTGGTCTACATAATTATAAGCTATCTCCATATGGAACCTTGTAGTCATTAAGATTCAGCTGGAAATGTAGTGAGAATTGTGATCATTTGTTGTTAACTCTTTGGAATTGTTCCGAGGTGAATTGCCATTAAGGGAGGTTTATTTTTCGGACTGTGATTGCCCTTGTTCCTTGTTTCCTAAACTCCTTAATTTTTCTTCCATTCTGTGTTTGAATATTTTGGTTGAGTTTTTAAGCTGTAATGGTGATGATAAGATTTTTGCTGGATTCTTAATCTGAGTGAATGCCGTCTGGTTTCTATTTGTATGCGAAACGTTTCCTCCCATTAGGCCATGTTGATTGCTCTGATATTTCATCGGAAGGGAAAATGTGTATCCTGGAAATTATTTATAAATATCTTTTTTCCGTTCCTAAAAAAGGGCCTGGTCACGAATACGTCACCTACTAATGCGTGTTGGTTCAGGCAAGGTTTAGTGGCTAATAGGAGGGCCTGGTCACGAATACGTCACATACTAATGCGTGTTGGTCCAGGCAAGATTTAGTGGCTAATTATAAGAGGGCTTCGTCACGAATACGTCACGTGCTATTGCGTGTTGGTTCAGGCAAGGTTTAGTGGCAAATTATAAGAGGGCCTGGTCACCTATTTTTCTTCGCATACCCCTTTATACATTTTTATCTAAAATAGTACCCCCTTAAAAGGAAACGTTTAATATTTTACGGGCAATACGTACTTGTATGTAGGCCTATGTATGTATGGCTACCCGTTATTATTCCCGTATTCAACGGGATCGGGGTTCTATGAGGTGACGAGCAATATGTGCAGAACTTAATAAAAACATTAATAATAAAAATAACTTACAACTATTTATACCTTTTTTTTAACATACAGTATAACTAACTTTTTAATGTATTATTTGTTTGCTGTTAGTATGCATTTAATTTCAATAAAATGCTTAATATAATTTTCAAGTTTACTTTTATTTACTTGTGCAAATGAAATGTAATAGTCATTTAGCTGGATACAATAAACAATGACCTGATGAAAATGGAAAGAGTGAAGGCAGTATACTTAAAAAAGTTACTCAATCTTTCGAAGTACACATTCTCTCGCCATGTGTATGTATTGGCCAAAGAGCAATTTTCTATCGAAGATTTAAGAAATCAATGGATGCTGCCCGCCACAGGAGCTTATGATGCTTTACTGAGTGAACTTCATGACAAGAGGAAATATATTTAGAGTGACCTCTACTGTACAGATGCCATGACAACTTGTGAGTGGATGAACTCAAATTATGAACTGCGTCATATGATGACACGAATGGCAGTGCACGGTTTTCACTATAAAGTTAGCACAGAAAAGAAGTATCATCAGCCAAACTTAAACTGCGTGTGCATTTTATGTAAGATATCATGTGAGAGATATCATGTATTAAAATGCAGTGAACGTCAGATGTCCCTTACAAAATTTTGTACCGAATGAGCTTGTATGGTATTCCTATTATTATGGCCATTGGCTGAAATAAAATTTATTATTAAGTTTTTTAAATTTTGATTTTGTTGAAAACCAATTAATTCTAGTGATTAGTTTGCCAAAAACAGACAAATCAAGGCAATAGCAGTGCAGCGGTGAAAGTGACTGGGGTTGGGGTGAGCATTGACCTTGACGTGGCTTAATAAGACGGCACTGCACGCCGGTACATTACGACTGACACTTACGATGGGAACATGGCGCCCGCCATTACCGTTTATTTTTGGCGAACACCAAACCAGTTCGTTGCGTACCCCAGGTTGGGAACCGCTGATCTACAGTATGTTGTTGACTTTGCCACTGACACTTTACCTTCCTGTGTTTTTCCGGAGATTTTTTTGCCGTCATTTCCGAATTCCGGAGTGAACAAGTACTCCTCCATGAATTGCTTCATTCTTTTCGAATCTAAAGACAAGAAAACAAAAGGTATTAGATTTCAAAATATTTCTTAGGCGTACAGAAGTAATCGTACCTGATATGAATGGAGACTGAACCTTTCCATTTTTATGTTATTTGTGTTTTATCATACATAGTTGTAGTTGTTAGTTAGTTATTGTTGTTTTATGGGGCGAAACTACGAGGTCATCTGCATGTACTAATACATATAACGATCAACTTAGAATTTGACTTGAGATGAATATCTTGAAGCTACTGCCACGACTACAGATATTATTATTATTATTAGATAATAATCATTATTATGAGGAAATAACATTTGCAAACTAACTGCTGATTATCACAAATCTATAGGAAGGAATACGCTAGTTTTAATCTTCTCTAAAACGATTATATCAGACAAATATACCAAATTATCATGGGGTCGTTGAACTGTAGATTTAATTACAATTACACCTCGAGTTCATCCATCGACTATGCAAAAGTGTGGGATTATATTCCCCTGTATTGCATTATTGAAAGATTTACAATATAGATCCTACTACGACATGTATTGCTATATTTGCTATGACACATTGGTCTACATAATTATAAGCTATCTCCATATGGAACCTTGTAGTCATTAAGATTCAGCTGGAAATGTAGTGAGAATTGTGATCATTTGTTGTTAACTCTTTGGAATTGTTCCGAGGTGAATTGCCATTAAGGGAGGTTTATTTTTCGGACTGTGATTGCCCTTGTTCCTTGTTTCCTAAACTCCTTAATTTTTCTTCCATTCTGTGTTTGAAGATTTTGGTTGAGTTTTTAAGCTGTAATGGTGATGATAAGATTATTGCTGGATTCTTAATCTGAGTGAATGCCGTCTGGTTTCTATTCGTATGCGAAACGTTTCCTCCCAATAAGCCGTGTTGATCGCCCTGATATTTCATCGGAAGGGAAAATGTGTATCCTGGAAATTATTTATAAATATCTTTTTTCCGTTCCTAAAAAAGGGCCTGGTCACGAATACGTCACCTACTAATGCGTGTTGGTTCAGGCAAGGTTTAGTGGCTAATAGGAGGGCCGGGTCACGAATACGTCACATACTAATGCGTGTTGGTCCAGGCAAGATTTAGTGGCTAATTATAAGAGGGCTTCGTCACGAATACGTCACGTGCTAATGCGTGTTGGTTCAGGCAAGGTTTAGTGGCAAATTATAAGAGGGCCTGGTCACGAATACGTCACGTGCTATTTTATGCGTGTTGGTTCAGGCAAGGTTTAGTGGCTAATTATAAGAAGGCCTGGTCACGAATACATCACGTACTAATGCGTGTTGGTTTAGACAAGATTTAGTGGCTAATTATAAGAGGGCCTGGTGACGAATACGTCACGTACTAATGCGTGTTGGTTCAGGCAAGGTTTAGTGGCTAATGATAAGAGGGCCTGGTCACGAATACGTCCCGTACTAATGCATGTTGGTTTTGGCAAGGTTTAGTGGCTAATTATAAGAAGGTCTGGTCACGAATACATCACGTGCTAATGCGTGTTGGTTGAGACAAGGTTTAGTGGCTAATTATAAGAGGGCCTGGTCACGAATACGTCACGTACTAAGCGTGTTGGTTCAGGCAAGGCTTATTGGCTAATTATAAGAGAGCCTGGTCACGAATACGTCACGTGCTAATGCGTATTGGTTCAGGCAAGGTTTAGTGGCTAATTCTAAGAGGGCCTGGTCATGAATACGTCACGTGCTAATGCGTGTTGGTTCAGGCAAGGTTTAGTGGCTAATTATAAGTGGGCCTGGTCACAAATACGTCACGTGCTAATGCGTGTTGGTTCAGGCAAGGTTTAGTGGCTAATTATAAGAGGGCCTGGTCACGAATACGCCACGTACTAATGCGTGTTGGTTCAGGCAAGGTTTAGTGGCTAATGATAAGAGTGCCTGGTCACGAATACGCCACGTACTAATGCGTGTTGGTTCAGGCAAGGTTTAGTGGCTAATTATAAGAGGGCCTGGTCACGAATACGTCACGTACTAATGCGTGTTGGTTCAGGCAAGGTTTAGTGGCTAATGATAAGAGGGCCTGGTCACGAATACGCCACGTGCTAATGCGTGTTGGTTCAGGCAAGGTTTAGTGGCTAATTATAAGAGGGCCTGGTCACGAATACGTCACGTACTAATGCGTGTTGGTTCAGGCAAGGTTTAGTGGCTAATGATAAGAGGGCCTAGTCACGAATACGCCACGTTCTAATGCGTGTTGGTTTAGGCAAGGTTTAGTGGCTAATTATAAGAGGGCCTGGTCACGAATACGCCACGTACTAATGCGTGTTGGTTCAGGCAAGGTTTAGTGGCTAATGATAAGAGTGCCTGGTCACGAATACGCCACGTACTAATGCGTGTTGGTTCAGGCAAGGTTTAGTGGCTAATTGTAAGAGGGCCTGGTCACGAATACGTCACGTACTAATGCGTGTTGGTTCAGGCAAGGTTTAGTGGCTAATGATAAGAGGGCCTGGTAACGAATACGCCACGTGCTAATGCGTGTTGGTTCAGGCAAGGTTTAGTGGCTAATTATAAGAGGGCCTGGTCACGAATACGTCACGTACTAATGCGTGTTGGTTCAGGCAAGGTTTAGTGGCTAATGATAAGAGGGCCTGGTCACGAATACGCCACTTTCTAATGCGTGTTGGTTTAGGCAAGGTTTAGTGGCTAATTCTAAGAGGGCCTGGTCACGAATACGTCACGTGCTAATGTGTGTTGGTTCAGGCAAGGTTTAGTGGCTAATTATAAGAGGGCCTGGTCACGAATACGTCCCGTACTAATGCGTGTTGGTTCAGGCAAGGTTTAGTGGCAAATTATAAGAGGTCTTGGTCACGGATACGTCACGTGCTAATGCGTGTTGGTTCAGGCAAGGTTTAGTGGCTAATTATAAGAGGGCCTGGTCACGAATACGTCATGTGCTAATGCGTGTTGGTTTGGGCAAGGTTTAGTGGCCAATTATAAGAGGGTCTGGCCACGAATACGTCACGTGCTAATGCGTGTTGGTTCAGGCAAGGTTTAGTGGCTAATTATAAGAAGGCCTGGTCACGAATACGTCACCTACTAATGCGTGTTGGTTCAGGCATGGTTTAGTGGCTAATTATAAGAGGGCCTGGTCACGAATACGTCACGTACTGATGCGTGTTGGATTAGGCAAGATTTAAGCGCCCCATACACGATCAAACAATTTGCTCAACAGGGACTGTTGTACAAACTGATTGATTGTGTATGGGGGAGTTTGACGTGTTGTGCAACTGTTTGAAGGCTGTGGCGTGAATTCAAAATCATTTGAAATAATTTGTACAACACAGAGCGTTGTGCAACAGTTGTCAGCGTGTGTGGACGTGTTTGATAATGTTGCGGAAACATGCACGGTAAAGGTAGAGCTCTCGTACTGGTAACATCAAGGCATTAACTACTTCCAATAGAGAATTATGGAGGGATTTCATTCATGTACTGCTCGGGTCCAAGCTGCGTGAACCCGAAAGGAATGTGCATCGTGGAATATGAGAAGTGGTGGTGACGAGTGATGAGGTTTCTCGGTCCTTGCGTAGTAACAGAAGCAAATACATTAGTCGGTGACTCACTCACTCATTCCCAACGCCACACTGGTTTCAGAAAAGACCCTATGTTAGCAGTATTGGAGGAGACGAGAATGTCAGGTAACACGTAGGGGTGTACACAGGCTTCTCAATTCTCGCCTGCTCCTTCCTTGCCTCTGCCCTTCATCCTGCAAGTTCACGGAGCTTAGACCCGAGCATATCAGTCTCTTCCGCAGCTGTGGCAAGTGAAAAGTGACGACTATAAGAATCGTAACTTGAAAAACGCTGGTTACGATGTGCTAGTGGAGAAATTGAATGAAATTGACAAGGACGCTAACAGGGAAATAGTTCGTAAAAAGATCAATGGACTTAGAACAGATTACTGCCGGGAGTTGAAAAATTTAAAGACAGTAAGAAAACCGGCTCTGGAACTGATGACATATATACCTTCCCTGTAATAAAGATCACCGTCCCTAGATATACCGTATGTTACATACTACAATTGGTAGTGCGTAGCCAAATTTGTCGGTTATATTTGGATAGAAACGCTCTATCAAGTTCTAACGTTCACTGCTAGGTGTCAGTGACAGTGGAACAGTACTTTAAATTGAACTTGTTGGGGAGCCTACTGGCGTTGAAATGAAATACCCCGATATGGCCATTGGCTGCAATTTCAATAAAATACCGGGTTCCAGGGAATGTTGTCCGCAGTGACTACATGCTGCATGTAGAACATTGCCTGGCGCTGTGTAGTAGGCCTATGCTACATACTCAGGCCAATATTAAATCATTCTTCCTTTGTAGGAGCCCATACGTGTAAATAACGAAGACTCTCAAGCAGGACCATCTACCTCTACCTCTACATTGATAGGAAAGACGGCAAAGAAAAGGAAAATCGTCTGTGATAAGGAAGAGGACAAGGACAAGAGTAACGAGCTATTCGATATGGCGTGCAATTATCTCCGCAACAACTGCGAAGCTGAAATTCTGGCAAAAGCCTGGACTCTCGATGTCATGAAATTGAATCAAGATCAACAATTTTGGCCCAAAAAGCTATAAATGAAATACTTATTGAAGGACAATTAGGCAATTTACACAGATATTCAGTTTCAATCAATCAAGGACATTCTCAACCCAGGTATACACCTTCGCCGTACTGTACACAATCTAGTCGAGCTTCATCAACCGGAAATTACAGTTACACGACCATGTCACCCGTAACCCAGCCTGTAATTGAACTTCCCACTAGTGAAGAAAGTGTGAGATACACTTCAGTATCAGACCTTCTTAACGATCGTCAGTATTATGAAGTATTGTGAAGTCTTATGAACAAAGCTAAATTCTAACATAAACTTTTAAAGCAATATCATTTTGAATAAAAATAATAGATTAATAGACATATTTAGCTGTATGTTTCCTATGAGAACCTTGATGATCGCTTCGGATTTCTCCATTACAATTTTCCCAAGTGTTTGCGCTGAAATTGCAGTTTCAAACTTCAAGGCCTCAAAGGTAAGCCCAGATGACAGAAAACGTATGGTAGCAAACAGTTTTGTTTGGGTTATATAGGGTCTCTCATGGCAGTGGTTTCCTTTTCTATTGAAGGGGTGAACAAATCTAATAGTTCACAAAAGTTAGCTGGGCACATATGTAAATATTTCTGGTAGTCGAGCGGCGCAGACACGTAGTTCTTTTAGGAGATTTTCGTAGCTTAAATAATGTCTCTTTCTCAACCACTGCTTCATCCAGATGCCACGTCCCCTTCTCCGTTTATTGCGTTTACTAATTTTGTTATTATTTCCACCGGAAGCACACGCATTTATTAGTTAGTTATTGTTGTTTTAAGGGGCGGAACTACGAGGTCATCTGCCCCTATTAACACAGATTAAAGAATACAAATTTTGAATTGATTTTAAAATTTTGAGGTGGACATCTAAATTTAAAAAGACCAAAAATTAATAAAACAAAAACAAACAATTAAATAAAAAATAAAAATTATAAAAATAAACAAAAATTACGGAAAAAACAAAACATTATCATTCAAAAACGAACAAGTCGTTGAGTCAAAGTTCACTGGAAAATTTAGATTGCTGGCCCTAACCCACTCTCACTTATAAAGCGGATAACGCGATCAGCAGCCACCGCGTCATCGGCTAATATAAGTTTGAGTGTCGTCTGCAAACCAAGGTTTCTTCGTAAGTCAGCAAGATCCACACACTCGGTAAAAATGTGGGCCACGGTGAATACGGCTCCACAGGTACAAAGTGGGGGGTCTTCCCTTCTCATTAGGTACGAGTGGGTGGATCTTGTATGACCTATCCTTAGCCTACACAAAATGACGGACTCTCTCCGGGCCCGGAAGGAGCTCCGCCACACGCGAGTTGTTCCCTTGATCGCTCTCAGTTTACTGGGCAGTGGGTCAGCTAGCCACTGACTCTCCCAAAAAGCCAGAACTTGTAGGCGTAACTGAGAGCGAATATCTCTAGCGGGTACCTACATTGGTCGAGGTGGTAGTGATACCGCCTCTTTTGCAGCTTGATCTGCTAACTCATTTCCCACAATTCCCATGTGGCTTGGAAGCCACAGAAAGGTGATTCGAGTGTCAGCGTGGCACAGCCCGGCTAGTAGGTCGTGGATTCGCTGCACTAGGGGGTGTTGCGGGAAACATGTAGCAATTGACTGCAACGAACTCAAAGAGTCGGTACACACGAGAAAGTGGATTCGTGCAACCTGTAGTGCAAACTGCAGAGCTTCATAGATGGCAACGAGCTCCGCAGTAAACACACTACAGGCCTCAGGCAAAGAGATCTTGGTATTTGCACCATCAATAACGTAAGCACAACCCACTTTCTCGTCCACCTTCGAACCATCCGTGTATAGAATGCCAGCGTCCGGAAATTGGTGAACTATGCTGTGGAACTGCCTCCGGTAAACGGAGGCATCCGTGTTCACCTTAGGACCTCGGTGCAGATCTAACCGAATTTCCGGACGCGGGACTTGCCACGGAGGCACCTCGCTAGATGTCCGGATCATACAGGGACCTACAGCCACTCCTATTTCAGTACACGAGCTATCAAGTCTAATACCAACCGGCCGAGTGGCACGAGGCCGGTTGGCGTAACCCTGGTGGTTTTGGGTACCGAAGAGAGCTTGATAGGTCGGGTGATGCGGCATTTGACGCACATTGGCAGCATATGTTAAAAGCATAAGTTGGCGTCTATAATTTAAAGGTGGAACACACACACGCATTTATAATAGCTACACAAGCCGCTTCGGACATCTTCACATCACAGTACGATCGAACAACTACATTGTGCTGCTATGAGCGCCCTCTATGTATGGACTACTTTTGTAAGCTCCTTGGAGAGCAACATCCAGTGGGCCGTGGTTTTTAGATAGGCTATAGCGCTGCGCTTTCGGCATTATTGTAAAAAAAAGCAGCCATTAGCATTGATATGATACAAGGCAATCAACAATAAATAAAGGTCATATTCATAAAAGAGGACAAAAATTCATTACATCACCAAAATCAACTCCAACTCATTATCATTGGTCTGTTGCAGGGTGTGTAGACTGTGCGTGCATGTTGTGTTGTACAACACTCGTGTTGTGCAACAGAAGTTTGCGCAAATTGTTTGATCGTGTATGGGGCGCTTTAGTGGCTAATTATAAGAGGGCCTGGTCACGAATACGTCACGTGCTAATGCGTGTTTGTTTAGGCAAGGTTTGGTAGCTAATTATAAGAGGGCCTGGTCACGATTACGTCACGTACTAACGCGTGTTGGTTCAGGCAAGGTTTAGTGGCTAATGTTAACGTGGTTAGCAGTGGCGGCTCGTGAATTTTACCGAGGGGGGACTCAATCTTTTAAGATGTATACCGCTTTTTGTGATGCTTTTCCAGTAACTGACAGAGATGATTTCATACATGAATTGTGTTTTTTCTCCTCACATATTTTTGAAGCTTGATTTCCTTATTTCGTTTGGACTAGGCACTTTTGTTTTTATGAAGTAACAAAGGTATTAAAAATATTTGCTCCCAGTCATTGGAAAAAGAAGAATACCGGAACCAGCTCTGGACTCCAGCAGGGTCGCAAATTCCCAACCTCACTAGCCATGAGCCCTTGAGGGTGTATTCCCACCACAAGGGTTCAGAACTAGGCATAGTGGAACTTGTGTTGGAGACAATTGGACCCCAGCAGAGGCGGTTATTATTTCCACTTGTGATGGGATCTTCTATGTCATCTACCTGTCGACCTCCATTAGTCGAATCTTGTTCTCTTCCAACCCGGATAGCATTAGAGCATCCAAAGTCTAGGGAGTCATTCATTTTCCTGCCGTAATTGACCCTCATATCATCTATCCTGATACCCTAATTCTTCGAGGGGTCAGCCCTCTTCTTTTAGTTTCGTAACATCTAATGCCTTCTACACAAGGCCTTAAAGGAAGCAGGGTGTGTGAAGCTCCACCACACGAGGTGCACCCTGGATAGGGCTACACCTTCAAGAGCTCAGCTTTTGAGCTCGGGAGTTGGCGACCGTGATGTGTTCCAGAGCGAGATCTATTTTCCCCTTTTTGCATTGACTTTTGGGATGGACCCTCTCCCCTTTCCCTTTTCTACCTGCCTTTAATGACTCTAGTAGTTTCCAAGTACCTCAATACTCATTCTTCGAAAATTGATTCTTGTTATAAGGGGATGAACAGCAAGGTTATCTGCCCTTCGAAGATGGAGGGCATTTCTTTTCCGTCATTTATTTCCCTTATTCGTTTCTTTCTTTTATTATTGTCGTTTTCTTCATCCAGTACATAAGTTAGTTGTTAGTCAGTAATTTGTTAAGCCTAGCTGTAGATTTCATTTTATTATAATTTCTCACCATCACCTAAACCACTAAGGGTAGATGACCTAGTTATTTCACCCCTTTAAACAACAATTATCTCCATCATTGAGGGTGTATCGATATCTAAGGTGCACCGTGCCTGGTGGGACAACACACACCCTACCTTCTGTAGGGCCTCTTAGAGAAGGCAAAAAAAGGGCAAAATGAGGTCTGATCCTACAAAAATTAGGGCATCAGGAAAGAAAAAGACAAGAGCCAATTAAGGCCTCCGATACCCCAATAACTTTGGGGTAAGAGTTGACATGAAAGATATGAGAGGAGTTCAGCTCAAGGAAACTCAGCTGGGGTCCCATAGCCGCCAACCCACATCCCACTAGTTGTAACCAATTTGATAATAATTTATGTGATCGGAAACTCTCAGGAAAAAAAAATGAAGACTACAAGGAACAGAGCGATCAGAAGGTAACCATTTGCTTCCTCTCTTGTCACCTCTGGAAATGCCACGTAACCACTTCTCACGCAATGAATTGCCCGATTGTATCTCATGAAATTCCCCGGTATTCTAACTTGCCCAGTTGTGATTTACAAAAGGGCACGCAGCAGTACTACATAATAAAATCATTCAGAATACATTCCAACTTCGCCATTAACATCAATACAAAACTTATGTCTGCCACAGTGACTTGGTGCTGCTTCCTAGCGCCAATATTTGGAAACGAGGTTGTACGCAGACGGCCGTGGTACGCATAAACCAATGCCGTAATCGTTGAATGGGCAGGCAGTGGCTGCAACAGACTGAAGATGACTGAGTCCACACACTTCGTGATGTAGCGCGTGAGAGGATGGACAGGGGATAACTGAAGGTATTCGTTGCCATGGCAACGTAAATAACAAAGTGGGCGATTTTTGATGAGTCCTCTCGAGCATCCAGTGCACTCTACCGACAAGGAGAGGAACTACACACATTTTGTCACGATGGCAAAACATTAGTTGCGAGGAGAGAGAACATCATGGTTGATGAGGAGGGAGGAGGGTGGGAGGGAGGCGTCCTTGCGTCCAATATCACCGGCCGCCCCTGGTGGTTAGCTGTATTAGGAAGAAAGCTGCCTTGAAATTTGTACGATATTTTGGGTGTCTCTTTATTTTAGTCCCGTTGGTTTAATTTTGCATTATGATATCCATGGTCTTTATTGGCATATTCAGGGCGCACTGACATTATCTCTGGGCAGAGGAAAATGAGAGATTATGTACCAGGACGTAGGTTTTATATGCATTAAGGTGTGTTCATCAAGGTTTGTACCTAAGTGAGGGTAATCTGTATTTATTTGGATAAGACGTGATGCCATTGGTAATATAGACGTATCACAGTATCTGCATTTGATGTTATATACTGGTAGGTATGCGACCGCTGTCCAACAATCACTGCAGTCTTGTTTCCCACTTCCCTTTCTTGCTAAGATAATGTGATAATGAGCACTCAGGACCTGCCAGTCGAGTGACGTGGGCCCAAAAGAGGGGTCTGAGGTGTACCAAGTAAGAAGGGTGGTTGAACCTGCAATTCCCTGACCTGACTTTTAATATAAATGTACATTTCTAGGGTTAATTGTATTGCTTGTATCATTATATCATCTCATTATTCTCGTTATTTAACTGTTGCAAGGATTCGCATCCGGGATAGGTTTCACATTTATTGTATGTTATACATTGAGTATTGCTCCTTCTTGGAGATAGGTTGGTTGGTTCTTAAGTTTAGGGGCTGCGACAACGCGGTCTTGGAGATTTCCTGTCCCAAATAGGTTGTTGGAAAGTATATATTTTTGTTTAACCGCTTCGCTGCTGCCGAGGTTGAATTCACTGACCCGGCCACGAGGGACGCTTTCGTGGGGGTTGGTGTAGAGCTGGACAGGTAGCAAGATCGAGTGACGGGTAGACACTGTAACAGCTGATGGAGGAGTACGGGCTGGTCTTGTTTGTTGAGGGGATGATTTGCTCTGATGAAAGTTCTTCGTTTTGATTTGATGTTAAGAGACATGTCCTGGATAAAGACTCAATAGACGAAAGAACTGCTGATGGTGTGTTTCGTCCATTTAACTTGGTTATTTTGACACTCGGCTGCCCCATTTCCACTCGGTAACACGTAAGGAATCTGTTCGCAAGTTAACGGATGGGTACTGTGAGAATATAAAAGAGGAGCGTCTTGCTGCCTACACAGAAAGTCTCGAGTCTCGGAAGGTGACGTTTTTACTAGAGAAGGTAGTCAAGCTACAGAGGATTATTGAAGGCTATAACAGTAAACGACCCCAGAATTAGTAGGAATGCAATCGACGAGATCCAGATTCATCACAACTGTAAGTTTTCCACCTAGGCTTAACAGTATCAATATCAAATATGTATGATGATTACGGCATACAGTGTAAATGTACGAGCCGAGAATCCTTGCCTGTGCAAAACTTACACATTACATTAATTTATACTAGATTTAAAGATTACATTTCGTAGAATTTAAGTATATACGAGTAGTTAGGTGCTAATGTATATCCATGTTGTGAAAGTCTCTATGGTGTTTAAAACCCCACTACCTGAACTTAGGTTATTTACAAGTAGAGTGGAGCTGCTTTGATCGTTCAAATTTAAGTAAACATTACATTGGCTATAAAGCCTGGTATCAAATTAGGAAACGAAGTTGCTTAATATAAATGGACCAACATCACAAATACACGCGAGGATAAAATCGAAAAACAGATTACTGTAAAACATCAATATTGTCAAGGTGCAATTAATTACATAAGTTCTTCTCCAAAGAAATACAGATTACCCTGACTTGGGTACAAACCTTGATGAACACACCTTAATACATATAGAACCTACGAACCTGTACGTTTTTTTCTCTTTCACCTTGGCCAAGCGATAATGCTCAGTGCACTCTGAACTTGCCAACAAGAGACCATGGATAGCATTACGCAAATTAAACCAACGGGACTAAAATAAACAGACACCCAAAATATAGTACACATTTCAAGGCAGCTCCCTCCCCTTTTCTTCCTAATACAGCTAACCACCTTAACATTAGCCACTAAACCAACACACATAAGTACATGATGTATACGTAATACGCCCTCCTTTAAGAAAAGTAAAAAAAAAAAAAAAAAAACGATATTTAGAAATAATTTCCAAGGTACTGATATGCCCTTCCGATGAAATATTAGGGCGATCAACACGGCCTATTGGGAGGAAACGTTTCGCATACGAAAAGAAACCGGACGGGAATCACTTAGATTAAGAAACTAGAAAAATTTCATTACGATTACAGCTTATAAACTCATCCAAAACCTTCAAACAACAACGGCATAACACACTTAAAAGAAAAATAAGGTGAGGAGATACGCAAAGAAATAACAAGGGCAATCACAGTCCCCAAAATATACCTCACTTAATATAATTTCACCTCAGAACAAACCCAAATACAAGCGTCATTAAAAAGAAACAAGCCAGAGGCTATAAAATAAGAACCTATAAACGGACCACAATGCCCTAGCCTGATGGTGGCTTAGCGGTCCCTATGAGAACACTGAGATACCAAACTCGCCGCTAGAGGGACATTGGTGCACAGCCAGTGCACATGGAGGCTTCAAAAGAAGAGCAAAGGGGTGAGGTGCGTTTCCTGATAGCGGATTTGTGCGGGGAACGCAAATTCATCGAAGAATGGTGCAGGTGCACGGCGAGCATTGCCTGTCCGTGGCAAGTGTTAAGGCGTGGCACAAGTGATTCAGGGAAGGACGGATGTCGTTGGCCACACCACATTGTCCAGCAGGTGGATGCCCTCATTATGCAAGACCGGCGAGTTACGGTAGCAGCCATTTCCGTAGAGGCCGGAGGGATTGTCGGAAGTGTTCGTGTCATCATTAAGGACCAATTGCAATTTCGCAAAAGTGCGCCTAGTGGGTGCCTCACAGTTTTCAACCAGTACAGGAAGCATGTCGAATGGGACCCTCTCTGGAACATCTGCTGTGCTAAGCCACGGGTGGTCGCAGAAGACGAGATATAGTGCCATCACTTTGAACACGAGCCTAAACGACAAAGTCGCCAGAGGAAGCACTGAGGCTAACCCCCACCCAAAAAGTCCAAGACCACCCACATGAGTACGGGCAGGGTTATGCTCAGCCTCTTCTTTGACCAAAAAGGCGCCGTACGTATGGACTTCCTGTAGCATGGGACAACGTTGCATGTGCAGCGTACTCGCAAACCTTGATCTCCCTTCGCACAACGATCAAATCGAAACAACCAGGACAGCTCACCTGCGGGATCATTCTGCTCCATAACCATGCAAGATCCCATACAGCCAACGCAGTCATCGAGCTCTTGCAGACATTCAAATGAGAGGTCCTCAGTACCCTCCATACAGTCCGGACCTGTCTCCTTGGGATTATGCCATTTTTGGTGAGCTGAAGAGCTGAAGAATACTCCTAGAGGCAAACTATTCACCTAAGACGACGACGTCAAGCAGTACGTTCGGAACTGGTTCTCAACGCAGCCCCAGGAATTTTATGAGACGGCCATTCACCGCCTTATGTTGCTGAGGGACAAGCGCCTTTGCAAGAACGGTACATAGCCACCGGCTCGTTTCTTTCTGAATGGCTTAACAACACATAATCACAATATTACCAACACAATACGAAACGCTTCCTCCTTATAGCTAGAGTGTTAACGTTACGCAACATTCTTATCTCCAAAGATCACTTGACCATTATGACGTTCTAATCCTAGCACCGATAGCGAAATACCGCCATGCTGATCGTGCGAAATGAAAATAGTTTTCCTCATACCTGGCAATCTTCATAATTTTACCTCCGTACATTGGTTCCCGGATCCGAGTCCCGGGAACGTTTTACTTGTTTTACCACTCGCTACAGAATCTGAGTCAGCCTTCTTTCGTCATCCAACCCCGATAGTCATCCGAATTCTTCTTCTCGCGTAGTCAACAGGGTCATCAACTCATAGGGGCCCTTCCCGCTGTACACAAATAGCTAGCACGTGGTCTCACGATGCACACTGACTGGTGGCACCGCAGGAATTAGTGAAATGAAATGAATTAAATTAAATTGACTTTTGACACCTGTTAATACGTGAAATGTTATCTACTTTACTGTAACATGTTTTCGGCCCTTCAGAGGGGGCCTTCATCAGCTTTGGTTGCTTTGCTTAACTTACACTAAGCGTATTTGATGAAAAGAATGCCAATTTAAATTTATATTACTATGAAATGGACGTCCTTACAATTTCAATTATGAAAGATGTTCTTCAAGTGTTAAATTCTAGAAAGCGATTTGCATGACAATATTATTCTATATATACAGTTTTTAGTATCTTGATTATGCAAGAACTGTCAAATGGATTGCTTCGTGAGGTATTCCTGGTTTGAAGTCTTTGGAAACTATTAGTGAAGTCTTAGATTTGAGTTGAAGTTGTTGATTTATGCCTTTTATTAATCTTTATTATTCTTGACCAGTACTTTGCTATGGTAGCGAAGCGTGGACCCTGAGGAAATGCGATGAGAGACGAATAACTACCGCCGAAATGAAATATATGCGACGAACAGCAGGAGTCACTAAGTGGGATCACAAACGAAACACAGAAGTGCTGAATGATCTTAACAGCAGACCTATATGGAATACATCTATGAATACCAAAGAAATTGGCTAAGACACCTCAACAGGATGGACAGAAGCAGGATCCCTAAAGCAGTCGTCAACTACTGCCCCGGTGGGAAGAGATCTCTAGGTCACCCCAGGAAAAGATGGCGTGCAAATTCAAATCTTTTGTGAAGACCGTAACAGTTCTTCTAGGACTAACACATGAAAGGAGGATGATGACGATGACTGATAATGTATTAAATGTATCTTGTCTTGTTTTGAACTCCTCAATGTATTGGTTGTCTTCTGTAAACCTTGTTCTCAAGTTAATCGATGAAAGAATTTGCACTTATCTTTTGGCGTTGAATTGTGTTGATAATGTCACCGTTCCCAATATTGAAATTGTAAGGACGCCCATTATATAGTAATGTAAATTTAAATTGTCACTCTTTTCATCAAATACGCAATGTACTGTAAGTGAAGAAAAGCAACCAAAAATGACGAAGGCCCGCTGAAGGGCCGAAAACATGTTACATTAAAGTAGCTAACATGTTAAGTATTAACAGGTACCAAAAGTGAATTTAATTAAATTAACGACGTTAATGCGTATAAGTAACGCATTATTCATTATGGTTATTTTTTTTTGCCTCAAATGAAATGGACGGAAAAATAAAATGTTTTGAAAGAAATAGATTTGGAAACTTGCATGGCTTCAAGGCTGGGTGAACCACGGAGAAAATGGTGTCCACCTCCAACAGAACGCCGAGAATAAATGAAAGAGGAACACGTTCAAAAGCGCGATTTAGGTTAGAGATACAGCGCGCCAGGGAATGTTCTACGTGCTGCAAGAGGTAGCGTCAGCAGTTTAGTTGGCAGCACTGTGTCCTGGGTAGAGTAATGGTACAGTGAAGGCCACACGTGTGGGCAGTCGATATCGTGCAGCAAGTGAGCGTTTAGATAGGTTATTGGCAGAGTGCCACAGTTTAGTTGGCAGCACTGCGTCCAGGGTAGAGTAATGGTACAGTAAGCCCACACGTGTGGACAGTCAATATCGTGCAGCAAGTGAGCGTTTAGATAGGTTATTGGTAGAGCGCCACAGTTCAGTTGGCATCACGGTGTCCTGGGCAGAGTAATGGTACAGTGAAGGCCACACGTGTGGACAGTCGATATCGTGCCTGGGGCGTGGTGGCTCAGCGGTCTAGCTGTATGCCTCTCACCAAGGCGGACCGGGTTCGATTCCCAGTCAATGCATGTGAGATTTTCGATGTGAAATGCCATGTCCTGTGGTTCGGATTCCACGTAAAACGGAGGTCCCGTGGCTTATGATCGCGAAATTAACGGTCACGTTAAACTACAAGCTTCCTTTTTGCTTCTTCGATATCGTGCAGCAAGTGAGCGTTTAGATAGGTTATTGGTAGAGTGCCACAGTTTAGGTGGCAGCACTGTGTCCTGGGTAGAGTACTGGTACAGTGAAGCCCACACGTGTGGACAGTCAATATCGTGCAGCAAGTGAGCGTTTAGATAGGTTATAGGAAGAGCGCAACAGTTTAGTTGGCAGCACTGTGTCCTCGGTAGAGTAATGGTACAGTGAAGGCCACACGTGTGGGCAGTCGATATCGTGCAGCAAGTGAGCGTTTAGATAGGTTATTGGAAGAGTGCAACAGTTCAGTTGGCAGCACTATGTCCTGGGCAGAGTAATGGTACAGTGAAGCCCACACGTGTGGGCAGTCGATATCGTGCAGCAAGTGAGGTTTAGATAGGTTATTGGTAGAGTGCAACAGTTCAGTTGGCAGCACTGTGTCCTGGGCAGAGTAATGGTACAGTGAAGCCCACACGTGTGGACAGTCGATATCGTGCAGCAAGTGAGCGTTTAGATAGGTTATTGGTAGAGTGCAACAGTTCAGTTGGCAGCACTGTGACCTGGGCATAGTAGTGGTACAGTGAAGGTCACACGTGTGGGCAGTCGATATCGTGCAGTAAGTGAGCGTTTAGATAGGTTATTGGTAGAGTGCAACAGTTCAGTTGGCAGCACTGTGTCCTGGGCAGAGTAATGGTACAGTGAAGGCCACACGTGTGGGCAGTCGATATCGTGCAGTAAGTGAGCGTTTAGATAGGTTATTGGTAGAGTGCAACAGTTCAGTTGGCAGCACTGTGTCCTGGGCAGAGTAATGGTACAGTGAAGGCCACACGTGTGGGCAGTCGATATCGTGCAGTAAGTGAGCGTTTAGATAGATTATTGGAAGAGTGCAACAGTTCAGTTGGCAGCACTGTGTCCTGGGTAGAGTAATGGTACAGTGAAGGCCACACGTGTGGGCAGTCGATATCGTGCAGTAAGTGAGCGTTTAGTTAGATTATTGGTGAGTGCAACAGATCAGTTGGCAGCACTGTGTCCTGGGCAGAGTAATGGTACAGTGAAGGCCACACGTGTGGACAGTCGATATCGTGCAGCAAGTGAGCGTTTAGTTAGATTATTGGAAGAGTGCAGCAGTTCAGTTGGCAGCACTGTGTCCTGGGTAGAGTAATGGTACAGTGAAGGCCACACGTGTGGGCAGTCGATATCGTGCAGTAAGTGAGCGTTTAGATAGATTATTGGTGAATGCAACAGTTCAGTTGGCAGCACTGTGGCCTGGGTAGAGTAATGGTACAGTGAAGGCCACACGTGTGGGCAGTCGATATCGTGCAGTAAGTGAGCGTTTAGATAGATTATTGGTGAGTGCAACAGTTCAGTTGGCAGCACTGTGTCCTGGGCAGAGTAATGGTACAGTGAAGGCCACACGTGTGGGCAGTCGATATCGTGCAGTAAGTGAGCGTTTAGATAGATTATTGGAAGAGTGCAACAGTTCAGTTGGCAGCACTGTGTCCTGGGTAGAGTAATGGTACAGTGAAGGCCACACGTGTGGGCAGTCGATATCGTGCAGTAAGTGAGCGTTTAGTTAGATTATTGGTGAGTGCAACAGTTCAGTTGGCAGCACTGTGTCCTGGGCAGAGTAATGGTACAGTGAAGGCCACACGTGTGGGCAGTCGATATCGTGCAGTAAGTGAGCGTTTAGATAGATTATTGGTGAGTGCAATAGTTCAGTTGGCAGCACTGTGTCCTGGGCAGAGTAATGGTACAGTGAAGGACACACGTGTGGACAGTCGATATCGTGCAGCAAGTGAGCGTTTAGTTAGATTATTGGAAGAGTGCAGCAGTTCAGTTGGCAGCACTGTGTCCTGGGTAGAGTAATGGTACAGTGAAGGCCACACGTGTGGGCAGTCGATATCGTGCAGTAAGTGAGCGTTTAGATAGATTATTGGTGAGTGCAACAGTTCAGTTGGCAGCACTGTGGCCTGGGTAGAGTAATGGTACAGTGAAGGCCACACGTGTGGGCAGTCGATATCGTGCAGTAAGTGAGCGTTTAGATAGATTATTGGTGAGTGCAACAGTTCAGTTGGCAGCACTTTGTCCTGGGCAGAGTAATGGTACAGTGAAGGCCACACGTGTGGGCAGTCGATATCGTGCAGTAAGTGAGCGTTTAGATAGATTATTGGTGAGTGCAACAGTTCAGTTGGCAGCACTGTGTCCTGGGTAGAGTAATGGTACAGTGAAGGCCACACGTGTGGGCAGTCGATATCGTGCAGTAAGTGAGCGTTTAGATAGATTATTGGTGAGTGCAACAGTTCAGTTGGCAGCACTGTGTCCTGGGCAGAGTAATGGTACAGTGAAGGCCACACGTGTGGACAGTCGATATCGTGCAGCAAGTGAGCGTTTAGATAGGTTATTGGTAGAGTGCAACAGTTCAGTTGGCAGCACTGTGTCCTGGGCAGAGTAATGGTACAGTGAAGCCCACACTTGTGGACAGTCGATATCGTGCAGCAAGTGAGCGTTTAGTTAGATTATTGGAAGAGTGCAGCAGTTCAGTTGGCAGCACTGTGTCCTGGGCAGAGTAATGGTACAGTGAAGGCCACACGTGTGGGCAGTCGATATCGTGCAGTAAGTGAGCGTTTAGATAGATTATTGGAAGAGTGCAACAGTTCAGTTGGCAGCACTGTGTCCTGGGCAGAGTAATGGTACAGTGAAGCCCACACGTGTGGACAGTCGATATCGTGCAGCAAGTGAGCGTTTAGATAGATTATTGGTCGAGTGCAACAGTTCAGTTGGCAGCACTGTGTCCTGGGCAGTGTAATGGTACAGTGAAGGCCACACATGCGGGCAGTCGATATCGTTCAGTAAGTGAGCGTTTAGATAGGTTATTGGTAGAGTGCCACAGTTTAGTTGGCAGCACTGTGTCTTGGGCAGAGTAATGGTGCAGTGAAGGCCACACGTGTGGGCAGTCGATATCGTGCAGCAAGTGAGCGTTTAGATAGATTATTGGTCGAGTGCAACAGTTCAGTTGGCAGCACTGTGTCCTGGGCAGAGTAATGGTACAGTGAAGCCCACACGTGTGGACATTCGTTATCGTGCAGTAACTGAGCGTTTAGATAGATTATTGGTGAGTGCAACAGTTCAGTTGGCAGCACTGTGTCCTGGGTAGAGTAATGGTACAGTGAAGGCCACACGTGTGGGCAGTCGATATCGTGCAGTAAGTGTGCGTTTAGATAGGTTATTGGTAGAGTGCAACAGTTCAGTTGGCAGCACTGTGTCCTGGGTAGAGTAATGGTACAGTGAAGGCCACACGTGTGGACATTCGTTATCGTGCAGCAAGTGAGGTTTAGATAGGTTATTGGAAGAGAGCAACAGTTCAGTTGGCAGCACTGTGTCCTGGGTAGAGTAATGGTACAGTGAAGGCCACACGTGTGGACATTCGTTATCGTGCAGCAAGTGAGGTTTAGATAGGTTATTGGAAGAGAGCAACAGTTCAGTTGGCAGCACTGTGTCCTGGGCAGAGTAATGGTACAGTGAAGGACACACATGCGGGCAGTCGATATCGTTCAGTAAGTGAGCGTTTAGATAGGTTATTGGTAGAGTGCCACAGTTTAGTTGGCAGCACTGTGTCTTGGGCAGAGTAATGGTGCAGTGAAGGCCACACGTGTGGGCAGTCGATATCGTGCAGCAAGTGAGCGTTTAGATAGATTATTGGTCGAGTGCAACAGTTCAGTTGGCAGCACTGTGTCCTGGGCAGAGTAATGGTACAGTGAAGCCCACACGTGTGGACATTCGTTATCGTGCAGTAACTGAGCGTTTAGATAGATTATTGGTGAGTGCAACAGTTCAGTTGGCAGCACTGTGTCCTGGGTAGAGTAATGGTACAGTGAAGGCCACACGTGTGGGCAGTCGATATCGTGCAGTAAGTGAGCGTTTAGATAGGTTATTGGTAGAGTGCAACAGTTCAGTTGGCAGCACTGTGTCCTGGGTAGAGTAATGGTACAGTGAAGGCCACACGTGTGGACATTCGTTATCGTGCAGCAAGTGAGGTTTAGATAGGTTATTGGAAGAGAGCAACAGTTCAGTTGGCAGCACTGTGTCCTGGGTAGAGTAATGGTACAGTGAAGGCCACACGTGTGGACATTCGTTATCGTGCAGCAAGTGAGGTTTAGATAGGTTATTGGAAGAGAGCAACAGTTCAGTTGGCAGCACTGTGTCCTGGGCAGAGTAATGGTACAGTGAAGGACACACGTGTGGGCAGTCGATATCGTTCAGTAAGTAAGCGTTTAGATAGGTTATTGGTAGAGTGCCACAGTTTAGTTGGCAGCACTGTGTCTTGGGCAGAGTAATGGTGCAGTGAAGGCCACACGTGTGGGCAGTCGATATCGTGCAGCAAGTGAGCGTTTAGATAGATTATTGGTCGAGTGCAACAGTTCAGTTGGCAGCACTGTGTCCTGGGCAGAGTAATGGTACAGTGAAGGCCACACATGCGGGCAGTCGATATCGTGCAGTAAGTGAGCGTTTAGATAGGTTATCGGAAGAGTGCAACAGTTCAGTTGGCAGCACTGTGGCCTGGGTAGAGTAATGGTACAGTGAAGGCCACACATGCGGGCAGTCGATATCGTTCAGTAATTGAGCGTTTAGATAGGTTATTGGTAGAGTGCAACAGTTCAGTTGGCAGCACTGTGTCCTGGGTAGAGTAATGGTACAGTGAAGGCCACACGTGTGGGCAGTCGATATCGTTCAGTAAGTGAGCGTTTAGATAGGTTATTGGTAGAGTGCCACAGTTTAGTTGGCAGCACTGTGTCTTGGGCAGAGTAATGGTGCAGTGAAGGCCACACGTGTGGGCAGTCGATATCGTGCAGCAAGTGAGCGTTTAGATAGATTATTGGTCGAGTGCAACAGTTCAGTTGGCAGCACTGTGTCCTGGGCAGAGTAATGGTACAGTGAAGGCCACACGTGTGGGCAGTCGATATCGTGCAGTAAGTGAGCGTTTAGATAGGTTATTGGAAGAGTGCAACAGTTCAGTTGGCAGCACTGTGGCCTGGGCAGAGTAATGGTACAGTGAAGGCCACACGTGTGGGCAGTCGATATCGTGCAGTAAGTGAGCGTTTAGATAGGTTATTGGTAGAGTGCAACAGTTCAGTTGGCAGCACTGTGTCCTGGGTAGAGTAATGGTACAGTGAAGGCCACACGTGTGGGCAGTCGATATCGTGCAGTAAGTGAGCGTTTAGATAGGTTATAGGTAGAGTGCAATAGTTCAGTTGGCAGCACTGTGTCCTGGGCAGAGTAATGGTACAGTGAAGCCCACACGTGTGGACATTCGTTATCGTGCAGCAAGTGAGCGTTTAGATAGGTTATTGGAAGTGTGCAACAGTTCAGTTGGCAGCACTGTGTCCTGGGCAGAGTAGTGGTACAGTGAAGCCCACACGTGTGGGCATTCGTTATCGTGCAGCAAGTGAGCGTTTAGATAGGTTATTGGTAGAGTGCAACAGTTCAGTTGGCAGCACTGTGTCCAGGGCAGAGTAATGGTACAGTGAAGGACACACGTGTGGACAGTCGATATCGTGCAGCAAGTGAGCGTTTAGATAGGTTATTGGTAGAGTGCAACAGTTCAGTTGGCAGCTCTGTGTCCTGGGCAGAGTAATGGTACAGTGAAGGACACACGTGTGGGCAGTCGATATCGTGCAGCAAGTGAGCGTTTAGATAGGTTATTGGTCGAGTGCAACAGTTCAGTTGGCAGCACTGTGTCCTGGGCAGAGTAATGGTACAGTGAAGCCCACACGTGTGGGCAGTCGATATCGTGCAGTAACTGAGCGTTTAGATAGGTTATTGGTAGAGTGCAACAGTTCAGTTGGCAGCACTGTGTCTTGGGCAGAGTAATGGTACAGTGAAGGACACACATGTGGGCAGTCGATATCGTGCAGTAAGTGAGCGTTTAGTTAGATTATTGGTGAGTGCAACAGTTCAGTTGGCAGCACTGTGTCCTGGGCAGAGTAATGGTACAGTGAAGGCCACACGTGTGGGCAGTCGATATCGTGCAGTAAGTGAGCGTTTAGATAGGTTATTGGTAGAGTGCAACAGTTCAGTTGGCAGCACTGTTAGTTAGTTAGTTATTGTTGTTTTAAGGGGCGGAACTACGAGGTCATCTGCCCCTCTTAACACAGATTAAAGAATACAAATTTTGTATTGAATTTAAAATTTTGAGGTGGACATCTAAATTTCAAAAGACCAAAAATTAATAAAACAAAAACAAATAATTAAATAAAAAATAAAAAATTATAAAAATTAACAAAAATTACGGAAAAAACAAAACATTATCATTCAAAAACAAACAAGTCGTTGAGTCAAAGTTCACTGGAAAATTTAGATTGCTGGCCCTAACCCACTCTCACTTATAAAGCGGATAACGCGATCAGCAGCCACCGCGTCATCGGCTAATATAAGTTTGAGTGTCGTCTGCAAACCAAGGTTTCTTCGTAAGTCAGCAAGATCCACACACTCGGTGAAAATGTGGGCCACGGTGAAAACGGCTCCACAGGTACAAAGTGGGGGGTCTTCCCTTCTCATTAGGTACGAGTGGGTGGATCTTGTATGACCTATCCTTAGCCTACACAAAATGACGGACTCTCTCCGGGCCCGGAAGGAGCTCCGCCAAACGCGAGTAGTTCCCTTGATCGCTCTCAGTTTACTGGGCAGTGGGTCAGCTAGCCACTGACTCTCCCAAAAAGCCAGAACTTGTAGGCGTAACTGAGAGCGAATATCTCTAGCGGGTACCTCCATTGGTCGAGGTGGTAGTGATACCGCCTCTTTTGCAGCTTGATCTGCTAACTCATTTCCCGCAATTCCCATGTGGCTTGGAAGCCACAGAAAGGTGATTCGAGTGTCAGCGTGGCACAGCCCGGCTAGTAGGTCGTGGATTCGCTGCACTAGGGGGTGTTGCGGGAAACATGTAGCAATTGACTGCAACGAACTCAAAGAGTCGGTACACACGAGAAAGTGGATTCGAGCATCCTGTAGTGCAAACTGCAGAGCTTCATAGATGGCAACGAGCTCCGCAGTAAACACACTACAGGCCTCAGGCAAAGAGATCTTGGTATTTGCACCATCAATAACGTAAGCACAACCCACCTTCTCGTCCACCTTCGAACCATCCGTGTATAGAATGCCAGCGTCCGGAAATTGGTGAACTATGCTGTGGAACTGCCTCCGGTAAACGGAGGCATCCGTGTTCACCTTAGGACCTCGGTGCAGATCTAACCGAATTTCCGGACGCGGGACTTGCCACGGAGGCACCTCGCTAGATGTCCGGATCATACAGGGACCTACAGCCACTCCTATTTCGGTACACGAGCTATCAAGTCTAATACCAACCGGCCGAGTGGCACGAGGCCGGTTGGCGTACCCCTGGTGGTTTTGGGTACCGAAGAGAGCTTGATAGGTCGGGTGTTGCGGCATTTGACGCACATTGGCAGCATATGCTAACAGCATATGTTGGCGTCTATAATTTAAAGGTGGAACACCCGATTCGGCGAGTAGGCTGGGTATCGGGCTGGTCCGGAAGGCACCGGTAGCCAGCCTAACGCCACTATGGTGGATACTGTCCAGCATTTTCAAGGTTGCCGGCCTTGCTGAACCGTATGCCGCAGAACCATAGTCTAGCCGGGACAGGACGAGGGCTTGGTAGAACCGTAGCAGCACCGCACGGTCAGCCCCCCACGTAGTGCCACTAAGAAACCTGAGCATGTTCAGTTTCCTGAGACATGTCATTTTCAATTGCCGTATATGGTGCTGCCACGTTAACTTGCTGTCAAAATGGAGCCCCAGGAAGCGATAAGTGTCAACCAACGGCAACGCAGCATCCCTGAGATGTAGTTCAGGGTGTAAATGTAGCCTCCGGAGCCGACAAAAATGGACGACGGAGGTTTTCGCTGCTGAAAAACGAAAACCCCGGTCGTGAGCCCACCTGTCGACCCGGTTGATGGCTAGCTGCAATTGCCGTTCCACGACTGCCATACTTCCAGAGCTGTAATGCAGAGCTAAATCGTCTACATACAGCGATGGAAATACCGCGGACCCGGCGGCGGCAACAATGCCATTAATGGCAATCGCGAACAAGGTGACACTCAGCACTGAACCCTGAGGAACTCCATTTTCTTGGGTATAGTACTGCGATAATGTCCTACCGACCCTTACACGGAAGAGTCGGACGGACATGAAATTCGCAATGAAAGTCGGTAAGTTACCACGGAGTCCCCACTTGTGAAGGGTGGAAAGGATCCCGTAGCGCCATGTGGTGTCGTAGGCTTTCTCGAGGTCAAAGAAAACCGTGACTAGGTGCTGCTTCCGGAAAAAAGCCCCCTGTATGGCGCTCTCAAGTCGCACCAGATGGTCAGTGGTGGACCTATGAGAGCGAAATCCACATTGGTACTCAGACAGGAGACCTTTATCCTCCAAGAACCACACCAGTCGACGGTTCACCATCTTTTCGAGCAGCTTACATAGGCCATTTGTCAAACAAATGGGCCTATAGCTGCTTACAAACTTGGGATCCTTTCCAGCCTTAGGAATCGGTATCACGATCCCCTATCGCCATTGAGATGGAAACTCCCCTTCAATCCATATACGATTGAAGAGGATCAACAGTTTTTTAATACTGGATTCGCACAGATGTTTTAACATTTGATTATGTATGTTATCCGGTCCAGGAGCCGTATCCCTGCACAGTGCAAGCGCACTGCGCAGTTCCCATTCAGAGAATGGTACATTATAGGACTCCGAAGCAGCAGTGGCAAAGGACAAGGGGTGAGTCTCTGCCTCCCGCTTCAGAGTCAGAAATGTAGGATCGTAACTCCCGGAGGAGGATACATCGGAGAAGTGCGAGCCAATGCTGTTGGCAATGGCGAGATGGTCCGTGATGATGTCTCCATTGATGGACACTCCGGGTATCGATAGTGATGTCGGGTGTCCGGAGATCCGACGAAGCTTAGTCCACACTTGTGATGAAGGAGTATGCGCCGTCATGGACGACACATACTTTTCCCATGTCGTTTTCTTACTCTCCCGAATCAGATATCGGGCTCTAGCACGCATCCTTCTGAAGGTGATAAGGTTGGCCATAGTGTTTTGCCTCCGATAGCATTTGAAAGCACGTCGACGATCTTTAATGGCTGCTGCAATCTCGGCTGTCCACCAAGGGACAAGCTTCCGGCGTGAGTTTCCGGATGAGGAAGGTATTGTTTCCTCAGCAGCAGCCAAAATACCATTCGTTATGTGAATGGTATGATCGTCGACACTCTCAAAGGTATCTTCGGCAAACACCGCACGTGCCGTGAAAGTTGGCCAATCAGCCCGACGGAGAATCCATCGACTTGGTAACTCGATGGCTCTCTGGTTCGGAAGAGTAACGATAATTGGAAAATGGTCACTATTACAAAGGTCGTCGTGTACACCCCACTGTAGCAGGGGAACCAGCGCACGACTGCACAAGGTAATATCGACACTTGAATAAGTGCCGTGTGCAATAGAGAAGTGCGTAGGTTCTCCTGTGTTCAACAAACACAGGTCCAGCCGCCTGATCAGCCTCTCAAAATCTCTCCCTTTACCGCTAGTGGTAGCGGAGCCCCAGATGGTGTTGTGGGCATTAACATCTCCCAGAAGGAGGAAAGGAGGGGGGAGCTGAGAGACTAGATCCACCAGCTGGTCGTAATCCGGCTGAGAATCAGGCGGGATGTACACGTTACATACTGTTGCCATTACTGGCAACGAAGTACGAACTGCAACTGCCTCTAGCTGAGTACGCAACGGCACCTCTTCACCAAAGAGGCTAGAGTGGACGAGAGTGCAGACGCCACCAGCGGCCACAGCTCCGTCCACCCGGTCTTTAGAGAAGAGTTTGAAGTGACGCATTGTTGTCTCATGTCCAGGACGAAACCTGGATTCCTGAAGGCAGACAATGGTTGCCGAAAACGAAGATATTAATTGTCGTAACTCAGCGAGATGAACAGAATAGCTATTACAGTTCCATTGTAATAGTGCCATGGTGTGGACTTAAGTAGAAATGGGTCTTCTACTTATGCTTGACCGTTTGCCACCCTTCCCCAGCTCTAGTTGGAGATGATGGGGCAGGAGAGCACACCTCAATCTCCACATCTCCGTCCGAAGACGAAGAAAATGGAGCGGGCGCTCTCTTGGGTTGCGCGCGGTCGTCGTCGGACCTCACGAGTCTCGCTCTTGGGGAAGAGCGAGAGCGGTGTCGAGGGACTTTCTCCCGGTCCGAAGACTGGGTGTCTGTCCCCGACACGCCCCGAAGAGATTTCTTCTTGGATCGGCGCCGACGCGTGTTTGGGGAAGTAGATGGTCCCTTCCCCACAGACGCCGGGTCCTTATAAAACAAGGTCGCTCCTGCTGGCACCGCTCCACTGGTAGTGGTGGGAGCGGGATGGTCAGCAGATACGTGAGCAGCCCTGCCTTTAGGAGAGGAAGAGAAACGGCGCTGAACCGTTCCCCTCTCCTCCGCCGATCTATTTTCTTTTCTATAGGGGAGTTCCTCCATGCGTACGGGCTTGGCTTCAGCAGGCTTCGCTCCCTTGGTGGTAATGGGAGCGGAAAGGCCAGCAGAGACAGTAGCCACCCCGTCAGCAGGAGGGCGAGAGAGACGGCGGCGAACCGTCTCCCTCTTCTCCCCTATATTTTTCGTATTAGGTGGGCTGGAAGAAGGACCAGCCCCGGTCGGCAAAGTCTTCTTTCCCCCTTTAGCTGGGGAAGACTTGTTCGCCGACCGTTTCGGAGAAGAAGAGGACTTCTTCTCCGATTGCGCCGGTTTAGATGGTATAACCGGCGCCTTCTTTTGCTGGGCCGAAGAAGGTTGTTGTACCTCCTTCGGGCTGACATTTTTCGCTGGTACAGCGAGGGGTGATTTTAATACAGCTGATAATACGGGCGTCGAGGGTACTACACTCGGTAAGGATGCGGCAGGGGTGAATGAGGGCGTCGTTGCAGCTGCAAACGATACCCGAAATTCGGGGGCATTCATATCACGGTACCTCTTGCGAGCGTCGTGATATGAAAGCCTATCAAGAGTTCTTATTTCTTGAATTTTTGCTTCCTTACAGAACTCAGGGCACTGCTTCGATCGTGGAGAGTGGCTTCCTTGGCAGTTAGGACAAATCGGGGGAGGCGTACACCTCTCACCCTCATGTGTCCCCTTGCCACACTCTCTACACACGGCCTTGGCAGTGCACCTGGCGGAAACATGCCCGAATCTCTGGCATTGATAGCAGCGCATAGGTGGAGGGATGTACGGTCGAACATCGCAGTGGTACGATGTGACCTTCACCTGCTTAGGTACTACATCACCCTCAAAATGGAGAATAAAAGCGCCGGTATCGACGCTGTTCTCCCCAATCTTTCGGGTGATGCGCCTAATCTTGGTGACGCCTCTCTTCCCCAGATCCCGCAACAATTCCGCATCGCTATTTAAAACGAGGTCACGATGGAAAATAACTCCTCGGACCTCATTCAGCGTTTCGTGTTTTGAGACCTTAACGGGAATTTCGCCGAATTGCGTGCATTCCAGCAACGCTTCGGTTTGCTTCCGATCAACGGTGTGCAGCAGCAGCTGACCGTTCCGGAGCTTGGAAATCCCGCTTAGGTCCCCAAATTTCCCCTCGATTTCCTCAGAAAAAATTATTGATTTTACTAGTTTAAAATCACCCCCGTCAGTCCTCGTAGCTACCAGGTAGCGAGGAGACTTATCAGCGGGGAATCTTCTATTAAAGGCTTCATCCCAAGGCGTATACACCTTGGGATTAGCTCGACACTCAAGAGACGGCTTTTTAAGGGTGCCACCCTGTACAGGTGTCCGTGATCGCTTTGATGGCATCCCGGACGAAATCCTCCCCGAATACTGCCCACTCCGAACGGGGGCTATCACTGTGGGCGCCACCCAGCCAAGGCAATACCTACCTGGCATAGCAGATATTGCCCGGGGTCCCAGTGCCTCAAACAGGCACTTCCCCCTCGGCATGCACAGGATTTATTCAGCTCCAGTATTCGGCCATGCAGGGACCTTCGTTGTAAGGCGGATACTACTGTAGGGTACATGGCGCACCCACCTGACGGGATGGGGCATACCGTCTAGGCTTTCTGGCCAGATGGCCAAGCTGGTGGCCCTTCCCCTAACAGCACGCATGTTTATTTCTATTGGTCAAACCAGAGCTGGGACCAGAAAACCAAAATTGACCTTTATAAGGCCCCCTCTAAGTCGCCTTTTACGACAGGCAGGGGATACCGTGGATGAATTCTGCCCTCCCCATCCACAGGGGGTCTGAACAAATCAAAACTGGCAAGTTATTCGGCCATGTCGGCCCTATTAGTCGCTTCCTACGACAGGCAGGGCATACCGTGGGTGTATTCTAACCCGCACCCACACGGGGATGGCAGCACTGTGTCCTGGGTAGAGTAATGGTACAGTGAAGGCCACACGTGTGGGCAGTCGATATCGTGCAGCAAGTGAGCGTTTAGTTAGTAAATACATCCACATCCTTTCTGTAGAATGTAAGAAAAGAAATTTCTGCTGTCGTTTCAGCATTCGCGTCGTACTTCTTTGCAAGTCGCCGGATCCTGTGGTGCTTTAAGAAGTCTTCCTCCGCATTTACAGTACTAGCATACTTTCCGCAAATGACGATGCGTTCATCTTGCCGTCGTCGTTGATATCTTCAAAAGACTTCAAAGCGCTCTGAATCAGCTGCTTCGCGTCTACTACATTCAGCTCCTCCGCTTCTAAAAGCTCGGTTACGTTCTTAATTTTAAACATGATGTTTTCGGTGAAGTCATGCCGCAGATAAAATCAAAGTAGAAGCTTTTTGCGCAAGCCTGACGCAAAAGTTCGGGTTTTACTATCAAATTCAGAATCGAATGAGGTTTTCATTGTTTCCAATTCTGTGACTATCTTTTCATAAGACGTAGACACAGCTCTCATCGATTCGGCGCGCGCAGTTCACCTTGTTTTTGATAAATTCTTAAGTTGAAGTGAATTTTCAATTTTATCCAGCTCTTTCTGCAAGTTTAAATGTTGTTTCGAGTTACCCGAAAAAATAACGTACAATGCTTCGAGAGTGTCAAAAAACTCTCGGATAAGTTCGCTAGCATTACAAGCTGTCTCTACGAAAATGTTTAACCTGTGAGCTTGGCATGGAACGTACAGAACATATATTTTGCACTTCTCTGATAGCTTTTACATGCACGAGTTGTGATACTGTTCATTGGCTGCGACGAAATCTTTGATCTTCTCGAGACGCTCAACAATCGCTCGACCCCAATCACCATTACGGGCTCTAGCAATTTTTGAAATGCTGTGTTTCATTCCTAATTTATGCACGCTATACACAATACTACGATCGCGCGGAGCCATCCGTTACTGTTTCGCTAGAAACTCTGCTGTTATCTCAACAGCGAACAAGAAAAAATGATCTTTGAATGAGAATGTCGAGGTAGTAGTGGATCGCAGTTGTGGATGCACAGATGCGACATCACTCAGTTCCGCCAAGAGTTTCCTCTTGTTATCCCTTCTTTTGACACTTGACTGACGAAATGTCTCCAGGCCATTTTCCTTCACTGCAATCACCTCACTTCCTTGCAATGGATTTTCACAAATGAAACAGTTCCCTTCCTCAGAAGCCATGGCTCTGAATATGTGTGACCGACACTGGTGAACGACGCACTCGTACTGATGTTCAGACAAAATATTTGAGCTCTGCTGGCAGATGTTTCGTAGAAGCGATCCCAAGGTCAAGGGGGCTGGATAGCAGCTTAACGTAGCCAGGAGGGATGCGATCCAGCTGGCCGTGATACCTGCGACAGACCGTTAGGCATAGGCAGGCCATAGTAGGCCGGTTTTTCAACGCGTAGTAAATATTTATCGTTGGTATACGAAATACGCGTGTTGGAATAAACTTTGCGGCGCTCGTACGCCGAAATTATTCATTTCACAAAAAAAAGGTTCATACATAAATTATAGGAAATATTCTCTAGTTTCATGTATTACATACTATTTTCACCGTAAAGCGAGTCACAAAGAAATTATCGTCGGAAAACTGTTTGGAGCGCCGTGTTTTCAATATGACGGCGGTTTCCCGGAACAAAATTTGTTAGCAAAGTAAAAATTCGGAAATAGCTTGTCAAAATCTATAAATATACCAATTTTCAAAACTCCCGTAAAACTTCGTAGGTAAACCCCTTTTTGAGCGCCAGTTGACAGGACTATTTGCACAGTCTGTAATTATTATTATTATTATTATTACGGGGTATGACCGTTGCTCACGTCCGCAGGATCTTACCTATTGATTGCCCTGCACGTGTCCCCTGGGTGGTGCTAAACGAGCAACAGCGACATAAGGTGATACAAGTGAATGACATAATGTCTCAAACTTTTGATAATATCGGTTCTTTTCAGAACCAATCAACAATAGACATTGGACTTTCAGTCCGTATTTTACAACTAAATATTGAAAGCATAAGTCGTGCCAAGTGTGAATATCTCGGAAAACAGCTGAACAACTTCGATGTTGATATCGTCAACATTCAGGAGACGCACACCACAGATGAACAGGACTTTGATAGAAGAGGACGAATTTTGGACTATACCCTTGTCGATGCTATCCACCATCAACAGTATAGGATTGCCACCTATGCCAAATCCAGTCTTATAGGAGTTCACGTTGTTTAGGCAAGTGTCAAGGATCTCATCTTCTCTATAGTTATACAGGTTAATAACCTAACAATTGTTAACGTGTATAAACCTCCTAGCATCAGTTGGCCTCCTAGCATTTTGCCAACTTTCAGCCATCCCTGCGTTTACACTCGAGATTTTGGTTGGTTGGTTCCTCAGTTTAGGGGCGCCGTGTACTTTGGGTGTGTGTAGAATCTGCCTGATAACCGGTGTTAATTGTGATGACTGTATTAGTGTGTGTTATCTGTTTTTAATTCAAGTAAAAACTGCAGACTTTGAAATTTTCAAATAGTTCCTACGTTTGTCATCAAACGCCACCGTCAACGACTACTAGTACAGAACTTAGCTACTAGACGCCACCGCAGTCGGCTCCTGGCAACGAACGTAGGATCCTAAGAGCGTTGTTTACATTCTTAACCTATATAATTTAGCTTCACACAGGTGTAATTAGTGGAAGGTTCTTTTACATGCCATAAATCTATGACATGGGACCGCCGGCTTTACTTCCCCTCCGAAGGAAGGCATACTGACAGATTTTAACGCTCTTAAAACTCCGACGACTTCGGCCGGGTTTGAACCCGCGATCTTGGGCATATAAGCTCAGCATGCTACCTACTACGCCACCGAAGCCACCACTGGAGATTTTAACAGCCATCATACTAACTGGCGATATGACTCTGTTGATGACGATGGCGAGGCATTATCTCAGTGAGTTGAAATATACGATCTGCACCTAGTTTTTGATGCGAAAGGCAAGGGCACTTTCCATTCCGATCGCTGGAGAAGAGACTACAACCCTGACCTAACATTTGTGTCCAAGGATTGCTTTGATCAGCCTCTCAGTATCACACGTACAATATTGTCGAGTTTCCGTAACAGCCAGCATCGACCAGTTCTGTTGGAAGCAGGTATGAAGATACTCCTGGTGACCTCAGTACCTGTACCCAGATGGAATTTTAATCGTACAAACTGGGATAAATTCTCTAAAGATCTTGACAAGAAGCTGTCCTTTATACATCTAGATCCAACTACCAGCAACTAAGATGAATTCGTCAGCTTTGTAATTTCAGCTGCCAAATGAAATGTTCCGAGAGGTTGCAGAAAATATTATGTGCCTGGTTGGAATCCAAAAAGTGAGGCTCTGTATGAAGAATATCAAACAACAGGTAGTCATGAAGTAGGTTCACAGCTTCTGCAGTCATTAGACAAGAATAGGAGAGAAAAGTGGGAAGCAACAGTGAAAGACATGGACTTTGCAAAATCGAGCAGGAAAGCTTGGAGAGTCTTGAATCGACTTACTGGAAATTATTATTCTAAAAAGCAGTGCAATGACTTGAGTCCAGATGCCATAGCAAATAGAATGGTTGAAGTCACCCGAACCAAGAGAGATAAATGCCATACGAAAAATGTGAAGCGTAAGCTCACTGAGCTCAAACATGGATCACAAAAGAATGAGGATCTGTCCAGGCCATTTTCTATTCAGGAAGTTGCAGCTGCTATCAAAATGCTGAAGACCGGTAAGGCTGCTGGCCCAGATAATATCTACAACGAATTCCTTATATGGGTCCATATAGTATAAAGTGAATCACTTCTCTTTTTTATTACATCCTTCAGACTAACAAACTGCCAAAGCAGTTTAAACGATCAAAAGTGATAGCCATTCTGAAACCTGGAAAGTTGGAGCAGAGACCTGAAAACAACCGTCCAATAGCACTTCTTAGTTGCATTTATAAACTCTTGGAACGAGTCCTCCTCACTAGGATTGCACCACTCATTGAAGATGTAATCCCTCCAGAAGAAATCGTAGCTGTACTGATCAATTTTTGGCTCTTACCACTCACATCGAGGCAGGCTTCCAAAAGAAGTTAAAATCAACAGGTGTCTTTATTGACCTGACACGTGCATATGATACTGTGTGGCGACATGGGGTAATTCTTAAAGTGCTGGAAGTAAACCTAATTTCCAACATGCTCTGTGAGAGAGAGTTTGTAGTATTCATAGGTGATTATAAAAGTCGTAAAAGAAAATTAAATAACAGGGATCAGTATTCGCCCCAGTTCTCTTCAACCTCTACATCCATGACTTGCCATCAACCTCAGATACTATGTTTATCTATGCAGATGACATTGCACTGGTAGCTCGTACCAGAAATTTTGAGGATGGAGAAGGCATTCAGCAGACTTGGACAAAATGGCTACATTCTTCAAGTCTTGGCGATTGATCCCAAGCGCTTCTAAGACTGAGGTTTCATGTTTCCAACTTAGCTACCGACTCGCAAACTGCGAGCCACCTGTTTTATTCCTTGATGATAAACTAAAGTACAACCATTTCACGAAATATCTAGGAGTCACCCTGGACAGAACTTTAAGCTACAAAGAACATCTCACCAAGCTCTCTCACAAAATCACTACAAGGAATAACATCCTACACAAGCTTTGTGGTAGTTCATGGGGAGCCTCGGCTGACGGCTTACGATTAACGGGTATTAGTCTTGTCTACTCTGCAGCGGAGTACTGTGCTCCTGTATGGCTGGAAAGTGCACATGTGCATAAAGTAGATATTAAGTTGAATGAAACCATGCGCTGCATAACTGGTATTGTAAAGTCTACACCTTGCCACTGGTTACCCGTTCTTAGCCATATCCCACCAGCCCACCTGAGGAGAAAGGAAGCTCTGCTGAGAGAAGCAAAGAAGATCCGGTCATCTCCCTCATTACCAGTTCACCAGGAATTTTGTTACCCATCGCCACAACCACTTCGATCTAGGAGACCAGCAAGTTTATTGGCCGGCCGACTCTTGAGGGACTATTTTAACCTAAACCGGAGCTGGCAGGAAGAGTGGTCTAATTCAACATCTGGTACTAATGCTCATGAGATAAATCCAACTCGGAAAATGAATGGATTTGACCTCCCAAGAAAACTAGGGTGCCGCCTCAACATACTGAGAACTGGGCATGGGCGCTGTAATTTCTTGCGCCATAAGTGGGGATGGATGGATTCTCCAATGTGTGAATGCCGTGAGGAGGAGCAGACCATGGACCATGTCATCCTGCGTTGCCCTCTTCATGCCTACTCCGGAAGCCCCAGCGACTTGTTTCATCTATCAGAAAGTGCTGCTGTGTAGTTGAAGAACTTGGACCTGGACTTATGAATTCCTTGTTGTACTCACCATACGATTAAATAATTTACTATTATGTGCGAATGGACCCAGATGGATCACGCAGTACTTTCATGATCTTCCATATAGCTCTCATTCTCTCTCCGTGGGCCCTCTTCCTTTCCTCAGTCCACTTGGTTCCTGGTCTCTTTGGAGCGTCATTCTCTGGTGTTACATTCCATCTATTTACCCTACATCGCAATAGGTTCCTGTCAAAGACTTCAACTGTTCTTACTTGGGCCTTCCCCAAATCCTGCTTGAATTGCTGAACCCACGGTATATTCATCAGTCTTTCTGCGTAGGTCATGATCTTGTGTGTAAGCCTAGTCGGCGGTAGTCTTTGAACATGTCCATAAAACTTCAATCTTCGTTTTCTGATGTCCTACGCAAGATTAGATAATTTCTCAGTTGCATTACGAGATTTCAACCTGTATCCATCTTCTGTTCTTTCAGGGCCAAGAATTTTCCTCAAGATCTTGCGTTCTTCCCTGAGGATATTTTCCAAGTCACCCTTCCTGTTAAGTATTAGAGTTTCACTTGCATACGGAGCTTCCGGTTTGATCACAAAGTTGTAGTGTCTGATCTTTGTATGAATGGACATGCACTTTTTGTTGTAGAAGTCGCGCGTTCTCCCATACGCTCTCTTCAATTTCTGTAGCCGAACTCTTTGGGCTTCTTTTTCTAAACCTGATGGTTCCAAGATCTCCCCTACGTACTTTGAAGTGAGAGACGCGATTGATTTTTCCATATTTGCTGTTTAATTTCTGAATGTTGAACCCAGTAGAGTTGAACTCAGTTTTCTCAAAAGGTATTTGTAGGCCAACTTTTCCAGCACATTCCTCCAGGACTTCTATCTGTTTGATTGCAGTGATTTCACTGTCCGCTAGTATTGCTAGGTCGTCTGCGAAAGATAAGCAAGTAACCTTAATGTCATCTTTTGTTCGTCGAAGTTGAATAGGCTTCCAGTGTTGTTGGTATTTCAGCTCCTTTTCCCATTCTCTGATTACTGTATATAGGACGATATTGAAGAGGAGTGGTGACAGTCCATCTCCTTGACGAACACTGGTTTTAATTTCGAAGGGCTCTGATACTTCACCCATAAATTTCACTTGGACTTTGTGGCTGTGAGTGTTTGCTTGATAAGACTTAAAATCTTTGGGACAAGTCTTTGCCCCTCCAGGATGTTGAAGGGGGACTGTCGGTCGACGGAGTCGTACGCCTTCTTGAAGTCAACAAATGTGCATATGATTGGGCAGTTTCTGATTGCTTTATACTTCAGTATTGTCATCAAGTTGAAGATCTGTTCCACGCAGGAGTGCCCAGGTTGGAAACCCGCTTGGTATTCGCCGATCGTACGTTCAAGCTGTTCTTGGGCTCTTTTAAGTAGACACGCTGAGAGAATCTTGTAGGAAACTTGAAGTAAAGAAATCCCTCTGTAGTTACTCAAATTCGTCCTGTTACCTTTCTTGTAGAGTGGATTGAAGAGAGCGCACTTCCAGTCTTCTGGTAATTTTTCTGTTAGCCAAATGTCTTTGATGATTTAAGTGAATTCCTCCAGAGTGTTGGGCCCTATGTTCTTCAGAAATTCAGCTATAATACCATCTTCTCCAGATGTTCTGTTATTTTTTAGTCTGAGGATGTGTCTGTTGATTTCCTCTATGGTTGGTGTTTGGGATTCGGGGTGTGTATATGAAGGCATTTCTTTAGAAAATCTCGAGGGTGGTTCTGGTCAGTTGAGTAGCTCAAAGAAATATCGAGCTAGCTCTCTGCAGTACTCTTGATTGGTCAGTGCGAGTTCACCGTTCTGTTTTCTAAAGCATAGGTTCTGTGGGGTGTATCCTCTAATCTTTCCTGCAAATGTTCTATAGAAATCACATGTATTGAAGTCTCTGAAGTTCTATTCAATGGATTGCAATTGCTCCATCATATGTCTCCTCTTCGTGTGTCTGATTAATATCGCGACCTCTTTTCTGATATCAAAAAAGTTCTATTGCGTCTCATGTGATTTTTTACTATTATATTTCTGGAAGGCTCGCTTTCGTTCTTTCAGAGCATCCTCAGAAGCCGAATCCCACCACGGGTGTTTTGTGTTCCCCTTTCGGGGAATTAACTTTTTGGCTTTCTCTATGATCTTAGTATGGAACTGTTCCCAGGTGCCCGCCAGTTCTCTTTCCCATTCTTCCTTTAGACCTGTTTCCTGGATCCTTTTAGTATCGAATTTCTGGAGGTGTGTTCTTTTGCGATGGGTTGTTTTAGGGGTAAATTTCACTTTGATGCGCACTAGATGCACTAGATAATGGTCAGGGTCAATGTTTGCACCTCTGCGGACCTCTTTGGGTCCTCCGTGGGTATTTTGGTCATGGCCTCATCAAGTGTGGTCCAGAATTGTTCCACCTTATTCGGATCCTTTTTGTTATCGATGTTTGTGGGAGCGTGTGCGTTAATCAGGGTGTACTTCTTGTTTGCACATTGTACCCGCATTGTCATAATCCTGTTGTTTATAGGCCTAACTTCTTTTATTGAGTTGAGTATATTTTTGTGTACGACAAATGCCATACCCAATAGTGGGATGTCATTTTTTCCAACCATCATGTTTGTCTTGCTTTAAAGATCCGGTAGTTACCGTAATCTACGGTATTCTCGTCCGTAAAGCGTGTTTCCTGAAGGGCTAGTATCTGCATCTGTGGCCGATCTCTTTCTAATACAGGGACTTGTAGATTGCCTGGTTTAATTAGGGAGTTAATGTTAAAAGTTTCGATGTACATGGGTTTCTTTGAAGGTAGTTTTCCCGAAAACTCCGACTTTCTCTGTATTCGTGGCTTACCAGGTCCCCCAGAATCCGAATGACTTGCTGCCGTTCACTGACCTGTGGAATGGGTACCACCTGGGGTAATGTTGTCGCTTTTTGCATGAATCATAACAGCTTGTAATCAAAATTTTGTCCAGTGTTGCCACTGGGAATTTAGGACCTGAGATTGTTAGTTCCTGGAACATAAAATACGCAGCCGTACCCTCAGGGTAAACAAACGCTGACCAAATAGCCGGTGATTTCCACTACAAACGCGTTTGGATTTGGTACTACAGCCTCTTCCGCCTTTCTCGCCGGATCGACGAATACCTTCTCTGCCGATCCAGCCGTTGAGCAGCAGCAGCAGCAGCAGAAAATTATAATTATTATAATTGTGATCCACTTTACAAAGACGTAATTTGATTATTTGATTGACATAACATACACAAATGTAAAAATTCAGACTTTTACGACCGGCGTTGAAATAGGAATCTCTGTTTCGCGGGCTTATAGGCCGTGTTCTAAGGACATTTTGTCGTTACGTTACATTAATGTAACCTGTGAACTTGCTGAACGCAGTCTTCAGCGAAACGTCAGGACGACAAAATGTCCTTAGAACACGGCCTATAAGCCCGCGAAACAGAGATTCCTGTACACAAATGTGTTTATCAAATTTCTCACAACATTATTGTTTTCTTTCTTTATCGTTTAGGCCTACTTAGGACCAATGGGCTCGTATCTACTCTTCGGTAAAGTTGTTGCTTCTTCTTCTTCTGCTTCCAATCGACCCTCATTTCCTGACTTTGAGTCAGTCTTCTTTCTTCTGTCCACTTAGCTCCTGTATTCTTCTTACTTGTAAGGGACGTTGGGAAAATGCCCTGTCGGATGAACTAACGGAACATCAGACGACCACAAGTTTGTTCCAGTGGGATATTTAGTTTTATTATAAAAAAAAATTGAATCTTTCTTAACGCCAATACATTTAGCTTTAAAACTTGCTATACCAAGCTTCACTGCACATGAATTATTAGTTCTCCAGTAATTTCAGGTGGTATATTAGAATATCGTGCGGGTGCCTGGTTGTTTATTATTTTTGTACTTAGCTGTTTTTGAAAGCCACAACTCTAAATTTTGTCTAAATGTTCTTTATAATTTCATGTTGTTTGCTGCAATATTTAAAGTGATAATAATATAACGATTCTTATAATTAAGGCATGATTGATGTATACTGAAATGGATCTACTGTAACTGAATACCTACATTAACTAACTTGTGTCAAGTCGATCAAATTACATTTAGGTGAGTTAACACAGACACACATTAACTCTCTATATCAAGTTATTGATTTTGTCATGAACACTTTACCTTTATCTAGTTCACTGGGAACTTGGAAGACACGATGTTGGTTATCCAGAGTAGTGTGGTATTTTTGATTCATCACCCACTCGTACAGATTTATGGGTGGATTCTTCTCGTTGGAATTTGACAGATCTGAAGGCAAACAAATAACAGGTTGTAGGTTTCATTGTGTTCCGTATGTAAACAGAAGTAAGCATACCTGATTGAACCCCTCAACTTATTATTTGCGTTGTACTTGTGTTCTTATCAAGTGAGAATTTGAAATAGGTTAAAGATTATCTTGTTACTGCTACTACTGCAGCTAGTTATAATAATGATAATGATAACAATAATAATATTAATAATAATCACAATAAGGTAATGTCATGTAGGATAGGTTAAGTCCATACCTATCATTGTCTCAAGTGCGGGCGTAATCCCAAGTACCTTGCTCCAAGGCCTTAAATAACTGGATCTGGACACTCAGTTGCGCAAACTAATGCACAAGGCAGTAGTTCTCGCCACAACTCGAATCGCACGGAAGTTCTTGGGTAGCGATTTCGACTTACTGGCTTAGAAGGGGCTGTTTCCGTAAGTATATTTTGGTTCCCTGAAGCCTATATATTTATGATGAGATGAAGTAGGAATTTGTATATAAAAAAAATCTTAATTTATTTATTTCAATTTATATATTAAATAATATTGATACTGTATTACATAATTAAGATACCTCATGAATCTAACGGAAAATTCAAATTCAGTACAGATATATTAATTATTTACAACATGTATACAGTTTGTATTTTAGTAAAAGTGTGCATGGAAAATAGATGTTAATTTTTTAAAATTATTTATGCACAGAACATACATAGGTTGCTTTTTTAGTTTTGGCAACTATGTTATAAATTGATAAATAACACACCTACTGTACATGGTTCCAAGTTTCATAGGCCCTCGATGTAGTCTCCAGCACTGCGTACATCGTGTTCCCAGCGACGTGGAAGCCGTTGGATTCCGTTGGCACTGCCCAATCTATCGATGGTGCGAAGAGAGCGCTCGGCAGCCTGCACAACATCTCCAATTAATTGTAGGGTAGCGGTTCCCGTGCAGTGGCTCCTTCATCTTCGGGATGAGATCCAAGTCGCAGGGACTTAAGTCGGGAGAGTATGGGGAATGATAGAGCACCTCCCAGTTCCAGCGATTCAACAATGCAGACACAACTCCTGCTGTGTGTGCCCTAGCATTGTCATGCAGAACGATGGGCGGAGTATCGATGTGGTGTCGCCGTTTCTTTCTCAGAGCTGCTAGGAGATGGTCTTGCAGAAACGAACAATAGTACGACACATTAACGGTTTGCCCTGGGGGAACGGTATGTTTTATGATCACACCCTCCCAATCATAGGCAAGAATCAACATTACCTTCACATTGGTGGGGGTTTGTCGAACTGTTTGTTTTCGTGGTGATCCGTGGTGCCACCACTCATTCGATTGGCGTTTCAACTGTGGCTCATAAGATTTGGTCCACGTCTCGTCAATGGTTATGATACACCGTAAGAAGTCATCTCCTTCGCGCTCAAAACGCTGCAATTGCGTACGAGAAGCGTCATATCGCAGCCATTTCTGCATGTCGGTTAAGTCATGTGGAACCCATTTTGACGCAATTTTCCTAATTTTCAGGCAGTCCTTCAGGATGTCGAATTCGCCAGTCCTGTATCTTGCGTTAATTCACGAAGCGTTTCGTTCCGATCCGCATCCACTAACGCGGGCACCATCTGTACATATTCATCATTTACTGGTGGGTGTCCACATCGAGGCATGTCCTCTACACGTTCGCACCCATCTCGAAAGGCTGCAACCCATCTTGCTACCATTCTGTAAGGTAACGCAGATGCACCGCACGCCTCTTGCAGTCCTTGGTGGCACTCTCGAGCCGTGCGACCCCTAGCACACTGAATTTTTTATCCACGTTCTCCGCTCCTGCTTCGAAAACATTGCGACTGTCTTGCTCGAGCGCTTGCCCACAACTACTCATCAAACAGGCACCACTGCATACGAATGAGGGAGGGGACGGACGAGGTCATATGCTCTAAGGGAGGGGATACAGGTTAGCTACTTTTGGTAAACATAAAGCAACAGCATCGTTGCCAAAACTATAAAAGCAACCATTGTATATATTTTTCTCTTTTTTAAATATAAATATACTGTATTAATATATATAAATTGAGTTAACATATTAGGCGATAATGAGAAAAAATATTAATGTAAATAAATAAAACCCCAAATAGTTACAATGTCAATTAATAAGTGATCCCTGATAAGGGTATTACCTTAATGATATAAACTGTTACATCACTACAGTGATTTTAATAATAAGTTTATGTAAATTAATGTTTATTTAGGTGATAATTTTTTATGCGACTTATAGCTAGTTGTTTGCTGTTCATGTTGGACAATCTACGTGGTAGTTCTACAGTATGCTTTGCTACATGATATGCTGTGGTGTGTCAGTTGGTATCTTTCTCGTAGTGCTGGTACGATATCATTTAGTGTCTTGAAACCATAGCTACGAGTATTTACACATAAAGGTTTTACATAATTTAGTACTTGTTTACTCGTGTGTGTATGTTGTGAGGGACCTTATGCCTGAATTTTGCATCATGGTAGTAGAGATTCTGTACAGTAATTCTCTTTAATATTAAAATAAGGGATACCAGTGAAATATTTCAAGAACCTGTTTTGATTTCCCCAAGCTGATATGGCATATCTTAATTTGCTTTAAATTAGAGCACTATAAATGGTTTTGTAAGTATTTTATCTACAGGGAATCGGAGGTTTTAGAAGGTGAAATGGTTTGTTCTTAGGTCTTTTGTTTACTGTGTGCGTGTTCATTTTAAAGTGTTCATCAAGGGTAACTCCTAGTTTATTTTGTGTCGAAGTACAATTTATAAAGATGTTTTACTTTCAACCTGCAAGGATGTTTTGGTGTATGCATGATATTGTTATACCCTGGGGTTCCTACGGGGTATACCCACACCTCATCAGCCCCCCCTTCACCACTCTTCACCCCATCTTACGCCTAAAACCAAGGAACCAACAGCAACTTCAACCATCTAGCTACCACAATTACATCCAAACCAGACAGGCTAGCTGCCGCACACATGTTGCAATCTTTTCAACACTACATTAACATAAGTAGCACAGGAATTCACCGACTTCTCTAGAACCTACCAAAGTAGCACGAGAATGTGCTGATTTCCTTACACAGCATTAACACTTTCTATAAATACCCCTTGCCCCAAAGACCGGGGTCTGTATCTACCCGTCATCAGCCGAGTACGACGAAGGGCTGCCCGACGACTTAGCAGATTGGGTGAGTGTGTACTCAAGGGTATTTATCCCGAACATCTCCTTTCTAACACCAAACCTTTTAAACTTGTAATCATCTATCACTGTACTTTTACTTCGCTAGCACACCCTTTCACGATAAACAATTTACATTCTTTCCGGCTAGCTGTCTGTCTGCGCTCTCTCTCTCTCTCTCTTTTCATTTAGCACCATCTCTCTCCAAACACAACACGGAAAACTCACGTCTTTCCCTGTAATCCATTAACACCATCCTTCTGACGAAATCATCCTAACTGAGCTAATAGCCCCAGGGTAAGAAGAGTTCACCGGAGGAGCTCAGGGAAAAACCAGTTGGTCGAGGCACCGACTGAACCTCAACAAACGCTGGAGGTGCCGACCTATTCAGGGCAAAACAATATGCTGTCGTGTGTCAGTTTGTAATTTTCTTGTGTGAAGTGATCAACTCTGATGTGCATTGTTCTAGATTTGGTTTTATTTATATACAAATTATTGATACATTTAAAGAAAGACCATAACTGGTTCTTGTTTTGTTTGTTTTTGTTCCTTATTGGCTTACAAATATATCAATACTATTTAAGTATTAACCAGGTGGAATTATATAGATCAATTCCAATCCAATGCATATTACTGTCATGACACCATTTTGTGATGCTATTGAAGACTTCTTGAAGTCTATCACATGCTGTTTTAGGGTCTTTATATATGGTAAATATAGTGGTGATATCAGCATAAATTAATATTTTACAATAGTATCTACATCCTAACCCACATAAGACATTGACATCTACATTTCATCTAAACAACGCAGAAGCGAACTACCATCCAAGGCTATTCCTCAAGGGACATGAACTACAATATTGTGCCAATACCAGTTATTTAGGAGTAACATTGGATAGGTCTCTTACGTACAAACATCATCTGCAGAAAACCGCCGACAAACTAAAAAGTCGTAATAACATTCTCCAACGACTGGCTGGAACTTATTGGGGAGCGGATGGAAACACTTTACGGACAACATATTTGGCCTTGGCCTATTCAGCAGCAGAATACTGCTCTGGTATCTGGCTTAATAGTGCTCACACACAGCTAGTAGATTCACAACTTCGCCAAACCATGCGGATCATAACTGGTACACTTCGTGATACACCGATCAAATGGTTACCGGTACTCAGCAATATAGTACCTCCACATATCAGGAGACAGAAGCCCCTTTTTCAGCTGTGGACAAGAATGTTGAAGAATGAACATCTACCTGTTAAAGAGGATATCAGACAGAAATGCACACGCCTTAAGTCTCGTCAGCCTGCTTGGAAGTCGGCTATGAAGTTAACATCCAGCTCCTTCAACTCCACTTCTAAGTGGTCAACAGAGTTGTCTTTATCCCCCACCTCGTGCAATAGTGGACATTAATAATCCATCTACAAAACTGGCAGGCTTCGATCTGCCACGCTGCACCTGGAGTAGACTAAATCGCATGAGATGTGGAGTAGGTAGAACCAGGGGCGGTTCGACCTTGTACATCTAGGGGGGGGGGGGAGGTGATTAACATTGCCGACTATACGTTAAAGAAAACTGAGCAACGGGAGGGAAAGGGAGAGAGAGAGAGGGGGGGGAGGGCAACAGTACACAAGACAAATATACTTAATTAATGGCTTTCATTTAAAATGTATTTTATTAGTTCCAGAATTTTGATTCGCAGGAAAATTTTATAAATGAACAAAATAAGTGTTTAAATATTACATGAATTAAAAAATCTAGTTATTCTTTCTAAAACCCTACTCTACGATGTTTTAGCAAGGACTTCTTCTCCACTATCTCCGTAATTTCAATGTCGTCGACGTTATCTTTCGTTGAAAACAACATCATGAGGGAGTTTTTCTATCAGCGGGTATCTTGAAAATTATGTGGAATGGCTCTAGCAAAGAAATTAATTTTGCGAGATTGTCTTGCACGCTTGTAGTAAATACATCCACATCCTTTCTGTAGAATGTAAGAAAAGAAATTTCTGCTGTCGTTTCAGCATTCGCGTCGTACTTCTTTGCAAGTCGCCGGATCCTGTGGTGCTTTAAGAAGTCTTCCTCCGCATTTACAGTACTAGCATACTTTTCGCAAATGACGATGCGTTCATCTTGCCGTCGTCGTTGATATCTTCAAAAGACTTCAAAGCGCTCTGAATCAGCTGCTTCGCGTCTACTACATTCAGCTCCTCCGCTTCTAAAAGTTCGGTTACGTCCTTAATTTTAAACATGATGTTTTCGGTAAAGTACATGCCGCAGATAAAATCAAAGTAGAAGCTTTTTGTGCAAGCCTGGCGCAAAATTTCGGGTTTTACTGTCAAATTCAGAATCGAATGAGGTTTTCATTGTTTCCAATGCTGTGACTATCTCTTCATAAGACGTAGAAACAGCTCTCATCGATTCGGCGCGCGCAGTTCACCTCGTTTTTGATAAATTCTTAAGTTGAAGTGAATTTTCAATTTTATCCAGCTCTTTCTGCAAGTTTAAATGTTGTTTCGAGTTACCCGAAAAAATAACGTACAATGCTTCGAGAGTGTCAAAAAACTCTCGGATAAGTTCGCTAGCATTACAAGCTGTCTCTACGAAAATGTTTAACCTGTGAGCTTGGCATGGAACCTACAGAACATATATTTTGCACTTCTCTGATAGCTTTTTCTGAGTGCCGTTGTATATGTCAGACATGTTACTAGCAAAGTCATACTATTGAAACGCTAATTTATCGAGTGGAAATAAAAGTTCTTCTGAATTTAAAATTAAAAATATATTTTCAGCCTTATTTTTGTTAAAACAGCGTCTATTTTTAAAAGACGCTCCACAGGAACAAGCTCTTCATCTTTTTCGACGGCGTATCGGATATTTAACGCGAGGAGGTCTTTATGTGACATATCGGGAGTAGTATCTGCTATAACGGAGAACATACCGGCGTTCTTAATCTCTTCTGCAATTATTTCACGAGTTTTCCCTCCAAGAAGACGGATGAATTCATTTTGAGAGTCCTTACTCATATATGTAACCTTGTGCTTCAGTGTATTCACTTCTTCCAACCACCTATTCATGACCGGACTATGCCGTGAAAGTAACTTTACAATTTGCGTGAAGTTTCCATTATCTTGAGTGATTCCATCCTCGTGACTTCGGAAAGCCGAACCTTGCCGACAACGGGTTCTTGCAGTGTCAATAAGTATCTGGATAACTTTTTTGTGGAACTCCTTTTCTTTTTCTTCCTCAATTCTGATCGTCCGTAAATGTTAATCAAGGAGAAAGTCTAAGTGGCCTTTTCCATTGACGAAGTGGCACAAATCTGCCATAGCTGCTTGATGAGCTTCTGAGGTGAAGTGTTCTTGTAATTTGCCCTTTATCATCTTTCCGCGACTTTTCAATTTGTGTCACTGACGTACTCCCGCGTGCGACCATTCTTCACTTGCCGACGCCCTTCTTCGTCCGTTTGGAAATAAGCCACAGGCAAAACAAAACACCGCATCTTTTTCAATGCTGTACTTCAACATGATAAAATCCGTATACCAGGCCGGATTAAAGCGATGCTGCTTATTTTCTGGAATGTCTGGATTTGCTGGAAGTACACTAAGTTTTGGCTGGAAGGCCCCAAGCGAAGTCAGGTACAGTCGTTCGTTTGCCGTGATAATTCTTTTCCGTTTTGCAGGATCGCGATTAACAGGTAAATCGCCCGCTTGAATGTGTACTGTGTCCGCACGCATGTTATTTTCTTCCTCTCTTGCTCGTTGAAGCAACTGACCGCTTTCATCGTGGATTCTGGATAAGCAGTCATCATTTCTACCATAAAAAGTTTTGTGTTCGGAATAGCGACTTTTATTGTTTTCAAAATACCTTCAACTCTTTTGAAATGCGTTATAAACTCACTAACTTGGCCAGAAAAAACAATCCACGAAAATTCTCTACCACGCGGTGTAGGACCGTCAACACTACAACCGGCATCCGATGAAGTTCCAGCTGCTCGTAATTTGCGAACGTCAGATGTGTTGGGGGATATTGGTGGTTCAATGGTTAGCGATGAGCAACGGTGGTCAATAGCTCAACGGTAGACGATGGCTCAACGGTGGACGATGGCTCAACGGTAGACGATGGCTCAACGGTAGATTTTGATTTTAATTGTACCTTAGCTACCCGATGGGCATTAATTTCAACCCTTTGAAGACGTCGAGCGTCGCGGGGGTGCTTTTCCGGATATTGGTTCCATCGACAAAGTTACTTAGATTTGTCTCCTCCACCCCACCCTGGTTTTCTTGTCACTGGGTTTTAAAACACTCTGTAAGTTTTATTTAAATAAAAATGATGGTTTAAGAGAAAACCTCCCCCCCCCCCACAAAGGTAGACTTTTATGGATGTATCGGGCATTTTTTCTTGATAACACCATTAAACATAAACATGGCTGAAAAAATGCATGTATTTATTATATTATTATTACGTACGTTTCATGGGTACGCGATGCTCCGTGAAAATGTTCCGTGCCGGCGAAAACTCACGTCCCTCTGCTACTGTATTTGCACCTAGTTATCACTGTAAAAATTGCTGGTTCAGGAACGATTGCTTTCGCTCATTCTCAGTGACCACTGCACTGATCATAGTGAGCACACCACCCCGTGAGGAACCTAGGAACCATAATCCAGTCAATTTTGTCACAATAGCGTGGATATGCGACGACGCGCCGAGACAAGCGGTAGCTTGTCATAACATTCCTCCGACAACATCTCAATGAGTTGGCTTGACCTCAAGTTATCAATGTGCTCACCAACACCTTTTGTCTAGCCACATGGTACAGATGCTGGGCTCGCTTCGCTGTGAAGTTGAGTCGCTCTGCATAACGAACGCGGGATATTACTCCCACCCAGGAACGTGCCGATGAGTTCGTCCCTTGTCCTTGATCCCATATTGCTCAACTGTCATTCTTTCTTCAGTTTTCATACACAGAAACGAAATGGCAAGTGGCAGCCGGTGCACCGAGATCTGGAAGTGAAACTTTTAAAATGGCTGCACGAAATTATTGCTGCGTCCGATTGTGTCGACTGTCGGTAAAAATGCTGACTGTCAGTATTTTTTTTATTTTTAGAAATAGGACCAAATCGTATATGGCCATGCCCCGTTTTGCTTTTTTAAATGCTGTTTTGGGAAATGTTACGACTTCTTCAGGATTTGCCGACTGCCGTGATGTCGTATTTGCCGACTGAGAAAATATCTGAGGGGGGTGAGACACCCCCCCAACTCCCCACTCGAACCGCCCCTGAATACATAAAATATAAAACTAAACTTTCAGGTGCGGTTTCGTAATTCAAAGTATCCAAACCAGGTTACCGTTCGGGATTTGATAAGTAAATTTTGTGTGGCCGGCTCTCAAACTAATCCCAAAACGATAGATGAACTTAAAGTGAATATAATTATTTATGTGCAGTCCATTACATAATGGAATCCCTGGCACTACCAAGCGACCGCTGCCCAGCCATTTGGCCTGGAGATATTGTGGTGACGCGTGGTCAGCACATCGGTCTCCTCGGCCGTTAATCTTGTTTTCGTGACCGGGGCGCTGCCTCACTGTCAGACAGCTACTCAATTGTCCTCACGAGACTAAGTGCACCCCGTCCCAGCCCTCACGTCGGTTTCTCAAATCCCAGATGTAGCTGGGAATCGAACCCGGGGCCTCCTGGTGAGAGGCAGGCGCGCTACCCCAACACCACGGGGCCGGCTGCAGTCCATTACGTAAGAAACTTCAGTGAAAGTCTTCGACAATATGTGTAGATGTGTTGAAGTCTGTCTTCGAATACAAGGACAACACTCCTAGCATCTGTTATGAATGGCTGTGGTGAGTACAAAGTTAGTTAGTTAGTTATTAAATAATTCATGTTTTGGGGTAATGCCGTGTGTATTTAGAATAGAACCATACGTTTCGGAGAAACCTTGCCTCCTCTTTCAATGGAATCAAACAATGTGGCCTAAGAAAGTGTATCAATGAGATTACAAAAATTACATAAAATATAGATAAATTCCTCGGTTCGTCACCAGAGACCAGCTGCCAGAAATTACTGTACGGACCATGGAAGAACGGCGGACAGAGTAGTAACTAACGAGAAGGTAAAGGGGTGGGGTGAAAATATAGAGACTCCTCGAAGAATGAGGATGTCCAAAGGAAAAAAAGGGTGGGGGGGGAACTGGTAGCCAAGTGTCACTTAGCTGATATCCAGTGTCTCTGTTAAAATTAATGGGATTTTTACGAATTTCAACTGCCTCCCTTATGATTCTAGACCTGTTGTGCTTAACAAGGGCAAGCGCATGAGCATCCTTGAAACATACATTGTGCCCTGAAGACAGGGCATGTTCAGCTATAGCTGATTTGTCAGGTTGGTTTAGACGGATGTTCCTTTGATGCTCTTTGATGCGAGTTGCAATTTACCGTTTTCTTTGTCCAATGTAGACTTTTCCGCAAGTACAAGGGACTTCATACACCCCAGGTTGTAGTATTGGGGACAATTTATCTTTGTTTAATGCTAAACGTTGTCCAATTTTCGTCATAGTGCCGAAAAGTGTTTTTATCTTGTGCTTGCGGAGAATCTTAGCAACGCGGTCAGTGGTGTTGTGAATATAAGGGCACGATGTATGTTTCAAGGATGCTCATGCGCTTGCCCTTGTTAAGCTCAACTAGTCTAGAATTATAAGGGATGCAGTTGAAATTCGTAAAAATCCCAATAATTTTAACGGAGACACTGGCTATCAGCTAACTGACACTTGGCTACCAGTTATTAAGGATCAAGGAAGATATTTCCTCTGAGTCTCTCTGTTCTTCACCTATTTCAAATTGTACTCTTTTTCCTCTATGGCTACAGAGCCTGGATTTGATCTCCTTTGTTCGTCACTGGAGGAGTTTCCATCTGTTTTTTCGCCGTTGCCTGTATGACGTTAGGTATCGTTCAGATACACTTCCCTTTTGTTTATGTTTCCTTATATCCATCTAACCCTCCCACCTCCCCCGCCCCCCCCCCCCATTTTCTTTTGGACATCTTCATTCTTCAAGGAGTCTCTATATTTTCACCCCGCCCCTTTTACCTTCTCCTTACTTACTACTCTGTCCGCCGTTCTACCATGGTCCATACAGTAATTTCAGGCAGCTGCTCTATATTTTTTGTAATTTTTATAATCTCATTGATATACTTTCTTTGGCCACATTGTTTGATTCCATTGAAAAAAGGAGGCAAGGTTTCTCCGAAACGTATGGTTCTGATCTAAATACACACGGCACTAGCCCAAAAATCATGAATTATTTATATAATCTGGGCCGTGAAAACCTTAATATACACATTAGTTTGTTATTGTTGTTTTAAGGGGAACTACGAGGCCATCTGCCCCTGAGTACAAAGTTTACTGTTTGTTTAGATACACTCATGGGCAGATGACCTCGTAGTTCCGCCCCTTAAAACAAAAATAACTACCTAACTTGTTTTGATACATGCGGCAGCCGTGCTGATGATGCTACCTCGCTGTGGAGCACCCTGTTTAGAATAGCGTGGGTCTGGGAGACACACCAACATGGTGTAACGAGATTTAACCCTAGCACTTCACATGTTCATATTCCCCACTTTTTAGTGTTTTTCGTTTTCATACATTTCATATATTATTTCATTTTTTCAATTCATTACCCTTTTCATTAGTCTTAATTAACTAAGAGTGGTTTATTTCATCAATAACATATATGTTTTTTATCATTTCATTATAAACTACTGAAAAAAATTAAAGCACCATTTTTTGCAAAGGCCACCGAATTTTGAAAAGTTGACCGCACAAGCTCTAAATCTCATTATGACGTTTGTCCTGACGCCTACCAAGCATATGCTTCATCACAACTCCCCAACTTGAGTAGATTCGGGGTAGCGCCCCCACAACCAGCCCATTTTCGAAAACCACAAATTGAAGTTTGCGAAAAACGCTGTATGACTTGTCGCAGATTGCCAAAGCAGTCGAAAATGAATGAGTCTTGCTCTTAAAGGTTCCACAAACACGTTGAAGTCGTTACATTTGACGTTTGGGCATTTTCATCCCCCTTCATCATCCCCTAAACATGGACTACCATTGGGGGCGTCTGAGAAGGTACCGGGTGTGTCTAACCACCTGAAAATCCACACACCGTCCTCAGTTGCTGATTGCAGTGAGTTCTTAAGGCCTCCGGCAATGTTCACCCCCCCCCCCTAACACCCTCAACTGGCATGGGACCAAACCACCCCGTCTCGATTCACCCCTAAGGAAGGTTTTAATCGAGATGTTTATCAGTGCTGCTAATGGGGGGGGGGGGGTCTTCCCCTAACGTTTCAAAAAAGAGCTGTGCCTGTGTCACCACCCCTTCCCCTGCAACTCCCTTTTGTATGATTTTTCGAATCAGACCCTTTTTAAGGGCTGAAACGAGGTCTTAATTGCTCAAAGGGCTGTAAAGGTCCTTAGAAGTAGGGGAGACACGAAATCAACCCCTTCCGATCGTTGATTGACATTCCATCCACCAAACTTGACATTTTTGCACACTGAACCCTGTCTGGACGCGTAACGCGTCATGGCAGAGTTTTTAGGGTTGGATGAAAATGAATCTTATGGCCTGCAATCGATCCCAAAACAGCAAGTTGCATGGGAATTTATCGGTAAGGTGGCAAACGAGACCAAAAGTTTTCAAACAAGTTAACAGCCTCTAGTAAGTACGCCCTTCATAGGCAATGAATGCCATTTTGTTTCTTCGCCAGCTATCGATTGAAGTAACCCATTGCCGATCATAGGCAACCCGCACACACAGACGTGATGTGGGTTGCCTATGCATGGGCGTACTTACTAGGGGCTGTTATCTTTGTTGAAAACTTTTGGTCTCGTTTGCCACCTTACCGATGAATTCCCATCCAACTTGCTGTCTTGAGCTGGATGGAATGACACTCAACGATCGGAATGGGTTGATTTCGTGTCACCACTACTTCTACGGACCTTTACAGCCCTTTGAGCAATTAAGATCTCGTTTCAGCCCTTAAAAAGGGCCTGTATCGAAAAATCATACAAAAGGGTATAGCAGGGGAAGGGATGGTGGCACAGGCACAGCTCCTTTTTTGAAACGTTAGGGGAAGACCCCCCCCCCCCCCATTAGCAGCACTGATAAAACATCTCGATTAAAACCTTACTTAAGGGTGAATCGAGACGGGGTGGTTTGGTCCCATGCCAGTTGAGGGTGTTAGGGGGGGGGGGGGGTGAACATAGCTGGAGGCCTTAAGAACTTACTGCAATCAGCAACTTAGGACGGTGTGCAGGTTTTCAGGTGGTTAAACACACCCGGTACCTTCTCAGACGTCGCTAATGGTGGTCCATTTTTAGGGGATGATGAAGGGGGTTGAAAATGCCCAAACATCAAATGTAACAATTTCAACGTGTTTGTGGAACCTTTAAGAGCAAGACTCATTCATTTTCGACTGCTTTGGCAACCTGCGACAAGTCATACAGCGTTTTTAGCAAACTTCAAATAGCGGTTTTCGAAAATGGGCTGGATTTGGGGGCTTCCCCTAAACTACTCAAGTTGGGGAGTTGTGTTGAGGCATATGCTTGGTAGGCGTCACGACAAACGTCATAATGAGATTTAGAGCTTGTGCGGTCAACTTTTCAAAATTTGGTGGCCTTTGAAAAAAGTGGTGCTTTTTTTAGCAGAATATATTATTTATTATATATATAGCATACCGTATTTCATTGTCTAGTTTAGAGACTGATTTCTGACAGTTGTAGATTTTGTCAGAAGCTATTACTAGTAGTAAGTTGCTTTGAATTCCCAAGTCCGGGAAAGTTTGTTGCTCAATTCGGACCAATTTAGACTAGATGATTAGGAGTAGCTCACTTGTGGGAACACCGAGGATCCCAAACCTGGTTTATTGTATCTTGGTAGCGTCTTGATTTTAATTTGATTTGGAGATGGCTTAATGACGCTTCGTATCTGATTGGCCGAATCACGAGTTTGACCCACGTGTTCGAACAATTTGATATAAGCTCGTGCAAACATGTCTGGTGCTGACTATTATTCAGAATCTGTTACTCGCCATTATGTCGGTGAGCTGTTAGACGCTTTATTCCCATTCTTCGTGAAGACTTAGTATGTCTGTATGAGATTGTTTTAATTGAAGTACTCTGTACTTGTGTAAAGAATTCTTCTTTGTAGTTTTCACGCTGAAGCACTGTGATGTGTGTTCAGATTTGCGTGACTTGTACATTGCGAAGTCAGCCCCTAGGACTGTTCGTAATAATTAGAATACATTCATGAAATTCAATTGACAGTTAGTCAAGTTAACGAGAAACAGTCAGCCTGGAACTCTTCCCAATTCGAGCAGATGAGATAACGGCCCGATATAAGACCAGGTCTCAGATCTTCGGTTTTCTTATCTCAAGCGGAAATGTTAGCACGTGCATCGTATGCCACATCAGGACGAGACATCCAGTAATTGTTAACATCATCCTACCAGGTCTTCTTTGTGTATTCAGTATTTTGTGTCAATTTCGCTTATGTCCGAGTCAAATATTAGGAAGTTGATAGTGTAAGGCATAAACCATGGCGAATTATAACAATTTCAGAATATAATTAGATCTTACCAGATTGTAGTTAATTATGGGTTTGACCTGCAGACCATCAATATTACGTGTATGAATATAGTGTGCTCAAACACCCTACGCACCCCGTGTGTTTATAAGAAGTGGAGTTGAGAGGTTACAACTTGGTCACCCAACTGCGAGGAGAATGTTAAAGAACCGGATCAGTTACAATGACATGTTCCAAAGGGATGGAAATCACAGTAGGGAATTGGGGAGGGAATGTGGCCGAGACAGGTTGACCCACGGAAGAGTATTATTGTGATTAAACAGTTGTAACATCCTCCCTACTCAATTCGACCACTGGGAAGATGGTGGCCCGAAGATCTCAAGTGCTTAGCCTGTGGCACGCCTGGAAACTCTCCGGCGGACGACGACAGGCATCCACCTCTTCTGCAGCCTCCAGCGAGCAGAACGTTCCCGCAAAGACACCCTTCCAAAACGTTGCCAGCAAAGTCCCTAGGATGACTAGCGGTGACCCGGACGACTCACCTGAATCCATTCCAGTGCCCGACTCTGGCCACCAACCGCACACCAGGACAAACCAAGCCCAGGACCGCAGCCCTAGAGCTCGAGACACGTAGAGAGGTTAAACACACTAATTCAGAATATACGTATTTTGGATTCCAATAGGTTCCGTTTTACTTAATCTCCTCACCATCGTGCACCAGCCTGAAACAAAGCTTACGGGCTATCCGAGCCTCTTCACTGCGTCGTCCGATTATAATATCAGTCGGTTTCCAAACTCAAGCGAAAGAGAATATTAAACTGACTAACACACTCCAAACAGAGAAGACCTGATTTTTCATCGTTACAAAGCATGATACATACAAATATTAAAACACAATATTCCCTCCTCGCCCACCCCCTCCCCCACCTACCCCCACTGGGATTTCCCAAGCAATTTGGGGCATCGAGATACATGAACAGAAATAGTAGTATGGCATGGGCGACACACCAAAGGGATGAAAATCATCCAATAGGTTCCGTTTTACTTAATCTCCTCACCATCGCACAGTGGGTCAAAATCGAAATCTAGGGGGACAAAATTATTTTTACGTTTTAATCATGAATTTAGAGTGAAAGCAACGTATATAATTTGTTTACTTCATAATAAACATCAGTAGACATTTTTCAAGCTACGTCTACACATGCAAGAAATTGTCTATGACTAGGAGTTGTATAGAGCAATCAGTTATCTCTTCAGAACAATTTTCTACCCCTAATTTACTTTAAAAAAAGCCAAAAGTTCCACTTTTGACATAATCGTTGAACCCAGTGCTTCAAACAGTTGTAAACGTGTGAGAACTGGTTAGCGCGGCATCTTCTAAAACGTACAATAACTAAGGAAGTTGCAAAAAGATGCAAAAAATCTTATAACAGGCGTCAACTACAAGACTTTATCTACATTTTAACATTAAGTAGAAAGTGACGCGACATACTAAAAATCTAAGTGAAAATATAATTTTAAAAATAATATTTAAATATTATATAATGCAAATATGGCTAAAATTACGTAACAATTACGCCCATTAATAACTGAAACACGTTACTAAGATCATACCTTCAGCTGCATGATCCATCTTAAAGCATCACACTAACCACAATGACAACCTAACCACAGCCACTTACATTCACCCACCAATTCAGACTGCTCGAACAGTGGTGACAGATTTACACTAAGATGCGTTTATATCCCAGAATAGCGGCAATTATATGAGAATACTGTAGAATTAATACATTTTGATTTTTAATTATGAAAATAAATAATTTTGTCCTCCTAGATTTCGATTTTGACCCACTGTGCATCGTGCACCAGCCTGAAACAAAGCTTACGGGCTATCCGAGCCTCTTCACTGCGTCGTCCGATTATAATATCAGTCGGTTTCCAAACTCAAGCGAAAGAGAATATTAAACTGACTAACACACTCCAAACAGAGAAGACCTGATTTTTCATCGTTACAAAGCATGATACATACAAATATTAAAACACAATATTCCCTCCTCGCCCACCCCCTCCCCCACCTACCCCCGCTGGGGTTTCCCAAGCAATTTGGGGCATCGAGATACATGAACAGAAATAGTAGTATGGCAAGGGCGACACATCAAAGGGATGAAAATCATAGTAGGAAATTGGGAAGGGAAAATGGCCGAGTCAAGTCGACCGACGGAAGATTATTATTGCGAGAAAACAGTTGTCACATCCTGCCAGTATGTAACCGCTGAACAACAAGCACAGCAGTCGTTTTCCCCTCTTCCCTTTCTTGAAGAAGAAACACTCAGAACCTGCCGTTGAGTGGAGTGGATCCAAAACAATGCGACAGTTTGAGGGGATAATGCCTAACTCTCAATTAACTATATATGTTATTTATAATTTACTGTAAAATTAAGGGGTATGGGAACAGGTGGAATATTATGCGCAGCGCCATGGGTACCGATTTTTGGAAATAGATACGCTTGGTTGAGGTGTCCTAAACGGAACCAATGAAATAACATTAACTAACACCCTCCCTACCGATAAAAGTCATTTGGGTAAGGTTATACACGCGCAAACATACGCTAACGTGATGAACCCAATAATTCCTTATGTAAAGTTAGATTTGGCATTGGTAAAAGGATTCTGTGATAAATCAAGAATTTGGAAGCTTTTGGGGGCATTTTTATGGGATTTATAACTTCGAGAATCGAACGGGAGAGTCGACGCATAATCATGCTTCATTTTCAGTGAGAGAAAGGATTAATGTTTAATATATTGAAAGAACGACCTGTAGCTGCATCTAGGGAGACGTTAAAAGCTTTGATAAGAGGCAGCGACTTGTTTTTGTTACTACGAGGAAAAGGTCACTGGCAAAAAAAAAAAAAAAAAAAAAAAAAAAAAATATTACGCACAATTTGACACATGGCAGAGACACGGGTCAAGCGCAGACACCACAAGACTGAGAGAGGGAGAGACCACGTGATTTAATCGACCACTAGGGATATGATTGTATAATAGTAATACCACTTTAATTGCTGTTATATGTACTTCTGGATCATAAGTAAAAGAAAAAAGGACTTGGTTTGATAGATGACAATTTGAGCAATACTTTGGTATTGTTGGAAATGAGAGGTTGGTTGGATGGTTCTTAAGTTTAGGGGCTGCGACAACGCGGTCATGTAGCACCGTGTTCTTTGGGTGTGTGCAGAATCTGTCTGATAACCGGTGTTAATTGTGATGACTGTATTAGTGTGTGTTATCTGTTTTTAATTCAAGTAAGGACTGCAGACTTTTGAATTTTTCAAATAGTTCCTACTTTTGCCGCCAAACGCCACCGTAAACGACTACTAGTTCAGAACTTAGCTACCAGATGCCACCGCAATCGGCTCTTGGCAACGAACGTAGTAACCTAAGAGCGTTATTTACATTCTTAACCTATACAATTTAGCTTCACACAGGTGTAATTAGTGGAAGGTTCTTTAACATGCCATAAATCTATGACATGGGACAGCCGGCTTTACTTCCCCTCCGAAGGAAGGCATAGAGGGATTTTTAACTCTCTTAAAAGATCCGACGACTTCGACCGGATTTGAACCAGCGAGTTTGGGCATAGAAGCTCAGCATGCTACCGACTACGCCACCGAAGCCGCCTGGAAATGAGAAGAAAAGATCAGCAAAATTATTCTACAAATACGTACAGATTTGAGCGAAGAATTGGAAAGGCCAACGTATGGGTTTGAAGTGATGCTGTTCTCTTTGAAATGTCTTAAGTGATAGAGCCTTAGATTATGTGAGAAATGTTATTTGAACGCATCCAAGCTTACTTCTCCGGCCAACTATTTGTGATCGCCGATGAATATTAGTAAAGTGAATACTGTCAATTACGAAATATTACGAGTTTGAAACATATTATTGAAAGTGAATTAATAATTCGCCACGTTGAATATACTGCATTAAAAGTGAACTTGAACATTCTGGAAGTGAAAATCCAGCACACGAGAAGTGAAAGACTTAATGAATTTTCATCATCGGAAAATTTCCCAACTACAAGGACAATATATTTTCGAATATTATTCTACAATTACGATTTGGGAAGCACTAAGTATCCAAATAAATACGTCGAGAAATTCTACAACGAACATTCGTTGAAAATCAAAATTTATTGAAACTTTGGAAATTATTGTAATTATTCTACAAACTTCAAAAATGACAGTTCAGAATCCTGAGTTAAAGGGGATGTCTGTAATTAGATCAGAGAAAGTGGAAACGAGTTTATAATTTGCTATACAGAGGGAAGCTGAGTAGTTGGATATTACAAGAATGGAAGGAGTGACATAGAAATTCCAAAACCATATCCAAAATGGAATTGCACATCAGAACTTCAAGCATTTCAACCATGAAGATCGAAGCTGAGGTCCAACTAGAAACAAGAAGATGTATACTAGAAAGAAGCAGATGTATGAGGTACGAGACCCAAGTTGCAGACCCGATTGAGGAAGAATGGGGAAGAGATCAAAGCAGACACCAAAGGGACGAGTCCAATATCCATGAGGATATTACCAGCTGATTTCATTAGTTCCTAGTCTAAGGAAGAAGAAGTCAATTCTTATTTATGTAGATAGTTGGAGCATGTAGATATCGTGGAAGACTATTTATAATAGGATTTTATTTCGATTTGTGTGATATTAAAATATTTTGGATTAGTTAGGAGTTTATTATTCTATTTGGAGTGTTTTTGGATTTGTAGGAAGATTTAGGATTTTATTCTATTTTTGTAAATTTAATGGTAATATTTATTGGAGATTTTTCGACATTAGTTAGGTTTTAGGATTAATTATTGCAACGATACGACGATATTATGAGCATATTTTGGAAATGTCATTAGAAGATTTTGACTACAGACGAGTAGAATATTATTATAAGGAAATAGGATTTGATATTTGCAAAGACACGACAATTGCCCCCTTCCCTTCTAGAGAAGAAGATGCATAGTGAAGTGAACTGTAGCGTAGTGTAGTGAACTACAGTGAAGTGTAGCAAGTGGAGTGAAAACTTGTACACAACTCATTAGGACTTGCTCGCCTAACGAGTTAAAACCAGAGCACGTCCCTGCTCGCAGGAGACCTTTGCACTTATGGGGTTATCTAGGCTATATTTATTTATTTATTTATTTAAACAAATGTTAAGGTCTATGTGACTTCTTATAAAATTTGAGATGATAGAATTGAGATAGACATTGCAGTGAGATAGATTGCCATGATGTATAATTGAGATAGAATAGAAGGGCATAGAGATTTATTCTATGATGATGAGTATCTTATTTACGATAGATAGAAGGAATTTGATGAAGTTAACTCAGTTGAGAACGGTACACTGAACCTTAACAATGATATTGTAAGATCATTTGTTGTGACATTTTGTTATTATTATTAATAATAATATGAAACAGACAGGAATGAGGAGAGACATGAAAGGTACTGTTAGTACAGAAGCCTTGTTAGGATTGCAGAGGTTATTAAGATTGCAATTATTTAATAAGTATTCGATGAATGTTAAGAAGGCATGTTGAAGTAATGATTATTTGAAGTTGTATATTATGAAGTGATATGAAGTTATAAGCACATGGTTTATTTATATTGAAGGAAGGGCTACATAAAGGTATACAATGTGAAGTTATGAATGTGCCCAGTATATGAGAGGAGCACGATGAGATATTTTATGGTTATTAATGACGAAAAGGAACTTCATATAGAAAGGAATTAAGCAAGAGCTTAATAATTATGGTTATAATTGAATTAAAAGTGTTCGTTGATAATAAATGTAATGTAATAAATATAATGTGAAGATATATGCCACAGTTGAGATATGAAAGAATGCCATTATTAGGAGGCTACAATTAGAGTGCTGTGTAAATAAAGCTGTTTAATGAAATTTGGAAATATTAATAACTTACATAAAGAAAATGTACTAAAGAAATTATATTATTTCGCAAGGAGATATCTTATTATTATTATTGTTATTATTATTATGAATTATGTCTGTAGAAATTTACCAAGCTTAATTGCTTCGGTAAAATTTAACCATTATAAGATGAACCAAAATCAGGGATAGTGATGTAAAGATCAGTGTAGTGAAGTGAGTTAGGGACATTCTTTGAAATGAACAAGAGAGAGTTGTATATAGAAGTTATTGTATATAGAAATATAGAAGTATACACTTCAGAAGTATAGATATAGCAATTTAGAAGTAGAATTAAGAATTGATATTTTGAATAGAAATTAGAACAGGAAAAGGAGTTATTTTTATCGATTAAAATAAGTGAATGTAAATTATGAAAGAATTAGTTGAACAGGGTGTTCAAGAAGGTATTTTGAAGTTTATTTATTATCTATGCGAAATGATTAGAAGAAGTGAAAGTTTAGATATTTTAATTTAGTATTATTATTATATTATTATTATACAGGAAAGATACCTCCTACCATAATTCCACCAAGGATTGATCCTCAACTCCTTATGGAGATTAAAGAACGATTTAAATATGACATCATGCAAAATGAAATGAAAGACTGGAACCACCTGAGGTCCACTATATGCGAAGAGGCCAATAACCTCGTACAACCTCGAAGGAAGCGACCCCATAGATGGTGCAATTCTGAATGAGACCTTGCAGTTGATGAGCGTGCTGCAGCTTGGATGAAGTGGAACTCGACAAAACGACAAGAAGATTGGGAGAATTTCACAGTGGTGAGGAAACCGTCGAGCAAGACCATAAAGCGTATGAAGACATCTTACGAGATGTCAAGACTGTAAAAGTTGGATGAAAATTTTAAAATGTATAACAACAGAAACTTTTATCGGACCATCAAAGAGGAACTATCTGGGTATAAACCACAATGTCTTCACTTCAAGGATACAGCCGGGGAGCTGGCCACCATTAACTGCGAGAACGTGGAACTTTTTGCAAACTATAAAGTGCGTTCAAAAAGTAACGAGCCGGAGGCCGGAATGCGCAAACCGGTGACGACATCGGCTAATCGTGGCGTGTGTAACGAGGTGTTAAGGGCCGAGCCCTTAGGGCTCAGGACCCTACGACCCTAAAAGGGAGAGAGGACCTACACCACTTACCTCACACGCTGGACATCAACATCTAAACCCTCGACCACCAGAATGCTCCAAAAACACCTAAACACCTTCTTCTACCCAAAATCCGCCCCAGGCTGGGAATATAACAAGCCTATACATTTTCTTTACACTGTAAGGAGACGGCCACCTGACACGAGGTGGTTAGTCAACACCTTACATCAGACATACACAAAGACACTATCGCCGGTATTTGGGGCATCAACAATGACGACCCGCCGACTCAGCAACTGGAGAACCTTTAAGAGGAAGGCCCCGAGGAGACCGAATATCTGTTGCGGCCCACGGCTCTGTGCATCTGTTACCAGCTCCGACGCATCGTCATCACCAGGTGAGGGAGTGTGTTCAGACTTCCTCATTAACTTGTAATCCTTCATCCACACCTACACTTACAATTGTATTATATTTGTCCCTCACTAAAAGGGACGCCACAATTACCATAATTGATCAAATAAATACCGATCAGTAACCTACACTCTGTATATCATTTCACACTGACTTTACACCTGTACGCCCAACCTGTTCTTTTCTAATTGTCCCTGACCGTGAATACTAGGAAGTGCAACGTCAGGTATTCCATTGTGCTCAGCATAGTAGTAAGTCAGCCAGCGGCCGAGCTGCCGACTCTGCAGAGAGGCTCGCTCCTACTCGCTCATATTTAATCGCTACTCTTAGTTAATAGCTCCCTCATAGTCGCACATCTCTTGGCAAGTAATCGCACCTCCATAGATTTGTACCCCCATTACATTACATACTTTTACCAACACGTACACTTGCAGTTTCAACCAATTACGCGGGAACTCGCACCCTTCAGGAAGCCACCCCTAAATTAGACATCAACACTCACTTGTTCATCCCATCCCCTAACACCGGGATTGAACAGAGGTGTGGTTCCGACCAGAGAGTGGAAGGTCACAGCCCGTAGCTAGAGGGCACATGTGCACGTCACATGACGATACAAAGCGAGCAGCAGCATGCACCTATCGTCCAACGCTGCCAGTCGCATTGCAAACAGTGACATGGAGGCATCAACCGAAGAGCAAAGAGGTTCGGTTTCTGACAGCGGAAGGAGTAGGGGGAACGGACATTCATCGCCGAATGCCACAAGTGTACGGCGAACACTGCATGTCCCTTGCAAGGGTCAAGGCGTGGCACAAGCGCTTCAGGGAAGGACGGGTGTCGTTAGCCGCTGATGCCCGGTCTGGGGCACCCCCCTGCATTGCCGATGACAACGTCGAGCTGGTAGATGCACTCATTACCCAGGACCGCCGAGTGACATTGAACGCCATAGCCGCCGTGGTCGCTCCACGACAATGCACCACCTCATACGGCCAACACAGTCGCAGCACTCCTGCAGAAATTCAAATGGGAGGTTCTCGGCCACCCTCCATACAGTCCAGATCTCTCTCCCTGTGATTACGCCAGTTTGGTCCCCTGAAAAGTGCCCCGGCTCGTTACTTTTTGAACACACCTTATACTTTGAACAATTGCTTAATTGCGAAGAGCCCACAGACAGATTGCCTGTTGAAGATCCTCCAGAGATACACCTGCCATCTAACCAACTGTGCAGCAAGCTGTTAATGCCATCAACTCTCTTAAGAACTAGAAGGCACCCGGGGAAGATGTCATCATTGCATAAGCCCTGAAAGCAGGTGGAAATACGATTGCAGAGGCCCTACACCAGATCTTAATCGAATGTTGGGAGACTGGCAGGATCCCTGATGACTGGAAATCAGCTATCATACACCCTTTACATAAGAAAGACGATCACAGTTATGTCAACAACTACAGGGGGATATCTCTGCTGTCAATAGCATACAAAGTGTTCTCCAGGATTTTACTGGACGATGTTGAAAGTCAATGTGATCAAACAATTGGTGAATATCAAGGAGGAAGGTACCGAGCAGATCTTCAATCTGAAAACCATTCTACAACTAAAACAAATAAGGAGTACAAACATCACTGTGGTTTTCGTCGACTTCGCAAACGCTTATTATTCCTTCGTCCGCAAGACACTCTTATCAATACTCCAAGAACGAGGTGTGGAATATCACACGCACCCTCATCAAATAGACTCTCACGGATACAACCTCTAAGTTGAAGTTCAGAGGAGAACTATCTCTGAGTTTCAAGATCAAAATCGAAGTACGACAGGGTGATGGCCTCTCCCCCATTCTGTTTAATCTGGTGCTTGATAAAGTCATCAGACCTGGGAATGCACATTGAGGAATCTAGGAATCAAAACAGTTGCCATTGGAGCTGGGACCCGAAGAATCGATATCAGGTGCCTTGCCTTCGCAGATGACATTGCAATCATAGCCAACACCTCTAAGGATGCTGTCATAGCTGCCCAAGCCCTGCACGAGATAGCGGTGAAGTCTGGATTAAGATATCTTACGATAAGACCAAGTACTTTGAGAATCGGCGCTCCGGAAGCACCCCTTTGACGACCATACATGGAACGATTGGAAGAGTCAATCGCTTCCGTCATCTTGGTGAATGGTCCATCCCAATGGTAGAGATGGCACCTCCATCTTAGCAAGGCGAAACAAACTCAACACAGCATACCAAATATCCCACAATTTGTACAACAAGAAATGCATTTCGAGGAATGCTACAATCTGTCACTACAGAACTGCTGCCAGACCACAGTTTTTGTATGCCGCAGAGGCCCTCATGATGAACAGAAAATGCACCACGGATTACCTGGAGAAAGACGAAAGACGTATCCTCAGGAAAATGGCCCGAGATTGCTCCCAGATGGAACCTACCGTTTGAAATCTAATTCTGACCTGTATCAACAGTTAGAATCAGCCAATACCAGTATGCGACGTAGGAGGCTAAAGTTCTACGGGCACCTACAACGAATGAACAACAGCAGGGCTCAAGAGATATTGGGTACTGAAAAGAGCATCGAAGAAGGACTAGTCATAAGCGCTCCGTAGTGGGCTTAAATCAATAATCATATTAGTATTTAATTAATTTTTAACAGAAGATTACGAGAATTATTTAATTTATTGTACTGATGATTAGTTTAATAAACTAGCGAGCAAGCTTTTTTTTGCCCGCACATTTTGATAGAAATAGTGCAACATTATTTTTAAAAGCGTTCCCTTATGAGTAACTTGTCAGCGTTAGACTGAAGTTTGCCTAGCTGGGGACTTCAATGTTTCTGCAATCCTTCTCCATCCTTGGATACTGACAAGTACCGAGAAGCAATATTCAGGCACAGAACACACACACATGCCCACGACTAGAAGTCAAGGTCATACATGTCATTACTCTTTACTGTGTGTATTATTATTATTTATTTATTTATTTATTTATTTATCGTATGGCTTTTAGTGCCGGGAGTGTCCGAGGACATGTTCGGCTCGCCTGAGTCTGTAGCTGCTTCCAGCGGACACCCTAAAGGGCGAGCTACAAGTTCCGTTCAATTTCAAGTAGTTCCAACTTTCGCCACCAGATATCAATGATACCTAGTGGTGAACGTTGGAACTTTGATAGAGCGTTCTGACGAAATCTAACCTAACAAATTTTGCTTTACACAAGTTTAGTCTGTGAAAGGATCTTTAACATGCCATAAATCTATGACATGGGACCGCCGGCTTTACTTCCCCTCCGAAGGGAGGCATACTGAAGGATTTTTAACGCTCTTAAAAAATCCGACGACTTCGGCCGGGTTTGAACCCGCTATCTTGGGCATAGCAGTTCAGCATGCTACCGACTACGCCACCGAAGCCGCTTTTACTGTGTGTTATTGATATTGTCATTAACACTTACCGTTGTTCAGTTTACTGGACATTAGTACACTGTGATGTTTATGATTTTTAGGGACATTGTGTTTGCCCATCATTTGCATCTCTTCCTGATTTTTAGCCTACTTTTCTCATTTTGCAAAAATTAGGAAAAAGTAGACTTATGAGATCGATCCGGGAAAATGTGTGTCTGTCTGTCTGTCTGTCTGTCTGTGTATGTGTGTGTGTGTCCCTATCAACTCCTAAACGTCTGCAGCTATTGAAACCAAATTTGGTCTGAGTAAAGATCTATACCTGAATATCTCACGGCCATATTTGAAATTGACATCAGTGCTACCAACTGCTGAAAAATAGGAATTGAAATTTTAGCTCTATGTTGGATATCTCAGAAGATATGCATGTGAACTATTCCAAAATTTGCACACATTATATACAATAACATTCCAGATGAATTTTCAGAAGTGTATACATGCCAGTGTAGCCAACATGATTCTAGACCTCCCGATAGTTCCAATTTCTAAATGCTTGTAACTTCTATACTCTCGATTGGATTTCAACCAAATTTCGTATGTACTGTGTGTACTACAACATATATGACTGTGCGTATTCTAGAGAGCCATCAGCGCTGCCAACTGTTTATAAATGCTCTCTCTATGTTTAACACCAATATCAATATATCAGGAAGTATGCAAGCCAACAGCTCTAAACTTTGCACACGTATAGTACCTGACATTCTACCTTAATTTGGTGTAACTTATATACATCAGTGCGTCCAACACGATTCTAAGCCTGCTGATAAGTCCAGGTTTCAAATGCATATAACTTCTATACTAACAAAGGGATTTCAACCACATTTCGTAAGTGCTTTGTGTACCATAACAGTTATAACTATGCGTATTCGTAAGAACCAGCAGGGCTGCCAACTGTTAATAAATGCTCTCTCTATTTGTTTAATCCTAATATCAATATTTCAGAAAGTATGCAAGCCATCAGCCCTAAATTTGCACACGTATAGTACCAGACATTCTAGATTAATTTGGAGTAAGTAATATACCTCGGTGCTGCCAACATGATTCTAAACTTTCTGATAGTTTCAATTTTTAATTATATGTAACCTCTATACTGACAAATGGATGTTATAAAAATTGGTACTATAATAAATCGTAATATTTCAGATTAATTCTGAGCATCACATACATGACATTGTTCCCAACATGATTTTACGTGCACTGATAAATCCAATATCAAACACCATGTAACGTCCATACTATCCATTAAACGTCAACCAAATTTTGTATGTGCATTCTGTACTTTAAGAGATGGAACTAAGAATATATTAAGAGTCACCAGGGCTGCCAACTGTACTAAGTTAATCTATTAGGCTACACTATTTCAGGTGTATTTCAAACTGCTATAAAGAGAAATTGAACAAAGCCACTTTCATATTATTTCCGTTCTACACAGTTCAACTTGTATAATTATAATATATACAGTAGACCTACATACTATAGCCCATTTAGAATTAGCCTTTAGATGAATACAATCTTGTAGCTACTGCCACTACAGTTTATAATAAAAGAATAATGACAGTAATACCATTATTAAAATGTAATAATCTGCTATCTACCATATCAGTTTGTAAAATTGCTGTCATATTTCCAAGAGGCAATAACTTTTGAAAATAAAATAATCTATATTAACACACGTAGAGAAAATGACTGACGCGATGTGAAAAAGACGAATTACGCTTTAAGGGCACTTGATACAAAAGACGTCACGCTACCGTGTCGAGTTTTCTTTGTTCTCCAAGAGAACAAGATAAAGGGAGTTGGTTCAGTGAGATACAGAAAAAACACTGCCTGGGATCTAAGGTGTGGTCGCTATGTAGAGATGTAACGATTAGCTCAGAATAGGGAGTCATGGACTGCTGCAACAAACCAGTCTAAAAGCTGAAGACTCCAACAACAAAAGTTACAACGCTCCATTAAAATTAACTAGGTTAAAGCTGTAACTCAAAGAAGAGAAACTATCTATGACAGTAAAGAATTCAACACCTGGGAATATACGCTGCTTTATTTAAGTTAATTGCTGCCAACGCAAACTGATAGTCAACGATTTCCCTTACTGCACTAAGAAAACCTGAGCATCACATATGCCGTTCCGGCAATAAATGAACATTTCTAATCGATTTCTTGCATGCTTGTACACATTGCACATGTTTATATTTTCATCAATAGATGGGCCTAGGAATCCATTATTAAAATTCGCTTCAATACCCTACACAATGAGTGACACGTTTCAATTTTGAAATAATCGATTCAAATCTTATTTATCATTTCAGGTCGATTGTTTTAAGTGATAACGATTACCGGAGGTGAAGTATGTGGAGCACCATGTACGATATGTACGGTACCGATTCTCAGAAGTAGAGATGCAGGCTTGAGGTGTCCTTAAAAGGAACCAATTAAATACCATCTTTAACCAACATCAACACTCTCGAGAGTAGCGTAGCCAAGATCGACCAATGAGGGGGCTTATAAATACTGCGGGAAAACCATAATTCGGGGAATTACTGGATATCTGTAATATGAAGCAACACAACTATCCCACATTCAAGATTTAATAACAACAGATGATCTCGCTGCTTCACCCCATACAACAAAATCATTCAAATTGGCATTAATTTACCCATAGAAATTTGTAGAAACTTCTTATTTATAATTAAGACTAGATTAATATTAACAATTTGCCTCATGCTATAAAAAGAGAGAAAGATAATTGTCCCGCTACGCGAGATTTGAAACTATTTGGCGCTAGGATTAGTTTGAAATAAGCTAAAAATAGCGATGGAAAAGCTAGATTGGCACTGGGAGGACGATGACATAATGTAATTACTATCTACAGTTTATTATTGGCTTAGTCTCTAACACTTACCATCTTGGGGTTTACTTGGATTTTCTAGACCGTTCTGATCATTTTCTAAAATAGTGTATCCGTCCTTCATTGGCATATCCTCCATATTTTTGGGAGAATTCTCCATGTTGTCATATAATACAGGGTGTCTATAAAAGAACTCCGGGGTTTTGAGACAAAATATTGTAATGAAGTAAAAAAGTTATATTAATGTTTAATACATGATCGGAAAGGTTGCATTTTCAAGTTTTTTTTAACAATTTAATAAAGTTCCATATGAGCCCCGTTAGTGGCACGGCACACATCGTAACGGTATTCCACCTCTTCCAATGTCCTGGCCAGCATGTCTGGGGGGACGGATGCCACACAATTGATTATTCGTTCCCTGAGATGGCCAACATCATGAATTTACTCCGCATACACAAGATTCTTGATATGCCCCCAGAAGAAAAAGTCCAACAGAGTCATATCCGGGCTCCTTGGAGGCCATAGCATAGGTCCTTCCCCTCCAATCCATCTGTTGCAGAGTAGAGCGTCAAGTGCCTCACGCACCCAACTCCAGACTGCGTCTTGTCAATGATTTCTTTGGGCTTCGAAGGCATGAAGCTTGGATTCTGTCAACATTCTCTTGTGACACACGCGGCCTACCCGGCGACTTTTGTTTTAAAACACTTTCTGTTTGTTTGAAAGCACTTAACCATTGGCGAATGGTTTTATCCGTAGGCGGGTCAACACCATAATTACGTCGAAATTTTCTTTGTACCGTAACAACAGAATTCGTTTCTATTAGCCAAATAACGCATTGATCCTTTTGTTGCGGCGTCGCCATAGCGCGGCAATCCAGACAGCACTGACTGCGGCTACGTTGTTTCAAGATCAACGTTCCGCAGCGCTGCCGTCTGTTGATGAAAACATTCCCAATTCGTATGAGTAAAACTTGATGAGCTACTCGTTTCAGAGAAATTAACTGCATTTTGCTATCTTCCACAGTTGTTAAGATATGAATTTTTAAAACCCCGGAGTTCTTTTATAGAAACCGCTGAAGGCAATCAAACAACAGATGTTAGATTTGAAAATGTTTCTGAGATGTACAGGAGTTAAGCTATCTGATATAAAGAGAAATTGAACCAAGCCACTTTCAAGTTATATACAGTACATAGGCCAATTTAGAATTAGCCTTTAGATGAAGACAATCTTGTAGCTACTGCCACTGCAGTTTATAATAAAAGGATAATTACAGTAATACCATTATTAAAATGTAAAACTCTGCTATCTACCATAACAGTTTGTAAAATTGCTGTCATATTTCCAAGAAGAAATAACATTTGGAAAATAAAAGAATCTGGCCTGCCACAAGTCTATAGGAAGTATAGCACAACTTTTAATCGCTAAATGTATACATCAGGTAATTATAACAAACTTTTCGTGTAGTGTATGAACTATTGTTTTAATTATCACTATTAATTAAGTATTATAAAGACATTCATAAAATAATTAATAAATTAAATTAAAACTAAACCATGAAGTCGACTATGCGAAAGCGTTCGAGTATATTTCTCTCAATAACATTTTTTTAATATTAAGAATATATATTATGGTCATGCTACCTCTCCAAGTTTTGATCCATTTGCTTTGACATGATGGATTACATCTCCACAGATGATTCACCCCTTAAAAGAAAATCATCAAAATAGTGTTAATGGACCCATAGAAATTTGTAGGTTTTATTTGAAACTTCTAAGTTTTAATTGAAATTAGATTCATTTTAACAATTTCCCTCCCGCTAAAAAATAAAAAGAAAGATAATTGTCCAGCTAGGTCAGATTTGAAAATATTTGGCGCTAGGCTTAGTTTGAAATAAGCTAAAAATAGTGGGAAAAAAGCTAGATTGGCAACTCTGGGAGGACGGAGTTATACAGTACGTTGTCATGAAGACGTGGATAGCCTCATACGGATATCCGGGCAGAACGATCCAAGAGGGTAGAGGAGTCTAACCCCACACAATAACGCCCGGCCTACCTCACCCCCCCCCCCCCCCCCGTTAGCTTCACTGCCTGTCGATAATAGTCTCTTTGATGACGCGGAAACCTGCACTCACACATATGCACACACACACACACACACACACATATACACTACCTGAAATGAAATAATGTACTGTAATTACTCTCTAAAACCGTTCTGTTCATTTTCTTTAAGTTGATGGTATCCGTCCATCATTTGCATCTCCTCCAGATTTTTTTTAGAATGTTCCGAATGTTATAAAAATATCTTAAGGCAATCAAAGAACAGATATTAGATTTGAAAATGTTTCTTAGATGTACAAGAGTTAACCTATCTGCTATAGAGAGGAATTGGACCAAGCAAATTTCATGTTATTTCCGTTCTATACAGTTCAAATTGTACAATTATATACAGTGCATACAATGGTCAATTTAGAATTTCCCTTTAGATGAAGACAATCTTGAAGCTACTGCCACTACCGATTATAACAAAAGAATAATGGCAGTAATACCATTATTAGAATGTGATAATGTGCTATCTAAATAGGACACAGAAAGCATCACATTCCTATAATCAAGTTCGGCACTTACTTTGGGACAATAATATACCCTTGGCAGGAAAGGCAATGTTGTACTTTGTTCCAATCCTTACTTATAGTATGGAAACATGTGCATTGCTAAGTAAGGATTACAGTGGAATTCAAGCCACAGTACCAGGAGAGACAAGATCAGAAATGAGGTACACAGAGCAACATCTGGCATCAGGGTCCCTGTTACCAACTTTCTGGGGAAACGCAGACTTCAGTGGTATGGCCATGTAATGAGGAAGGATAGCTCTAGAACGGCCAAGAAGTACTTGAAACTGAATGTCAGAGGGAAGACACCAAGAGGAAGACCAAGCAGACGATGGATAGAGACAGTTCGACCAGAGGTGGAGAAGAATGTTTTTAACTGGGACGATGTCCACGAACAAATTGTGTTCCAAGATCGGGCAAGATGGAGACCGCCTGTTTGCCACAACTGGGATACTGGAGATGGAAAATGATGATGATGATGATGAATCTGCTATCTACCATATCTGTTTGTAAAATTCCAGTCATAATTCCAAGAGGCAATAACATTTGGAAAATAAAATAATCTATATTAACACACGTAGAGAAAATGACTGATGCGATGTGAAAATGACGAATTACGTTTTATGGGCTCGTGATCCAAAAGACGTTAAGTTACCGTGTCGAGTTTTCATTTTCCTCCAAGAGAACAAGACAAAGGGACCCTGGTTCAGTGAGATACAGAAATACGCTCCACTAAAATTAAACTAGGTTAAGGCTGTAACTCAAAGAAGAGAAACTATCTATGACAGTAAAGAATTCAACACTGGGGAATATCTGCTGCTTTACTTAAACTCATTCCTGCCAACGCATACTGATAGCCAACGATTTCCCTTACTGCACTAAGAAAACCTGAGCATCACATATGCCGTTCCGGCAATAAATGAACATTTCTAATCGATTTCTTTCATGCTTGTATATTGTTTTAGATCCCTTAGTTGGGGGGTAGTTAGATCTAAAACGTACGTGTTAATGTACTAATTTGGAAGGTGATTTCTAAAGAGGGCAGCTACCCGTAGCTGGGTAAGCTTACCAGTGTAGAGTGTTGTGTGATGTTTAAATGCTAGGGGGTGCTCCTGTAAAGACGTAAGTGTCGCTTATGGGGATGATCTGCTGGGCGCAGGTTAATGTACTAGACTCCCAGCTGGTGAGAAGGAATTATATAACAGTCCTGCTTGTGTCAGCTATGCTGGCCGCTTGCAGCCAGCGGTCGCGTGTGAGAGACACAATAGAACTTGAGCCGGCGATTACAGGCTACTGTTGTCGCGCTTACTCGTGACGAGACGGGAAGGGTGTTAGGATGTGAAGAGGCGTGTAATTACGAATACAAGGTGTAGTTTACTGACCAAGTATTTATTGGTCAGTGATGTATGAAATTGTATGTCCCTTTTAGGGAAGTGTGAACAATAGTGCAAATTAGGTGTACAAGTTTGTGGGGTAGGTTTTACAGAGTATAGGATATCTGAACACTGCTGACTCACCTGATGGTAACAGCTAGGGCCTCCGGCTGACACACTGTATGACTGATAATCGAGAGAGAGTGTGTCCTCATTAAGGCCTTCCTCTTATAGGCTTTGGTGTTGTACTGTCAGCATTCCATTGGCATAGCTGCCCCAGTTAGTTATAGTGTAGATGTTTATAGTGTGACGCAAGTGTTTGGCAAGCCTTCCAAGCTGGTCGGCCGTCCTTGCTGTGTAAAAGATGCTGTTCTGGACTTATGAGATTTGCCAGTTAGGGATGGTTTTAATAGATGATGGAGGGTGGCTTCCGGGGGGTGCAACTCCCTGGGGGCCTGTACAAGCCTCCTCCTCTGATTAGTTCGCGTCCCCGCGAACGGGAACGGAACGTGGAGTTGGGGTGTCGATGTATTAGGTTATTCTTGAATCTCCCTTGTATCTCTTCTTTGTTTCTTCTGGGTCGTGTAGAGGTAGTGATGTCGTGTTGATGTAGCGATGTCGTGTAGATGTGAGATCAGCTCGTGTTCAGAGGGGTGGGTTTTGGGATATACATATACATTTTACATTTTAAAACAGTTCATGAGAAAGAAATTGACATTTGCAATATATAAAAAGTTCAAAAAAAAATACATGGTTTTGATAATATATTGTTGTTGTGCAGGGAGGAAAAAACCCAGGGCTGGACGGGTGATTGTGCCGTCCGGCTCTATCTTGGGGAAAAAAGTTGCTCCCTGCAATGAGAAAGATAGAAGAAGTAGAAAAAATAGGTGTTCCAAGGTATACGTTAGGGGAAATATTTAAAATATGTTTATTGTTTTGGGAAAAAACGGAACACCTTCACAAATTTGGGCGTTATAAGAAATAAAATGAAAGAAACAAATCATAATCATTGTGTACATGTGATATTAATGTAGAGAGTATACTGTTTAATATGTAACTTTGATATGCGCATATATTAAAATTTATGAATACCATTTATCCCCTCCGCAGACAATGTGGGGGTGCGAAGTATTATTTATACATTTATAGGAGAATAACTGTCCGTGGGCGCATTACTTTGTGCTAATTTACAATTTACATTTATCTTACGGACTAACTAAGCGCGCTAAATTTCTGTTACTCTAATCTATGTGGTACCTCATCGTCATCATTTCTAACAAACTTATGCTAATAGCGTTGCCCCCTGTGGGTGGGCGCGACTATCATGGCGACACAACCCGTCCTGTACATGAGGAGTCCGCGTTGTGTGGCCGTATGTCACCTCTCATATTAGGTGAGATATCCATTAAACGTTGATCCGACCTGCGGTGGGGTATATCCCACAGGCATATCTCCCCCGTGGTGCGGATTTATTACCTGTAAGCAGAATTTATTGAGGTGTGTAGAGGGGGGGAAATTGTGTGTGTGAGTGGGGGTTAGCAAGATGTGTATGGGCGTGGGCAAAATATTTACAGAGGGCTATATACAATGTCGCCACCTGTTGGTAAAGAAAAGAAATTATTGGACATATATGTATATGTATAGGGTGTTTACCCTTGTCATCCTGGGTATTGGCCTGTAAAATATGACAGTATGAGCATGGTGCTCAACACGTGGTTGCTACATGGTAGCGGTTGCCTGTACCCAGTGGTCGGTTGTCGGAGCTGGACCGATACCTGGCGGGGTGCAAGAAAATATAACATGATATGTAAGCACAATATAATAATGATATTGCCATATAAAATCTGGAGAGTGCCCATAGTGGCGCCACTCTCTATGCTGACAAAAATAAATGTCCATAATGATGGAGCACCCTATATTGGGAGCGGGTGTCCCACGTTGGAGCTCATGGCTGTAAAGCAAGCATATATATGATTAATATCACTGTCCATGTGTATGTTTACTCCTGTCTACCAACGTGATAGTGTACTCCTGTCTACCAACTAACCTTATGTCTATTTATAGACTACTCTTAGGGATATATAAAAAGTGGCTCCAAATATTGCCTTAACCTAGTGTTGTCGGGCTTACCCTGGTACCGATTTTTGGTGACCAAGTGCCGGAATATTCTACCTTAGTCTATTTATATTAATGTGTTATCTTAATACCATTTATCTTAATATGTTTTCGGGCTTACCCCGGTAGCGGAATTTTAGTTACCTGGTGCCGAAATATTTAGCCTAAATCTGCCTTATTCTAGTGTGTTATCGGGCTTACCCTGATGACGGGTTTGTTGGCCATCAGGTGCCGAAATATTCTACCTTAGTCTATTGTTAACCTATGTGTTATCGGGCTTACCCTGATGACGGGTTTGTCGGTCATCAGGTGCCGAAATATTCTACCTTAATTATGGTAGTAAAAATGTTTGCTATTTATAAGCCAAATGGTTGACCTTACTTTATTGCCGAAATATGCTGTGCTATTATTTAGCAACAGCGGTTATAAAATTTGCTTAATTCTAAGTTGCGTACCAAAATGCAACTGTCTTACATGCTAAAATTTTGACCAGAGCGATCGCCCGGGGCAGTTTTACCTCCCCAGATCACCACCCGCACGTATCCTAGAAACACCGGTTGTCTCTAGAATCGCCGGATTCCGCTCCCTTAATACTAGTTGTCGACATTTATGCTAATGATTATTAACTAGTATTAATATAGTCGCAGGTGGCTTACGGTGCCACTAAGCAAACCGCTTCGCCTGCTGTATTTGCCTGCTCATTGCCGTTGCCTTTGCATATGTTGTCGTTGTTGGGTCTGCCCACTTTAACCCCTGTGAGTTGCTCGCGATGCTCCTCATTTAATGCCCTTGGCTGCCCGCTGCGTCGCCATTTATGTGGGCATTGGACATTGTCCAATGGCATAATATCATCTTCGCCCTTATTGGCAGTAATAGTATCCTCTTCGCCCTTATTCGCAGTAATAATAATCATCCGGGAATTGAGCGTCCGGGTCCTCTTCGCCCTTAGTGGCAGTAATAATATCCTCTTCGCCCTTATTGGCAACAATAATGCTTCACTCCCGCGCATAGAAGTCTTGCTTCCCGCTCTAGAAGCCCTACTTACTTATATACTAAACTAATAGTCTAGTCATAATTTGGTCGTCCCTAGGGTCATCTCCTGAGTCCGGCGTGGAGCTAGCTATTTCTCCCACCATCCTCAGAAAGTCTCCCCTGCAGGTCTTGGCTTCGACGACCGTGGCACATAGTGGGTGTAACATCTCTTCGTCCTAGGGGCTGGCTAGGCACACCTAGGATTCCGAAGTTTGCCCGTGCCAGGCCATGAATGCTTCAACCTTACGTGGTTCGTCTGTTTGGTCTGGTCAGTGAGCCAACTAGGGTAAGTCTGATCATTGTCTTCCCCAGCTCTGCTTCTGTGTGGTGCCTCTTCCCTTCAGCTTACGCTGTCATCATCAATCAGCGTGTCACAGATTCCTTTTTATATATGGAAAAAATAAGTGTATTGTGTAAATGTAAAATTTTTCAAGTGTTTTGGGGTTGTAGAAACTTCTAAGTGCATAGACTACTTTAGGTCTACTGTGCTATGTCGGATTTCCAGCTGTAATGCTTTGTTGATTTTCCTGGAGGCGTTAGTAGGGTTTATGGCATTAGGTTCCCTGTTATTAGGATCCGGGGGTATTATCCGTTGAATAGGTTTAAAGCATGGTAGGATGGGGTTGCGCATCTTTGGGCTCCATCTTAATGGTGGCCTGGTGCCGATGATGCTGCTGGGATGCTTCTACAATGAGTGGACGGGGGTAGGTATTTTCCCGGGATTGCAAAAATTTTAACAAAGTGTAATGCAGGTTCAATAGTAATAACCCTTGTTATGTGGATGGGATATTCCATGCATGTGTCTGGATATGAGGCGTACCCGCACTCATGTAGGGATAGGTATCGGTCAGTGTAAAATAATATTATGTCCCTTTCATGCGGGATTATTTAATAAAAAAGAATTGTTAGTATATAATTTTGGCCTGATCTTTTATTTGGAGATGCGCATTACTCTTAATTGTCGTTTTCCGACGCACCCCTAATACTCAGATGTTAGCATTGAGATCCAGGGCGTAGTAAGCCCTCTCTTTAAACGCATGAAGTCTATCAACCCCGATGTGTATTTTGTCATGTAGTTTATGTGTTTTTATGTGTTTATGTGTCTGTGTTGGCTAATGTTGTAATTGGGAAGGTTATGGAAGGATGGGGTGGTGCTATGTTGGCCTGTAGGCGGTATATTGGCTGTTTGGCTGGCCTTATCCGCCTGTGCTCCTGTCATCCTCACCTGGTCAATCTGTTTACTATCCGATCCTTGGGATAGTAAAGTATGGTGACGCTATAACGTCACGACATAATCTGGTCTTTCAGTTGCAATGTTAATGCAGCCAGTGGTCGTAGTGCGACTGGTCATGTCCTGACCGTCTATGATGGTGTTAGGATTTAAAAGTAAGAAGAGAAGTGTTTATTGGGGAGGTCTGTTCCCTCAGAGTCCCTGTCTTTATTCGCCCCTGATTAGTGAGCGCGTGTGTGTGACTATGTCCCGTTACACCACGCGGGCGGGTGGGCTGTTATAGCCTAAGTCCTATCTTGTGTCGCGTGTATGGGCAGGAGGTGCGTGTGGCCTGTCACCATCTCTGTAAACATGTTCCCATGGGCCTAAGATAATATGGCCCACAGTATCTGCATATTGCTAAATGCCAGGCCTATTGTAACATTGTAGAATTCTGTGTCAGTATCCATGTGTCCTGTATGTTAGTGTCGCAATGCTTCTAGAATGTGCAAGTCAATGTTATTACTTGTGTAAGGGCAGGCTCTGACGTCACGTATGTCGGCTGTCGGAACGTGCCTTTTTGCGAACGTCGGCATGTTGTTATTGCTTGAGATTCCGGGAGTGCCAGTGTGCTAATCTGTCCCGCTTTTGTTAATCGATGTTATGTGAACACTGCTTTCGCAAGACTTTGTTTTGTGTAACCATGTGTAATCCATGTCTGGGAAGTCTATTGTGATCCCCTTGGAGGCCTAGAATTTGCGGTACGCCCTCTTGTTGGGAATTCCTGGGTCGCCACTGCCGAGGTAGGCTGTTGTAGCGAGTACCCTGGGGCGAATCTATGCTCCATTATGTATGGGAAAAAAGAGAGAAAAAAGAGAGAAAAAAAACCTCCTGTGTCTATAGGCATGTGTCTGACCCAGTTATTTACTTATCTGTGGCCAACTTCAGTGTAATTGGGCGTCTGGATTTTTGTTTCCCATGGCGTCCAATTTTTGCTGGGATTCGGACCCGTGATCATGTAATTCTCCGTGTTCTATGTCTGCGTTGTGTTTTTGGGATTTAGTTGTCCTCAGTGTGGTTTTTGATTGTGTCTTTCGTGCCAAAAATACCATTGGTTAGTTAGTTTTTGGCACGAGTGTGTAGTGTGGTCGTGGGTTCGGACCCGGCTTGCTGTAAGGACCTGGTATGACGATATCTGTGCCGTATATACCATGGCACATGTATCATGTACTTGAAATGCGCAGATGAAAATACGCATTCCTGTGAAGAGTTTGTGTCTTTGGGAATGGTCCTTGTATTGTAATTTCGGGAGTTATAAGGTTTTGGATCTGACGTGAATGATGGCGTTTGTTCCGCTCTCAGAGCCACATGCATACTGGTGTCTGTATCTGTGAAGGTCGCCCAGTCACGAGTGTCTTATCGCTGACGGCGATATTCTCTAATTTCATTAACGTGTGCGCTATCGTATTACTTGTTTGACAGTGCTCCGTGTGCGGCACGTGTGTGTCTAATCTGCTTGCTCTCTCTGCTGTTGCGAGTAGGGCTTTCCGTAATATAAAAGAACCTTCCACTAAGTACATTCGTGTTCCCAAGTTTTGTGATAATGTGAGTGTGGGTCGCATATGTCCCTCTTAGTGGCACTTGGCTGTATCTATGCACAAGTGTCTCCGGACCGCTAGTCGCGTGTTTGGTGACTAGGTGTCGGAGGTGATTTGATTGTTTCGTGCTTATGTATATGCGTTATTGGAACTGTCCTCTATTATTATATCCTCCCATGTTGGATAATTACCCGACTTTGCACTCCTGGCAATCAGGAGGTTACGGGTTCGAGACCGTCTTTAACCAGGGTAATTATTTCTGGTGCTATTCAGGCTTGTGTCTTATGGACAGTTCTGTTAGCTTTTTAACTTGTTATGTGGCAATGTGGGTTGACTGTGTGCCGTCCAAAAATATGTAGGCTTTCCCAAAGTCTGGGATTTTCACCCTATGGTGTTTGTGTTTTAGCTTGCGTGCTGTTATGGAGGCGAGAAAAAGTCATGTTATAGGAAGTGTAATGTGTCACGTATGCCTATGGATTAAATACATACAGTTCCACTTGGCTAACTTTCCTTTCTCGGGATTAGTGAAAGAGGCAAAAGAAAAAAATAAGTTATGCAACGCTCCGAATTAAGAGAGCACTTTGAAAAGAGTAGAGAAAATGTATTGTATCTCGCCTGCACACTTCTTTATGCTTATTAAAGCGGGTTGCCATGCGGCGGTCGTAAATAATGTCAAAATGTTGAAAAATGAAAGGTAGGACCTGAGTGTACTATGCACCTATTTGGTGACGTTAGTACGACAGTAATCTAGTTACGTCTCAGGGGAATCTACCACTTTTGAAAAATAGTTTGAGATTCTTAATTCTTGCTACAATTAGGGCTCTCGCCCGTCACAAGAGAATCTATCAAACTGTGGGACCGGAACATAGAACCTTTAGTCATTTCTACTTAGAAAGACCCGCCTAAGCTCTATGCTGTGGTTTATTGCTTAAGCTGTGTTCGGAATAGCTCTCTGAGGACCTAAGCCGCGTGTCCCATTGATTGGCTTCCGCTTGGCTTTGCATATTAAAAACTTTGCATTGTCCAAAATATGTCCTCAATTAATCACGATTATAAGCCATTGGTGGCCTAAAAAAATACTAGGGGGTCAAGAAAAAAACCAAGAAGAATTTTGAATGATACACCTTTGATTTAGCCATGTTCCACTGTATATACATGAAAAAAATGTGCAGTTTATGTTTGTGTCCCTGGTGGAAGTCGTTATCCCCGTCCGAGCGTCCTTGCTCGGTAAGGTGAATACTTTCGCCCTGTCACTAAGGTGTAGGCCCCTGGAATCCACTGAGGTTCCCCTTTGCTATTTTCCGGAGGAATTTGCAGCAAAGTAAGATTGGGCCTGCTTTCACCGTAGTGCCTGGCTGTTGGCCTGAATGTGGTTATGTCTGAGGGATTAATTGCGCTCTGCGCTACCCTAGTAGAGTTTATGGGGGTGTGTGTACTCTTGACTTCCCGGTCTCGTGGGGTAGGTAATAAAACCTTTCTCATACCCCGTGTATTGTGTGTCTGCGCCTAGTCGGAGTGTGCGGGTGTGTGTTGTGCAACCTGAGGGCCTGAAGGCAACACCCTCTTATACATTCGCACCTGGGGTACAAATGCTGGTGCCCGCTTCCATTCTGGCAAAATTGCCCTTTGAACTAGCGGTAAAGGCCGTTTAATTGCCTGTCTCTGCCCTGGCAATGTAGTTGAGCGTAGTCTGGCCGATTTCTGGCCTATGGCCACGGTAGACTCCTGCCCTTGTGTTTGCCTATTTGTGTAGGTGTGTGTGGGCTTAATGTGCAGTGGGACGGGCTCTATATCTTCAGCCCATGACGTGGTTACCTCCAGTTTTCTCCCTGTTATGTCATGTGTATTCGGGAGTCCTGGCGTCAACTCCCTCTCGTTCGTCCGTTGTGAGGGGGTTGGCCTAGGTTCTGCTCCTCGGTTTGGCAAAATTGCCTTCTGATCCGGAGCTGAGGGACGTGTATTGTTGTGACTTTGTCCCCGCAGTGTGTTGGAGTCTAACCTGGCCGTCTTCTGGACTGTGGCCACGGTGAACTCCTTCCCTGGTGTGGCAGTACATGGCGAGAGGGACATCCTCGCAAATTGCCGAGTTAGCGTATCTACGCTTACGTCCTCTCTCGGCTGGGCTGGTGGCCCTGCCATGAACCCAAAAATGGCCTAGTTAGCCCGGAGTTCCTTATACTCGCCCCAAATTTGGGCGTACTGCCTATTGAGGCTCATGACCTGCTGGCAACCTGTTGTATCAATATGCTTGTGACCTATACAGTTCTGTGGCCGCCAGTTGGAGAAACGCTTGTTCGCGAATGAGCTCCCTGTATTGAGTGTGTAAGCTTGTGTAGTGCACCCTCATTCTCTTGAGGGTTGCATTATCTATTACGGGACCATGTGTGGTGATTAATTGGTCGTATATTCTGTTTCTTTGGACATGGATCCTATTGAGGTGTTCAAGTATGTGCCTCAAGTGCTTATGTGCGCATCTTAATCGCGCTGTCCTACCCTCTGACGGAGTGTATGGCCGTTTGCCCTGTATTGCCCCGATTTTTGTTTGGAGTGCCCGTATCTGTGTTTGTCGGCTTTGTATGTGCCTCTGGCATCTTAGCAATAATGCTAATAATATCGGCGTACCCCTATTTCCTCTATTGCCTATAATCTCTGTTGCCTCCACATGTGGTGCCATTCTGAGTAGAGGGTGGGTATAAGAAGAAATGTGTACGCAATCTTTGATTCTTTCTGGGGGCTGGGGCTTGGTTGGACAGAAATTTCCCTTGTGTAGGTAGTGCAAAGTAAAAAATAATGCTTTCTGTCTGAGAAAAAAAATCACTATTTCGCTTGGCTGCGTAAGGTAGGGGTCGTTTCTACTACGGGGGCTCGTTGTATGAGTCCCACCCTTACTGTGCGTAGTAGAGGCGCCTCCACCAAATTGTTTTAGATCCCTTAGTTGGGGGTAGTTAGATCTAAAACGTACGTGTTAATGTGCTAATTTGGAAGGTGATTTCTCAAGAGGGCAGCTTCCCGTAGCTGGGTAAGCTTACCAGTGTAGAGTGTTGTGTGATGTTTAAATGCTAGGGGGTGCTCCTGTAAAGACGTAAGTGTCGCTTATGGGGATGATCTGCTGGGCGCAGGTTAATGTACTAGACTCCCAGCTGGTGAGAAGGAATTATATAACAGTCCTGCTTGTGTCAGCTATGCTGGCGGCTTGCAGCCAGCGGTCGCGTGTGAGAGACACAATAGAACTTGAGCCGGCGATTACAGGCTACTGTTGTCACGCTTACTCGTGACGAGACGGGAAGGGTGTTAGGATGTAAAGAGGCGTGTAATTACGAATACAAGGTGTAGTTTACTGACCAAGTATTTATTGGTCAGTGATGTATGAAATTGTATGTCCCTTTTAGGGAAGTGTGAACAATAGTGCAAATTAGGTGTACAAGTTTGTGAGGTAGGTTTTACAGAGTATAGGATATCTGAACACTGCTGACTCACCTGATGATAACAGCTAGGGCCTCCGGCTGACACACTGTATGACTGATAATCGAGAGAGAGTGTGTCCTCATTAAGGCCTTCCTCTTATAGGCTTTGGTGTTGTACTGTCAGCATTCCATTGGCATAGCTGCCCCAGTTAGTTATAGTGTAGATGTTTATAGTGTGATGCAAGTGTTTGGCAAGCCTTCCAAGCTGGTCGGCCGTCCTTGCTGTGTAAAAGAGGCTGTTCTGGACTTATGAGATTTGCCAGTTAGGGAAGGTTTTAATAGATGATGGAGGGTGGCTTCCAGGGGGTGCAACCCCCTGGGGGCCTGTACAATATATTCAACATGTTTATTGTTTCATCAATAGTTGGGCCTAGGATTCCATGATCAAAATTCGCTTCAATACCCTACACAATGAGTGACACGTTGCAATGTTATTTATCATTACAGGTCGATTGTTTTAAGTGATAACGATTACCGGAGGTGAGGCATGTGGAGCAACATGTACGATATGTACGGTACCGATTCTCAGAAGTAAAGATGCTGGGTTCAGGTGTCCTTAAGAGGGAACAATTAAATCCCATCTTTAACGAACATCAACCCTGTCGAGAGTAGCGTAGCCAAGATCGACCAATGAGGGGGCTTATAATAGCCGCGGGATAACCATAATTTGGGAAATTACTGGATAACTGTAATATGAAGCAACACAACTACCTCACATTTAAGAAGTTAACAACCATCTCTATATTAGTAGGAACAGATGATCTCGCTGCTTCACCCCATAAAATAAAATCAACCAAAGTGGTGTTAATGGACGCAAAGAAATGTGTAGGTATATATTGAAACTTCTTATTTTTAATTATGACTAGATTAATTTTAACAAATTGCCTGCGCAAAAAAGAGAAGAAAATAATTGTACCGCTAGGCGAGATTTGAAATTATCTGGTGCTAGGCTTAGTTTGAAATAGGATAAAAATAGCGGGGGAGAGCTAGATTGGCAACCCTGGGTGGACGGAGTTATACGTTGTCATGAATACGTGGATAGCCCCAAACCGGGATCCGGGCCGGAAGATTCAAAAGGGGAGAGGGGTCTAACCCCAGGTAGCGCTCCCCCCTACCCCTTCCGGGGACGTCACTGCCTGTCAATAAAAGTAATTTGGATGACGGCGAAATCTACATTCACGCATATGCAAACACACACCTATATTGTGCCCGTTTGACGAGGACTTCGGGGAGCCATTGGCCTTAAATGACCCTCCCGAAATCCTTCTCCAACGAGAATACATATAGGACGGGGTGGAATGCATTCATGAACTGGGGTGCATAAGGAAACTTAACTCGGGGATGTCGGCTATGATGAGACATCAAAACTACCAGCCCAGAGGAATACAAACTCAAAATACAATAAAGAGGCCAGGCTTACATTTAAATCACACTCATTTAATTCAAAAAGTGGCAGACCCCTAGCCTACTTCAGAGAGGTGAAAACGGCTAGTCTGTGCTAATTAATCCTAATAAGAATTTATTTATCACCGTACAAAATATCATAAAAATTATACCTGTCGAAGTCCTACTAATAATTTATGAAGTCAAAAAGCAAGGCTAAGAGAATGACATGTAAATCATCCCTACACAATTACTTCAGAGAATGCAATAATAGTAATAATACAGGCACGAATTTACAGTTAAGAAAGATATTTACCTGCTTACCATGCCAAGATTTCGTTACATTTACGGCACAATCAGTTTAAAGACTATGCTATGATGGTGCTATCTGTAACATTTAACGTTAAAGTGATTTAAGCTAATTCCTAGTTGACGTTAAGTTTAGCAACGATATACACAAGAGGCTTTTAATCCAAAACTACAGCTAAGCACATTCTGTTCCTATCATTAAAGCGAAAAAACTAATCTAGTTTATAACACATATGTGTAACAAAATGACCCTTGAAAATTGCGCAATTGGCGCCACTGAATTGCCTACACGCACCTCCACTGTTTGTGAAGTATGGTCATGGGTGTATGGAAGAGTTGGCAACAGCATGAAGTAGATCATGATTAACGTTGCGTTGTTGAGTTAATTACTATGTTTAAACATGTAGTTAACCGACCGTCGTCTCGCAAATGGGAATACCTAGAATTGTATTTAAGAATTCGAAGCAGCAGAGCAATAGCTAGTCATTGGTCAACAATGATTCATTACATTTAGGGGTTACATCATGTTTTTTTAGAAAATACAGTCTATTAATTCATTTAGGTATGTGTTTAGAGAGAAAATCCCGACACTTGATTATTAGAGTAAGGTTTTTTTTATATAATTTTAGTCCTACCGGTGTTGCTGTATTTGTTTAGTGACCATCTTAAATTCGTAAAGTGTGAAAACTTGGTGTACATGGACATCCAACATCACCTTCATTGATTGAAAAAAAAACACCCATTCCAAATATTCATCAGCACTCCTTAGGTGCTCTCAATAAATAACACATGATCCGTGATTCACTGTCGGTCAGTAACTCAGCAGACAACACAAAAACGTGCTTGTCGCTAGCTTAGGTAGTACACAATCGTACCTCACAACTGGGATAACACCCAACCATTGTGATAATACATCAAAAAATAATAAATTGTTATTCACTACTCTTATAAAATTTCAAGCCTGTGGACAAGGACTCTTCTGCTGTGCAATCAGCTGTGGATTTCAAATGTGCTGCCTGATCTACACAAAGTGTGGTTGGACTGCGATTATTACATAATCAGTGAATTGTGCAGTCAAAATATGTGTTACAATAACTTCTGGGGCTCCCTAATCGTTATGAAATGACCCCTTCACATCAAACCAACGACTGTCAGCTAGACTCACCTTGACCTACATAGCATTCCTTCTCAGTCGTCTGAATGTCAACTTATACAATAATAAAACAATAGAACACTCCCACGTGTCCAGACACTAGCGTCTCGCGAAAGACTTGGCTGAATAAACTGATTGGTTGAATGGTTTGACGTCATCAAAACTGATGTAACTTCTCTAACCTATCCATTCCAGCTTCTCGTACAGTACAAGCACAAGAGTTGTCCAGCCAAGTCTGTCACGAGACGCAAGTTTTTCATCAACAAAAGATTAGCACACTGATGAAATGAAATGAATATTATTATTCTTAATAAAATTATAGATTAAAGCAGTAGACTACCGTTCATTTTTCTTTCGTCGCTATGGTGGGCTGTTAGTGACAATACAACAGACTCTTTGTGTTCGTTATCTTACCAAAACTACGTTAACGTTTAGGCATTCAACCACTCGCAAGTATGCAAACGTTTATAGATTCGAGAAGAAGGGTGGGGGGCTCCTGTAATGAGATTTCAAAATTTTGAACACATTTAAATAAATATAATTTTGTAAACGTCGTTAAAACGTGACTGGGATAACAATCACCTGTGTTACAAAAGTGAGTTTTAAGTTATGTCTCGATCCTGGTCAGAGTGACCAATCAGCTTGTCCAGCCATGTCTGTCGCGAGACACAAGTGTCCAGACAGCGTCAGAATCAAGTTTTGTAGTGCCAGTTGGCTGCGCGAATGTTCAGTGCCTTCTAAATCTATTCACACACACAGCGCTTCTCGCTTGCAATAACTGGATTAAATAATAACATGCCGGGCTTCGGCCTTGAAGACATATGCTCACTGGCTAACAGTATCCAGTGGAATGCAGTTCTGACAGTGTTACACATAATCGTACTACGTAACAGGGCTAGATTTACTGCATTGGTCTTTAACCATGAAAAATGTATTTACAAAATATTGGCAGGAGCGTATCCTTCAGGCTCTCGCAAATGATACGGGCTGGTATAACCATTATGAACTGAAGAAAATAAAGATATGTGCCTTACCTAAAGAATGTGCAGTAGTAAGGCCTCTTATAATTAATTCTCCCGCGTCATGACCATACATAGAAAGATTGCGACCTTACGGCCGGACTCACGTGACCATTTCGAGTGTTTCCAGTGTACTCGCTTTGCCGGGTGCTATTGGCAAATGCGATGGCGAGGCTGGTGTACCCATTCATTCTTCCTTCTTTTAGTGAGTATCAACCGTCGCTATAACCCTCCATACTGGGTTTTACCCCATAACAGCTTCCATCAGAATAGGGACCATAGCGTCCATGTTGTGTTGGGTTATTGGTGCAAGCTCCATTTCAATCGTAAATTTGGCGTTCTCACTGAATTTAAATTAATCGTGCTTTGCTTTCCAAATACACTGAGACTACACTGGTAGCGGTTTATAGCAAAAATGGCCATTTATTCATCCGCTCACAGACTCTATAATTATCACTTGTGTGATAATGGGCACACTAAAAACTGTGGAATTTCTTACACACGTTATCGGTCGATATCAGAAAAATCCGTTCACACAAGAAATACTTCAGTGTACAATTCACTTTATGACATTCGAAAAACACTTCTTATACAATTTTACGCGAAGGATGATTATTAATCCAGGAAATTCCACTGTTCACGTGCGGACATGTGCTTCGCACAAAGTCGTGCGTTCAAGAGTTTCCACCCAATTTAGAAATATTATCCTTTTGAGCCAAATACACGCTCCAAACTATGTTAGCAGCTTCACTGCGTTGAATTATGCGGTCCAAACGCTGTTTCCAATATTTGTGGATTTCAACAGCGACAAAAATTCACGCCCGGTCAGGACCTTGCCTGAAAGAAGAGTGTCATCGGTGACATGCTGGAAGCGTCGACTGCACTACTCAGTCAAGGGTGCAACTATTAAATAATGTTCATCGCATACTCTGTGGAGTTATACCATTATTTACAGTCATCAGAAAAAATCATGGAATCATTCAGTGCCTTCTAATATGTAAAATATCCCTTATTAAAAGCAGCCTGCAAATAAAATAATGAAAATTAAATATCTGTGGATCGGCAACTTGTGGTGCGTCAATTGGGGGTTACACCCAAAGAAAAAACATTGCTACTTCGGAGTCCTCGGTTCATCAATAGAGGTCTGATTCCACGTGAGCCATCGAGGTCATATCTCAGATGTGATATTGGACTCAATATACACTACCAGAAATGAAATAATGTAATTACTCTCTGCAGTATATTATTGCTTTTGTCACTAACACTTACCTTTCTGCGGTTTACTTGGATTTCGTAAACCGTTCTGTTCAATTTCAATTTTCAATGGCATCTTCTTCAGATTTTTTTTAGAATGTTTCGTGTTGTTATCTAGAAAATCTGAAGGCAATCAAAGAACAGATGTTAAGATTTGAAAATATTTCTAAGATGTACAGGAGTTAACCTATCTGCTATAGAGAGGAATTGGACCAAGCAACTTTCATGTTATTTCCGTTCTATACAGTTCAACTTGTACATATATATTCAGTGCATACTATGGTCAATTTAGAATTTCCCTTTAGATGAAGACAATCTTGTAGCTACTGCCACTACCGTTTATAACAAAAGGATAATGACAGTAATACCATTATAAGAATGTGATAATGTGCTATCTAAATAGGACACAGAAAGCATCACATTCCTATAACGAAGTTCGGCACTTACTTTGGGACAATAATATACCCTTGGCAGGAAAGGCAATGTTGTAATTTGTTCCTATCCTTACTTATGGTATGGAAACATGTGCATTGCTAAGTAAGGATTACAGTGTAATTCAAGCCACAGAAATGAGATATATTAGGACTTTGAACCAAAGTACCAGGAGAGACAAGATCAGAAATGAGGTACACTGAGCAACATCTGGCATCAGGGTCCCTGTTACCAACTTTCTGGGGAAACGCAGACTTCAGTGGTATGGCCATGTAATAAGGAAGTATAGCTCTAGAAGAGCTAAGAAGTACTTCAACCTGAATATCAGAGGGAAGAGACCAAGAGGAAGACCAAGCAGACGATGGATAGAGACAGTTCGACCAAAGGTGGAGAAGAATGGTTTTAACTGGGACGATGTCCACGAACAAATTGTGTTCCAAGATCGGGCAAGATGGAGACCGCCTGTTTGCCATACCAGGGAAACTTGAGATGGAAAATGATGATGATTATGAATCTGCTATCTACCATATCTGTTTGTAAAATTGCAGTCATAATTCCAAGAGGCAATAACATTTGGAAAATAAAATTATCTATATTAACACACGTAGAGAAAATGACTGATGCGATGTGAAGATCGCGAATTACGTTCTATGGGCTCTTTTTCCAAAAGACGTTTAGCTACAGTGTCGAGTTTTCATTTTCCTCCAAGAGAACAAGACAAAGGGACCATGGCAACTCAAAGAAGAGAAACTATCTATGACAGTAAAGAATTCAACACTGGGGAATATCAGCTGCTTTACTTAAACTCATTCCTGCCAACGCCAACGCATACTGATAGCCAACGATTTCCCTTACTGCACTAAGAAAACCTTAGCATCACCTATGCCGTTCCGGCAATAAATGAACATTTCTAATCGATTTCTTTCATGCTTGTACATATTGCACATGTTTATTTTTTCATCAATAGTTGGGCCTAGGCTTCCATGATCAAAATTCGCTTCAATACCCTACACAATGAGTGACACGTTACAATTTTTAAATAACCGATTAAAATGTTATTTATCATTACAGGTCGATTGTATTAAGTGATAACGATTACCGGAGGTGAGGTATGTGGAGCACCATGTACGATATGTACGGTACCGATTCTCAGAAGTAGAAAAGCTGGTTTCAGGTGTCCTTAAGAGGGACCAATTAAATAGCATCTTTAACTAACATCAACCCTGTCGAGGGTAGCGTAGCCAAGATCAACCAATGAGGGGGCTTATAATAGCCGCGGGATAACCATAATTCGGGAAATTACTGGATATCTGTAATATGAAGCAACACAACTATCTCACATTCAAAAAGTTAACAACCATATCTATATTAGTAGGAACAGATGATCTCGCTGCTTCACCCCATAAAACAAAATCATCCAAAGTGGTGTTAATGGACGCATAGAAATTTGTAGGTATTAATTGAAACTTCTTATTTTTAATTATGACTAGATTAATTTTAACAATTTGCCTGCGCTAAAAAAAGAGAAGAAGATAATTGTCCCGCTAGGCGAGATTTGTAATTATCTGTTGCTAGGCTTAGTTTGAAATAAGCTAAAAATAGCGGGGGAAAGCTAGATTGGCAACCCTGGGAAGACGGAGTTATACGTTGTCATGAATACGTGGGTAGCCCCAAACCGGGATCCGGGCCGGAAGTTTCAAAAGGGGAGAGGGGACTAACCCCCGGTAGCGCTCCCCCCTTCTCCCTCCGGGGACGTCACTGCCTGTCAATAAAAGTAATTTGGATGACGCGGAAATCTACATTCACGCATATGCAAACACACACATATATTGTGGCCGTTGACGAGGACTTCGGGGAGCCATTGGCCTTAAATGACCCTCCCGAAATCCTTCTCCAACGAGAATACATATAGGATGGGGTGGAATGCATTCATGAACTGGGGTGCATAAGGAAACTTAACTTGGGGATGTCGGGTATGATGAGAGATCAAAACTACCAGCCCAGAGGAATACAAACTCAAAATACAATAAAGAGGCCAGGCTTACATTTAAATCACACTCATTTTATTCAAAAAGTGGCAGACCCCCAGCCTACTTCAGAGAGGTGAAAACGGCTAGTCTGTGCTAATTAATCCTAATAAGAATTTACTCATCACCGTACAAAATATCATAAAAATTATACGTCTCGAAGTCCTACTAACAAATTATAAAGTCGAAAAGCAAGGCTAAGAGAATGACATGTAATTCATCCCTACACAATTACTTCAGAGATTGCAATAATAGTAATAATACAGGCACGAATTTACAGTTAAGAAAGATATTTACTTGCTTACCATGCAAAGATTTCGTTACATTTACGGCACAATCAGTTTAAAGACTATGCTATGATGGTGCTATCTGTAACATTTAGCATTAAAGTGATTTAAGCTAATTCCTAGTTGACCTAAAGTTTAGCAACGATATACACGAGAGGCTTTTAATCCAAAACTACAGCTAAGCACATTCTGTTCCTATCATTAAAGCGGAAAAACTAATCTACTTTATAACACATATGTGTAACAAAATGACCCTTCAAAATTGCGCAATTGGCGCCACTGACCTGCCTACACGCACCTCCTCTGTTTGTGAAGTATGGTCATGGGTGTATGGGAGAGTTGGCAACAGCATGAAGTAGATCATGACTAACGTTGCGTTGTCGAGTTAATTACTATGTTTAAACATGTAGTTAATCGACCGTCGTCTCGCAAATGGGAATACCTAGAATTGTATTTAAGAATTCGAAGCAGCAGAGCAATAGCTGGTCATTGGTCAACAAGGTTTCATTACCTTTAGGAGTTAAAACATGTATTTTTTAGAAAATACAGTCTATTAATTCATTTAGGTTTGCGTTTAGAGAGAAAATCCTGACACTTGATTATTAGAGTAAGGTTTTATTTATATAATTTTAGTCTTACCGGTGTTTCTGTATTTGGTTAGTTACCATCTTAAATTCGTAAAATGTGAAAACTTGGTGTACATGGACATCCAACATCACCTTCATTGATTGAAAAAAAAAACACTCATTCCAAATATTCATCAGCACTCCTTAGGTGGTCTCAATAAATAACACATGATCCGTGATTCACTGTCGGTCAGTAACTCAGCATACAACACAAAGACGTGCTTGTCGCTAGCTTAGGTAGTACACAATCGTACATCACAACTGGGATAACACCCAACCATTGTGATAAAACCTCAAAAAAAAATTAAATTGTTATTCACTACTCTTATAAAATTTCCAGCCTGTGGACAAGGACTCTTATGCTGTGCAATCAGCTGTGGATTTCAAATGTGCTGCCTGATCTACACAAAGTGTGGTTGGACTGCGATTATTACATAATCAGTGAATTGTGCAGTCAAAATATGTGTTACAATAACTTCTGGGGCTCCCTAATCGTTATGAAATGACCCCTTCACATCAAACCAACGACTGCCTGCTAGACTCATCTTGACCTACATAGCATTCCTTCTCAGTCGTCTGAATGTCAACTTATATAATAATGAAACAATAGAACACTCCCACGTGTCCAGACACTTGCGTCTCGCGACAGACTTGGCTGGATAAACTGATTGGTTGAATGGTTTGACGTCATCAAAACTGATGTTACTTCTCTAACCTATCCATTCCAGCTTCTCGTACAGTACAAGAACAAGAGTTGTCCAGCCAAGTCTGTCACGAGACGCAAGTTTTTCATCAACAAAAGATTAGTACACTGACGAAATGAAATGAATATTATTATTCTTAATAAAATTGTAGATTAAAGCAGTAGTACACCGTTCATTTTTCTTTCGTCGCTATCGTGACAATACAACAGTATCTTTGTGTTCGTTATCTTAACAAAACTACGTTAACGTTTAGGCATTCAACCACTCGTAAGTATGCAAATGTTTATAGATTCGAGAAGAAGGGGGGGGGGGGGCTCCTGTAATGAGATTTCAAAATTTTGAACACATTTAAATAAATATAATTTTGTAAACGTCGTTAAAACGTGACTGGGATAACAATCGCCTGTGTTACAGAAGTGAGTTTAAAGTTATGTCTCGATCCTGGTCAGAGTGACCAATCAGCTTGTCCAGCCAAGTCTGTCGCGAAAGGCAAGTGTCCAGACAGCGTCAGAATCAAGTTTTGTAGTGCCAGTTGGCTGCGCGAATGTTCAGTGCCTTCTAAATCTATTCACACACACAGCGCTTCTCGCATGCAATAACTGGATTAAATATTAACATGCCGGGCTTCGGCCTTGAAGACATATGCTCACTGGCTAACAGTATCCAGTGGAATGCAGTTCTGACAGTGTTACACATAATCGTACTACGTAACAGGGCTAGATTTACTGCATTGGTCTTTAACCATGAAAAATGTATTTACAAAATATTGGCAGGAGCGTATCCTTCAGGCTCTCGCAAATGATACGGGCTGGTATAAACATTATGAACTGAAGAAAATAAAGATATGTTCCCTACCTAAAGAATGTGCAGTAGTAAGGCCTCTTATAATTAATTCTCCCGCGTCATGACCATACATAAAAAGATTGCGACCTTACGGCCGGGCTCACATGACCATTTCGAGTGTTTCCAGTGTACCCCCCTTGCCGGGTGCTATTGGCAAATACGATGGCGTGGCTGGTGTAGCCATTAATTCTTCCTTCTTTTAGTGAGTATCAACCGTCGCTATAACCCTCCATACTGGGTTTTACCCCATAACAGCTTCCATCAGAACAGGGACCATAGCGTCCATGTTGTGTTGGGTTATTGGTGCAAGCTCCATTTCAATCGTAAATTTGGCGTTCTCACTGAATTTAAATTAATCGTGCTTTGCTTTCCAAATACACTGAGACTACACTGGTAACGGTTTATAGCAAAAATGGCCATGTATTCATCCGCTCACAGACTCTATAATTATCACTTGTGTGATAATGGGCACACTAAAAACTGTGGTATTTCTTACACACGTTATCGGTCGATATCTGAAAAATCCGTTCACACAAAAAATACTTCAGTGTACAATTCACTTTTATGACATTCGAAAAACACTTCTTATACAATTTTACACGAAGGATGATTATTAATCCAGGAAATTCCACTGTTCACGTGCGGACATGTGCTTCGCACAAAGTCGTGCGTTCAAGAGTTTCCACCCAATTTAGAAATATTACCCTTTTGAGCCAAATACACGCTCCAAACTATGTTAGCAGCTTCACTGCGTTGAATTATGCGGTCTACACGCTGTTTCCAATATTTGTGGATTTCATCAGCGACAAAAATTCACGCCCGGTCAGGACCTTGCCTGAAAGAAGAGTGTCATCGGTGACATGCTGGAAGCGTCGACTGCACTACTCAGTCAAGGGTGCAACTATTAAATAATGTTCATCGCATACTCTGTGGAGTTATACCATTATTTACAGTCATCAACAAAAATCATGGAATCATTCAGTGCCTTCTATTATGTAAAATATCCCTTATTAAATGCAGTCTCCAAATAAAATAATGAAAATTAAATATCTGTGGATCGGCAACTTGTGGTGCGTCAATTGGGGGTTACTCCCAAAGAGAAAACATTGCTACTTCGGAGTCCTCGGTTCATCAATAGAGGTCTGATTCCTCGTGAGCCATCGAGGTCATATCTCAGATATGATATCGGACTCAATATACACTACCAGAAATGAAATAATGTAATTACTCTCTGCAGTATATTATTGGCTTTGTCACTAACACTTACCTTTCTGCGGTTTACTTGGATGTCGTAAACCGTGCTGTTCAGTTTCAATTTTCAATGGCATCTTCTTCAGATTTTCTTTAGAAAGTTCCGTGTAGATATCTAGAAAATCTGAAGGCAATCAAAGAACAGATGTTAAGATTTGAAAATATTTCTAAGATGTACAGGAGTTAACCTATCTGCTATAGAGAGGAATTGGACCAAGCAACTTTCATGTTATTTCCGTTCTATACAGTTCAACTTGTACAATTATATTCAGTGCATACTATGGTCAATTTAGAATTTCCTTTTAGATGAAGACAATCTTGTAGCTACTGCCACTACCGTTTATAACAAAAGGATAATGACAGTAATACCATTATTAGAATGTGATAATGTGCTATCTAAATAGGACACAGAAAGCATCACATTCCTATAACCAAGTTCGGCACATACTTTGGGACAATAATATACCCTTGGCAGGAAAGGCAATGTTGTACTTTGTTCCAATCCTTACTTATGGTAATGAAACATGTGCATTGCTAAGTAAGGGTTACAGTGTAATTCAAGCCACAGAAATGAGATTTATTAGTACTTTGAACCAAAGTACCAGGAGAGACAAGATCAGAAATGAGGTACACAGAGCAACATCTGGCATCAGGGTCCCTGTTACCAACTTTCTGGGGAAACGCAGACTTCAGTGGTATGGCCATGTAATGAGGAAGTATAGCTCTAGAAGAGCTATGAAGTACTTCAACCTGAATATCAGAGGGAAGAGACCAAGAGGAAGACCAAGCAGACGATGGATAGAGACAGTTCGACCAAAGGTGGAGAAGAATGGTTTTAACTGGGACGATGTCCACGAACAAATTGTGTTCCAAGATCGGGCAAGATGGAGACCGCCTGTTTGCCACACCAGGGAAACTGGAGATGGAAAATGATGATGATTATGAATCTGCTATCTACCAAATCTGTTTGTAAAATTGCAGTCATAATTCCAAGAGGCAATAACATTTGGAAAATAAAATAATCTATATTAACACACGTAGAGAAAATGACTGTTGCGATGTGAAGATCACGAATTACGTTTTACGGGCTCGTGATCCAAAAGACGTTAAGCTTCAGTGTCGAGGTTTCATTTTCCTCCAAGAGAACAAGACAAAGGGACCATGGTTCAGTGAGATACAGAAAAACATTGCCTCGGATCTAAGGTGTGGTCGCTATGTAGAAATGAAACGATTAACTCTGGATAGGCAGGCATGGGGTACTGCAACAAACCAGTATAAAAACTGAAGACTACAACAACAAAAGCTAAAACGCTCCACTAAAATTAAACTAGGTTAAGGCTGCAACTCAAAGAAGAGAAACTATCTATGACAGTAAATAATTCAACACTGGGGAATATCAGCTGCTTTACTTAAACTCATTCCTGCCAACGCATACTGATAGCCAACGATTTCCCTTACTGCACTAAGAAAACCTGAGCATCACATATGCCGTTCCGGCAATAAATGAACATTTCTAATCGATTTCTTTCATGCTTGTACATATTGCACATGTTTATTTTTTCATCAATATTTGGGCCTAGGCTTCCATGATCAAAATTGGCTTCAATACCCTACACAATGAGTGACACGTTGCAATTTTTAAATAACCGATTAAAATGTTATTTATCATTACAGGTTGATTGTTTTAAGTGATAACGATTACCGGAGGTGAGGTATGTGGAGCACCATGTACGATATGTACGGTACCGATTCTCAGAAGTAGAAATGCTTGGTTCAGGTGTCCTTAAGAGGGACCTATTAAATACCATCTTTAACTAACATCAACCCTGTCGAGAGTAGCGTAGCCAAGATCAACCAATGAGGGGGCTTATAATAGCCGCGGGATAACCATAATTCGGGAAATTACTGGATATCTGTAATATGAAGCAACACAACTATCTCACATTCAAAAAGTTAACAACCATATCTATATTAGTAGGAACAGATGATCTCGCTTCTTCACCCCATATAACTAGATCATCCAAAGTGGTGTTAATGGACGCATAGAAATTTGTAGGTATTAATTGAAACTTCTTATTTTTAATTATGACTAGATTAATTTTAACTATTTGCCTGCGCTAAAAAAAGAGAAGAAGATAATAATGTCCCGCTAGGCGAGATTTGAAATTATCTGGTGCTAGGCTTAGTTTGAAATAAGATAAAAATAGCGGGGGAAAGCTAGATTGGCAACCCTGGGAGGACGGAGTTATACGTTGTCATGAATACGTGGATAGCCCCAAACCGGGATCCGGGCCGGAAGATTCAAAAGGGGAGAGGGGTCTAACCCCCGGTAGCGCTCCCCCCTACCCCCTCCGGGGACGTCACTGCCTGTCAATAAAAGTAATTTGGATGACGCGGAAATCTACATTCACGCATATGCAAACACACACCTATATTGTGCCCGTTTGACGAGGACTTCGGGGAGCCATTGGCCTTAAATGACCCTCCAGAAATCCTTCTCCAACGAGAATACATATAGGACGGGTCGGAATGCATTCATGGACTGGGGTGCATAAGGAAACTTTACTCGGGGATGTCGGGTATGATGAGAGATCAAAACTACCAGCCCAGAGGAATACAAACTCAAAATACAATAAAGAGGCCAGGCTTACATTTAAATCACACTCATGTTATTCAAAAGGTGGCAGACCCCTAGCCTACTTCAGAGAGGTGAAAACGGCTAGTCTGTGCTAATTAATCCTAATAAAAATTTACTTATCACCGTACAAAATATCATAAAAATTATACCTGTCGAAGTCCTACTAATAACTTATGAAGTCAAAAAGCAAGGCTAAGAGAATGACATGTAATTCATCCCTACACAATTACTTCAGAGATTGCAATGATAGTAATAATACAGGCACGAATTTACAGTTTAGAAAGATATTTAATTGCTTACCATGCCAAGATTTCGTTACATTTACGGCACAATCAGTTTAAAGACTATGCTATGATGGTGCTATCTGTAACATTTAACGTTAATAGTACATTATGCAACGAGCCTATAATGGCTATAATTAAGACACGAGTATTTTTTATAAAACGAGCGTATGCGAGTTTTATAATTTCCATACGAGTGTCTTAATTACCATTATAGGCGAGTTGCATACGACGGTTTATGTTCGACGATAATTACAACTTTATTATATGTTTGAACATAAATATTCATAAATATCTGTTCAGATTGTCACTAGAATTTTGTGATCGGGTGCTGCGCAGGGTAGGATATCTCTGATGTCCAAGCTCACTGACCAACCGACGCATGCGCTCTGTGAGCTTCAATGCCGTATGTGCAGATTGAGCATCAGTATTCAGTAAAAATGTCACCGAAATCGTTTGAAAACAACCCGCTGTGTAGAAATTGGATTTAAGGATATTAAGGTACAGTGACTCATATTCACCAGTTTATTTACGAGAACATTATGGACGGTGCACTTTCGGTAATTTATATAGACATGTTGGATTTTGAGCGCACGCGTTAAGGTATCGTTACCTAATTGGTTAATTGGTCAATGAACGAGCTCTGATTGGCTGGAGAAACTGTATCATAATGAAAAAGAGTGTTATAATGACCATCATTATGATACAGTTTCTTGACACATAATAGTGGGGGTCGAACATAAAGTAATTTAAGCTAATTCCTAGTTGACGTTAAGTTTAGCAACGATATACACGAGAGGCTTTTAATCCAAAACTACAGCTAAGCACATTCTGTTCCTGTCATTAAAGCGAAAAACTAATCTAGTTTATAACACATATGTGTAACAAAATGACCCTTCAAAATTGCTCAATTGGCGCCACTGACCTGCCTACACGCACCTCCACTGTTTGTGAAGTATGGTCATGGGTGTATGGAAGAGTTGGCAACAGCATGAAGTAGATCATGGCTAACGTTGCGTTGTTGAGTTAATTACTATGTTTAAACATGTAGTTAACCGACCGTCGTCTCGCAAATGGGAATACCTAGAATTGTATTTAAGAATTCGAAGCAGCAGAGCAATAGCTAGTCATTGGTCAACAATGATTCATTACATTTAGGGATTACATCATGTTTTTTAGAAAATTCAATCTATTAATTTATTTAGGTTTGTGTTTAGAGAGAAAATCCTGACACTTGATTATTAGAGTTAGTTTTTTTTTTTAATATAATTTTAGTCCTACCGGTGTTGCTGTATTTGTTTAGTGACCATCTTAAATTCGTAAAGTGTGAAAACTTGGTGTACATGGACATCCAACATCACCTTCATTGATTTAAAAAAAACACCCAGTCCAAATATTCATCAGCACTCCTTAGGTGCTCTCAATAAATAACACATGATCTGTGATTCACTGTCGGTCAGTAACTCAGCAGACAACACAAAAACGTGCTTGTCGCTAGCTTAGGTAGTACACAATCGTACCTCACAACTGGGATAACACCCAACCATTGTGATAAAACCTCAAAAAATATTAAATTGTTATTCACTACTCTTATAAAATTTCCAGCCTGTGGACAAGGACTCTTATGCTGTACAATCAGCTGTGGATTTCAAATGTGCTGCCTGATCTACACAAAGTGCGATTATTACATAATCAGTGAATTGTGCAGTCAAAATATGTGTTACAATAACTTCTGGGGCTCCCTAATCGTTATGAAATGACCCCTTCACATCAAACCAACGACTGCCTGCTAGACTCATCTTGACCTACATAGCATTCCTTCTCAGTCGTCTGAATGTCAACTTATATAATAATGAAACAATAGAACACTCCCACGTGTCCAGACACTTGCGTCTCGCGACAGACTTGGCTGGATAAACTGATTGGTTGAATGGTTTGACGTCATCAAAACTGATGTTACTTCTCTAACCTATCCATTCCAGCTTCTCGTACAGTACAAGAACAAGAGTTGTCCAGCCAAGTCTGTCACGAGACGCAAGTTTTTCATCAACAAAAGATTAGCACACTGACGAAATGAAATGAATATTATTATTCTTAATAAAATTGTAGATTAAAGCAGTAGTACACCGTTCATTTTTCTTTCGTCGCTATCGTGACAATACAACAGAATCTTTGTGTTCGTTATCTTAACAAAACTACGTTAACGTTTAGGCATTCAACCACTCGTAAGTATGCAAATGTTTATAGATTCGAGAAGAAGGGGGGGGGGGGGCTCCTGTAATGAGATTTCAAAATTTTGAACACATTTAAATAAATATAATTTTGTAAACGTCGTTAAAACGTGACTGGGATAACAATCGCCTGTGTTACAGAAGTGAGTTTAAAGTTATGTCTCGATCCTGGTCAGAGTGACCAATCAGCTTGTCCAGCCAAGTCTGTCGCGAAAGGCAAGTGTCCAGACAGCGTCAGAATCAAGTTTTGTAGTGCCAGTTGGCTGCGCGAATGTTCAGTGCCTTCTAAATCTATTCACACACACAGCGCTTCTCGCATGCAATAACTGGATTAAATAATAACATGCCGGGTTTCGGCCTTGAAGACATATGCTCACTGGCTAACAGTATCCAGTGGAATGCAGTTCTGACAGTGTTACACATAATCGTACTACGTAACAGGGCTAGATTTACTGCATTGGTCTTTAACCATGAAAAATGTATTTACAAAATATTGGCAGGAGCGTATCCTTCAGGCTCTCGCAAATGATACGGGCTGGTATAAACATTATGAACTGAAGAAAATAAAGATATGTTCCCTACCTAAAGAATGTGCAGTAGTAAGGCCTCTTATAATTAATTCTCCCGCGTCATGACCATACATAAAAAGATTGCGACCTTACGGCCGGGCTCACATGACCATTTCGAGTGTTTCCAGTGTACCCCCCTTGCCGGGTGCTATTGGCAAATACGATGGCGTGGCTGGTGTAGCCATTAATTCTTCCTTCTTTTAGTGAGTATCAACCGTCGCTATAACCCTCCATACTGGGTTTTACCCCATAACAGCTTCCATCAGAACAGGGACCATAGCGTCCATGTTGTGTTGGGTTATTGGTGCAAGCTCCATTTCAATCGTAAATTTGGCGTTCTCACTGAATTTAAATTAATCGTGCTTTGCTTTCCAAATACACTGAGACTACACTGGTAGCGGTTTATAGCAAAAATGGCCATGTATTCATCCGCTCACAGACTCTATAATTATCACTTGTGTGATAATGGGCACACTAAAAACTGTGGTATTTCTTACACACGTTATCGGTCGATATCTGAAAAATCCGTTCACACAAAAAATACTTCAGTGTACAATTCTTTTTTATGACATTCGAAAAACACTTCTTATACAATTTTACACGAAGGATGATTATTAATCCAGGAAATTCCACTGTTCACGTGCGGACATGTGCTTCGCACAAAGTCGTGCGTTCAAGAGTTTCCACCCAATTTAGAAATATTACCCTTTTGAGCCAAATACACGCTCCAAACTATGTTAGCAGCTTCACTGCGTTGAATTATGCGGTCTACACGCTGTTTCCAATATTTGTGGATTTCATCAGCGACAAAAATTCACGCCCGGTCAGGACCTTGCCTGAAAGAAGAGTGTCATCGGTGACATGCTGGAAGCGTCGACTGCACTACTCAGTCAAGGGTGCAACTATTAAATAATGTTCATCGCATACTCTGTGGAGTTATACCATTATTTACAGTCATCAACAAAAATCATGGAATCATTCAGTGCCTTCTATTATGTAAAATATCCCTTATTAAATGCAGTCTCCAAATAAAATAATGAAAATTAAATATCTGTGGATCGGCAACTTGTGGTGCGTCAATTGGGGGTTACTCCCAAAGAGAAAACATTGCTACTTCGGAGTCCTCGGTTCATCAATAGAGGTCTGATTCCTCGTGAGCCATCGAGGTCATATCTCAGATATGATATCGGACTCAATATACACTACCAGAAATGAAATAATGTAATTACTCTCTGCAGTATATTATTGGCTTTGTCACTAACACTTACCTTTCTGCGGTTTACTTGGATGTCGTAAACCGTGCTGTTCAGTTTCAATTTTCAATGGCATCTTCTTCAGATTTTCTTTAGAAAGTTCCGTGTAGATATCTAGAAAATCTGAAGGCAATCAAAGAACAGATGTTAAGATTTGAAAATATTTCTAAGATGTACAGGAGTTAACCTATCTGCTATAGAGAGGAATTGGACCAAGCAACTTTCATGTTATTTCCGTTCTATACAGTTCAACTTGTACAATTATATTCAGTGCATACTATGGTCAATTTAGAATTTCCTTTTAGACGAAGACAATCTTGTAGCTACTGCCACTACCGTTTATAACAAAAGGATAATGACAGTAATACCATTATTAGAATGTGATAATGTGCTATCTAAATAGGACACAGAAAGCATCACATTCCTATAACCAAGTTCGGCACATACTTTGGGACAATAATATACCCTTGGCAGGAAAGGCAATGTTGTACTTTGTTCCAATCCTTACTTATGGTAATGAAACATGTGCATTGCTAAGTAAGGGTTACAGTGTAATTCAAGCCACAGAAATGAGATTTATTAGGACTTTGAACCAAAGTACCAGGAGAGACAAGATCAGAAATGAGGTACACAGAGCAACATCTGGCATCAGGGTCCCTGTTACCAACTTTCTGGGGAAACGCAGACTTCAGTGGTATGGCCATGTAATGAGGTAGTATAGCTCTAGAAGAGCTATGAAGTACTTCAACCTGAATATCAGAGGGAAGAGACCAAGAGGAAGACCAAGCAGACGATGGATAGAGACAGTTCGACCAAAGGTGGAGAAGAATGGTTTTAACTGGGACGATGTCCACGAACAAATTGTGTTCCAAGATCGGGCAAGATGGAGACCGCCTGTTTGCCACACCAGGGAAACTGGAGATGGAAAATGATGATGATTATGAATCTGCTATCTACCAAATCTGTTTGTAAAATTGCAGTCATAATTCCAAGAGGCAATAACATTTGGAAAATAAAATAATCTATATTAACACACGTAGAGAAAATGACTGTTGCGATGTGAAGATCACGAATTACGTTTTATGGGCTCGTGATCCAAAAGACGTTAAGCTTCAGTGTCGAGGTTTCATTTTCCTCCAAGAGAACAAGACAAAGGGACCATGGTTCAGTGAGATACAGAAAAACATTGCCTCGGATCTAAGGTGTGGTCGCTATGTAGAAATGAAACGATTAACTCTGGATAGGCAGGCATGGGGTACTGCAACAAACCAGTATAAAAACTGAAGACTACAACAACAAAAGCTAAAACGCTCCACTAAAATTAAACTAGGTTAAGGCTGCAACTCAAAGAAGAGAAACTATCTATGACAGTAAATAATTCAACACTGGGGAATATCAGCTGCTTTACTTAAACTCATTCCTGCCAACGCATACTGATAGCCAACGATTTCCCTTACTGCACTAAGAAAACCTGAGCATCACATATGCCGTTCCGGCAATAAATGAACATTTCTAATCGATTTCTTTCATGCTTGTACATATTGCACATGTTTATTTTTTCATCAATATTTGGGCCTAGGCTTCCATGATCAAAATTCGCTTCAATACCCTACACAATGAGTGAAACGTTGCAATTTTTAAATAACCGATTAAAATGTTATTTATCATTACAGGTTGATTGTTTTAAGTGATAACGATTACCGGAGGTGAGGTATGTGGAGCACCATGTACGATATGTACGGTACCGATTCTCAGAAGTAGAAATGCTGGGTTCAGGTGTCCTTAAGAGGGACCAATTAAATACCATCTTTAACTAACATCAACCCTGTCGAGAGTAGCGTAGCCAAGATCAACCAATGAGGGGGCTTATAATAGCCGCGGGATAACCATAATTCGGGAAATTACTGGATATCTGTAATATGAAGCAACACAACTATCTCACATTCAAAAAGTTAACAACCATATCTATATTAGTAGGAACAGATGATCTCGCTGCTTCACCCCATAAAACTAGATCATCCAAAGTGGTGTTAATGGACGCATAGAAATTTGTAGGTATTAATTGAAACTTCTTATTTTTAATTATGACTAGATTAATTTTAACTATTTGCCTGCGCTAAAAAAAGAGAAGAAGATAATAATGTCCCGCTAGGCGAGATATGAAATTATCTGGTGCTAGGCTTAGTTTGAAATAAGATAAAAATAGCGGGGGAAAGCTAGATTGGCAACCCTGGGAGGACGGAGTTATACGTTGTCATGAATACGTGGATAGCCCCAAACCGGGATCCGGGCCGGAAGATTCAAAAGGGGAGAGGGGTCTAACCCCAGGTAGCGCTCCCCCCTACCCCCTCCGGGGACGTCACTGCCTGTCAATAAAAGTAATTTGGATGACGCGGAAATCTACATTCACGCATATGCAAACACACACCTATATTGTGCCCGTTTGACGAGGACTTCGGGGAGCCATTGGCCTTAAATGACCCTCCAGAAATCTTTCTCCAACGAGAATACATATAGGACGGGTCGGAATGCATTCATGGACTGGGGTGCATAAGGAAACTTTACTCGGGGATGTCGGGTATGATGAGAGATCAAAACTACCAGCCCAGAGGAATACAAACTCAAAATACAATAAAGAGGCCAGGCTTACATTTAAATCACACTCATTTTATTCAAAAGGTGGCAGACCCCTAGCCTACTTCAGAGAGGTGAAAACGGCTAGTCTGTGCTAATTAATCCTAATAAAAATTTACTTATCACCGTAAAAAATATAATAAAAATTATACCTGTCGAAGTCCTACTAATAACTTATGAAGTCAAAAAGCAAGGCTAAGAGAATGACATGTAATTCATCCCTACACAATTACTTCAGAGATTGCAATGATAGTAATAATACAGGCACGAATTTACAGTTTAGAAAGATATTTACTTGCTTACCATGCCAAGATTTCGTTACATTTACGGCACAATCAGTTTAAAGACTATGCTATGATGGTGCTATCTGTAACATTTAACGTTAATAGTACATTATGCAACGAGCCTATAATGGCTATAATTAAGACACGAGTATTTTTTATAAAACGAGCGTATGCGAGTTTTATAATTTCCATACGAGTGTCTTAATTACCATTATAGGCGATTTGCATACGACTGTTTATGTTCGACGATAATTACAACTTTATTATATGTTTGAACATAAATATTCATAAATATCTGTTCAGATTGTCACTAGAATTTTGTGATCGGGTGCTGCGCAGGGTAGGATATCTCTGATGTCCAAGCTCACTGACCAACCGACGCATGCGCTCTGTGAGCTTCAATGCCGTATGTGCAGATTGAGCATCAGTATTCAGTAAAAATGTCACCGAAATCGTTTGAAAACAACCCGCTGTGTAGAAATTGGATTTAAGGATATTAAGGTACAGTGACTCATATTCACCAGTTTATTTACGAGAACATTATGGACGGTGCACTTTCGGTAATTTATATAGACATGTTGGATTTTGAGCGCACGCGTTAAGGTATCGTTACCTAATTGGTTAATTGGTCAATGAACGAGCTCTGATTGGCTGGAGAAACTGTATCATAATGAAAAAGAGTGTTATAATGACCATCATTATGATACAGTTTCTTGACACATAATAGTGGGGGTCGAACATAAAGTAATTTAAGCTAATTCCTAGTTGACGTTAAGTTTAGCAACGATATACACGAGAGGCTTTTAATCCAAAACTACAGCTAAGCACATTCTGTTCCTGTCATTAAAGCGAAAAAACTAATCTAGTTTATAACACATATGTGTAACAAAATGACCCTTCAAAATTGCTCAATTGGCGCCACTGACCTGCCTACACGCACCTCCACTGTTTGTGAAGTATGGTCATGGGTGTATGGAAGAGTTGGCAACAGCATGAAGTAGATCATGGCTAACGTTGCGTTGTTGAGTTAATTACTATGTTTAAACATGTAGTTAACCGACCGTCGTCTCGCAAATGGGAATACCTAGAATTGTATTTAAGAATTCGAAGCAGCAGAGCAATAGCTAGTCATTGGTCAACAATGATTCATTACATTTAGGGATTACATCATGTTTTTTAGAAAATGCAATCTATTAATTTATTTAGGTTTGTGTTTAGAGAGAAAATCCTGACACTTGATTATTAGAGTTAGTTTTTTTTTTAAATATAATTTTAGTCCTACCGGTGTTGCTGTATTTGTTTAGTGACCATCTTAAATTCGTAAAGTGTGAAAACTTGGTGTACATGGACATCCAACATCACCTTCATTGATTAAAAAAAAACACCCATTCCAAATATTCATCAGCACTCCTTAGGTGCTCTCAATAAATAACACATGATCTGTGATTCACTGTCGGTCAGTAACTCAGCAGACAACACAAAAACGTGCTTGTCGCTAGCTTAGGTAGTACACAATCGTACCTCACAACTGGGATAACACCCAACCATTGTGATAAAACCTCAAAAAATATTAAATTGTTATTCACTACTCTTATAAAATTTCCAGCCTGTGGACAAGGACTCTTATGCTGTACAATCAGCTGTGGATTTCAAATGTGCTGCCTGATCTACACAAAGTGTGGTTGGACTGCGATTATTACATAATCAGTGAATTGTGCAGTCAAAATATGTGTTACAATAACTTCTGGGGCTCCCTAATCGTTATGAAATGACCCCTTCACATCAAACCAACGACTGCCTGCTAGACTCATCTTGACCTACATAGCATTCCTTCTCAGTCGTCTGAATGTCAACTTATATAATAATGAAACAATAGAACACTCCCACGTGTCCAGACACTTGCGTCTCGCGACAGACTTGGCTGGATAAACTGATTGGTTGAATGGTTTGACGTCATCAAAACTGATGTTACTTCTCTAACCTATCCATTCCAGCTTCTCGTACAGTACAAGAACAAGAGTTGTCCAGCCAAGTCTGTCACGAGACGCAAGTTTTTCATCAACAAAAGATTAGCACACTGACGAAATGAAATGAATATTATTATTCTTAATAAAATTGTAGATTAAAGCAGTAGTACACCGTTCATTTTTCTTTCGTCGCTATCGTGACAATACAACAGAATCATTGTGTTCGTTATCTTAACAAAACTACGTTAACGTTTAGGCATTCAACCACTCGTAAGTATGCAAATGTTTATAGATTCGAGAAGAAGGGGGGGGGGGGGCTCCTGTAATGAGATTTCAAAATTTTGAACACATTTAAATAAATATAATTTTGTAAACGTCGTTAAAACGTGACTGGGATAACAATCGCCTGTGTTACAGAAGTGAGTTTAAAGTTATGTCTCGATCCTGGTCAGAGTGACCAATCAGCTTGTCCAGCCAAGTCTGTCGCGAAAGGCAAGTGTCCAGACAGCGTCAGAATCAAGTTTTGTAGTGCCAGTTGGCTGCGCGAATGTTCAGTGCCTTCTAAATCTATTCACACACACAGCGCTTCTCGCATGCAATAACTGGATTAAATAATAACATGCCGGGTTTCGGCCTTGAAGACATATGCTCACTGGCTAACAGTATCCAGTGGAATGCAGTTCTGACAGTGTTACACATAATCGTACTACGTAACAGGGCTAGATTTACTGCATTGGTCTTTAACCATGAAAAATGTATTTACAAAATATTGGCAGGAGCGTATCCTTCAGGCTCTCGCAAATGATACGGGCTGGTATAAACATTATGAACTGAAGAAAATAAAGATATGTTCCCTACCTAAAGAATGTGCAGTAGTAAGGCCTCTTATAATTAATTCTCCCGCGTCATGACCATACATAAAAAGATTGCGGCCTTACGGCCGGGCTCACATGACCATTTCGAGTGTTTCCAGTGTACCCCCCTTGCCGGGTGCTATTGGCAAATACGATGGCGTGGCTGGTGTAGCCATTAATTCTTCCTTCTTTTAGTGAGTATCAACCGTCGCTATAACCCTCCATACTGGGTTTTACCCCATAACAGCTTCCATCAGAACAGGGACCATAGCGTCCATGTTGTGTTGGGTTATTGGTGCAAGCTCCATTTCAATCGTAAATTTGGCGTTCTCACTGAATTTAAATTAATCGTGCTTTGCTTTACAAATACACTGAGACTACACTGGTAGCGGTTTATAGCAAAAATGGCCATGTATTCATCCGCTCACAGACTCTATAATTATCACTTGTGTGATAATGGGCACACTAAAAACTGTGGTATTTCTTACACACGTTATCGGTCGATATCTGAAAAATCCGTTCACACAAAAAATACTTCAGTGTACAATTCACTTTTATGACATTCGAAAAACACTTCTTATACAATTTTACACGAAGGATGATTATTAATCCAGGAAATTCCACTGTTCACGTGCGGACATGTGCTTCGCACAAAGTCGTGCGTTCAAGAGTTTCCACCCAATTTAGAAATATTACCCTTTTGAGCCAAATACACGCTCCAAACTATGTTAGCAGCTTCACTGCGTTGAATTATGCGGTCTACACGCTGTTTCCAATATTTGTGGATTTCATCAGCGACAAAAATTCACGCCCGGTCAGGACCTTGCCCGAAAGAAGAGTGTCATCGGTGACATGCTGGAAGCGTCGACTGCACTACTCAGTCAAGGGTGCAACTATTAAATAATGTTCATCGCATACTCTGTGGAGTTATACCATTATTTACAGTCATCAACAAAAATCATGGAATCATTCAGTGCCTTCTATTATGTAAAATATCCCTTATTAAATGCAGTCTCCAAATAAAATAATGAAAATTAAATATCTGTGGATCGGCAACTTGTGGTGCGTCAATTGGGGGTTACTCCCAAAGAGAAAACATTGCTACTTCGGAGTCCTCGGTTCATCAATAGAGGTCTGATTCCTCGTGAGCCATCGAGGTCATATCTCAGATATGATATCGGACTCAATATACACTACCAGAAATGAAATAATGTAATTACTCTCTGCAGTATATTATTGGCTTTGTCACTAACACTTACCTTTCTGCGGTTTACTTGGATGTCGTAAACCGTGCTGTTCAGTTTCAATTTTCAATGGCATCTTCTTCAGATTTTCTTTAGAAAGTTCCGTGTAGATATCTAGAAAATCTGAAGGCAATCAAAGAACAGATGTTAAGATTTGAAAATATTTCTAAGATGTACAGGAGTTAACCTATCTGCTATAGAGAGGAATTGGACCAAGCAACTTTCATGTTATTTCCGTTCTATACAGTTCAACTTGTACAATTATATTCAGTGCATACTATGGTCAATTTAGAATTTCCTTTTAGATGAAGACAATCTTGTAGCTACTGCCACTACCGTTTATAACAAAAGGATAATGACAGTAATACCATTATTAGAATGTGATAATGTGCTATCTAAATAGGACACAGAAAGCATCACATTCCTATAACCAAGTTCGGCACATACTTTGGGACAATAATATACCCTTGGCAGGAAAGGCAATGTTGTACTTTGTTCCAATCCTTACTTATGGTAATGAAACATGTGCATTGCTAAGTAAGGGTTACAGTGTAATTCAAGCCACAGAAATGAGATTTATTAAGACTTTGAACCAAAGTACCAGGAGAGACAAGATCAGAAATGAGGTACACAGAGCAACATCTGGCATCAGGGTCCCTGTTACCAACTTTCTGGGGAAACGCAGACTTCAGTGGTATGGCCATGTAATGAGGAAGTATAGCTCTAGAAGAGCTATGAAGTACTTCAACCTGAATATCAGAGGGAAGAGACCAAGAGGAAGACCAAGCAGACGATGGATAGAGACAGTTCGACCAAAGGTGGAGAAGAATGGTTTTAACTGGGACGATGTCCACGAACAAATTGTGTTCCAAGATCGGGCAAGATGGAGACCGCCTGTTTGCCACACCAGGGAAACTGGAGATGGAAAATGATGATGATTATGAATCTGCTATCTACCAAATCTGTTTGTAAAATTGCAGTCATAATTCCAAGAGGCAATAACATTTGGAAAATAAAATAATCTATATTAACACACGTAGAGAAAATGACTGTTGCGATGTGAAGATCACGAATTACGTTTTATGGGCTCGTGATCCAAAAGACGTTAAGCTTCAGTGTCGAGGTTTCATTTTCCTCCAAGAGAACAAGACAAAGGGACCATGGTTCAGTGAGATACAGAAAAACATTGCCTCGGATCTAAGGTGTGGTCGCTATGTAGAAATGAAACGATTAACTCTGGATAGGCAGGCATGGGGTACTGCAACAAACCAGTATAAAAACTGAAGACTACAACAACAAAAGCTAAAACGCTCCACTAAAATTAAACTAGGTTAAGGCTGCAACTCAAAGAAGAGAAACTATCTATGACAGTAAATAATTCAACACTGGGGAATATCAGCTGCTTTACTTAAACTCATTCCTGCCAACGCATACTGATAGCCAACGATTTCCCTTACTGCACTAAGAAAACCTGAGCATCACATATGCCGTTCCGGCAATAAATGAACATTTCTAATCGATTTCTTTCATGCTTGTACATATTGCACATGTTTATTTTTTCATCAATATTTGGGCCTAGGCTTCCATGATCATAATTCGCTTCAATACCCTACACAATGAGTGACACGTTGCAATTTTTAAATAACCGATTAAAATGTTATTTATCATTACAGGTTGATTGTTTTAAGTGATAACGATTACCGGAGGTGAGGTATGTGGAGCACCATGTACGATATGTACGGTACCGATTCTCAGAAGTAGAAATGCTGGGTTCAGGTGTCCTTAAGAGGGACCAATTAAATACCATCTTTAACTAACATCAACCCTGTCGAGAGTAGCTTAGCCAAGATCAACCAATGAGGGGGCTTATAATAGCCGCGGGATAACCATAATTCGGGAAATTACTGGATATCTGTAATATGAAGCAACACAACTATCTCACATTCAAAAAGTTAACAACCATATCTATATTAGTAGGAACAGATGATCTCGCTGCTTCACCCCATAAAACTAGATCATCCAAAGTGGTGTTAATGGACGCATAGAAATTTGTAGGTATTAATTGAAACTTCTTATTTTTAATTATGACTAGATTAATTTTAACTATTTGCCTGCGCTAAAAAAAGAGAAGAAGATAATAATGTCCCGCTAGGCGAGATATGAAATTATCTGGTGCTAGGCTTAGTTTGAAATAAGATAAAAATAGCGGGGGAAAGCTAGATTGGCAACCCTGGGAGGACGGAGTTATACGTTGTCATGAATACGTGGATAGCCCCAAACCGGGATCCGGGCCGGAAGATTCAAAAGGGGAGAGGGGTCTAACCCCCGGTAGCGCTCCCCCCTACCCCCTCCGGGACGTCACTGCCTGTCAATAAAAGTAATTTGGATGACGCGGAAATCTACATTCACGCATATGCAAACACACACCTATATTGTGCCCGTTTGACGAGGACTTCGGGGAGCCATTGGCCTTAAATGGCCCTCCAGAAATCCTTCTCCAACGAGAATACATATAGGACGGGTCGGAATGCATTCATGGACTGGGATGCATAAGGAAAATTTACTCGGGGATGTCGGGTATGATGAGAGATCAAAACTACCAGCCCAGAGGAATACAAACTCAAAATACAATAAAGAGGCCAGGCTTACATTTAAATCACACTCATTTTATTCAAAAGGTGGCAGACCCCTAGCCTACTTCAGAGAGGTGAAAACGGCTAGTCTGTGCTAATTAATCCTAATAAAAATTTACTTACCACCGTACAAAATATCATAAAAATTATACCTGTCGAAGTCCTACTAATAACTTATGAAGTCAAAAAGCAAGGCTAAGAGAATGACATGTAATTCATCCCTACACAATTACTTCAGAGATTGCAATGATAGTAATAATACAGGCACGAATTTACAGTTAAGAAAGATATTTACTTGCTTACCATGCCAAGATTTCGTTACATTTACGGCACAATCAGTTTAAAGACTATGCTATGATGGTGCTATCTGTAACATTTAACGTTAATAGTACATTATGCAACGAGCCTATAATGGCTATAATTAAGACACGAGTATTTTTTATAAAACGAGCGTATGCGAGTTTTATAATTTCCATACGAGTGTCTTAATTACCATTATAGGCGAGTTGCATACGACTGTTTATGTTCGACGATAATTACAACTTTATTATATGTTTTAACATAAATATTCATAAATATCTGTTCAGATTGTCACTAGAATTTTGTGATCGGGTGCTGCGCAGGGTAGGATATCTCTGATGTCCAAGCTCACTGACCAACCGACGCATGCGCTCTGTGAGCTTCAATGCCGTATGTGCAGATTGAGCATCAGTATTCAGTAAAAATGTCACCGAAATCGTTTGGAAACAAAACGCTGTGTAGAAATTGGATTTAAGGATATTAAGGTACAGTGACTCATATTCACCAGTTTATTTACGAGAACATTATGGACGGTGCACTTTCGGTAATTTATATAGACATGTTGGATTTTGAGCGCACGCGTTAAGGTATCGTTACCTAATTGGTTAATTGGTCAATGAACGAGCTCTGATTGGCTGGAGAAACTGTATCATAATGAAAAAGAGTGTTATAATGACCATCATTATGATACAGTTTCTTGACACATAATAGTGGGGGTCGAACATAAAGTAATTTAAGCTAATTCCTAGTTGACGTTAAGTTTAGCAACGATATACACGAGAGGCTTTTAATCCAAAACTACAGCTAAGCACATTCTGTTCCTGTCATTAAAGCGAAAAAACTAATCTAGTTTATAACACATATGTGTAACAAAATGACCCTTCAAAATTGCTCAATTGGCGCCACTGACCTGCCTACACGCACCTCCACTGTTTGTGAAGTATGGTCATGGGTGTATGGAAGAGTTGGCAACAGCATGAAGTAGATCATGGCTAACGTTGCGTTGTTGAGTTAATTACTATGTTTAAACATGTAGTTAACCGACCGTCGTCTCGCAAATGGGAATACCTAGAATTGTATTTAAGAATTCGAAGCAGCAGAGCAATAGCTAGTCATTGGTCAACAATGATTCATTACATTTAGGGGTTACATCATGTTTTTTAGAAAATGCAATCTATTAATTTATTTAGGTTTGTGTTTAGAGAGAAAATCCTGACACTTGATTATTAGAGTTAGTTTTTTTTTAAATATAATTTTAGTCCTACCGGTGTTGCTGTATTTGTTTAGTGACCATCTTAAATTCGTAAAGTGTGAAAACTTGGTGTACATGGACATCCAACATCACCTTCATTGATTAAAAAAAAACCACCCATTCCAAATATTCATCAGCACCCCTTAGGTGCTCTCAATAAATAACACATGATCTGTGATTCACTGTCGGTCAGTAACTCAGCAGACAACACAAAAACGTGCTTGTCGCTAGCTTAGGTAGTACACAATCGTACCTCACAACTGGGATAACACCCAACCATTGTGATAAAACCTCAAAAAATATTAAATTGTTATTCACTACTCTTATAAAATTTCCAGCCTGTGGACAAGGACTCTTATGCTGTACAATCAGCTGTGGATTTCAAATGTGCTGCCTGATCTACACAAAGTGCGATTATTACATAATCAGTGAATTGTGCAGTCAAAATATGTGTTACAATAACTTCTGGGGCTCCCTAATCGTTATGAAATGACCCCTTCACATCAAACCAACGACAGCCTGCTAGACTCATCTTGACCTACATAGCATTCCTTCTCAGTCGTCTGAATGTCAACTTATATAATAATGAAACAATAGAACACTCCCACGTGTCCAGACACTTGCGTCTCGCGACAGACTTGGCTGGATAAACTGATTGGTTGAATGGTTTGACGTCATCAAAACTGATGTTACTTCTCTAACCTATCCATTCCAGCTTCTCGTACAGTACAAGAACAAGAGTTGTCCAGCCAAGTCTGTCACGAGACGCAAGTTTTTCATCAACAAAAGATTAGCACACTGACGAAATGAAATGAATATTATTATTCTTAATAAAATTGTAGATTAAAGCAGTAGTACACCGTTCATTTTTCTTTCGTCGCTATCGTGACAATACAACAGAATCTTTGTGTTCGTTATCTTAACAAAACTACGTTAACGTTTAGGCATTCAACCACTCGTAAGTATGCAAATGTTTATAGATTCGAGAAGAAGGGGGGGGGGGGGCTCCTGTAATGAGATTTCAAAATTTTGAACACATTTAAATAAATATAATTTTGTAAACGTCGTTAAAACGTGACTGGGATAACAATCGCCTGTGTTACAGAAGTGAGTTTAAAGTTATGTCTCGATCCTGGTCAGAGTGACCAATCAGCTTGTCCAGCCAAGTCTGTCGCGAAAGGCAAGTGTCCAGACAGCGTCAGAATCAAGTTTTGTAGTGCCAGTTGGCTGCGCGAATGTTCAGTGCCTTCTAAATCTATTCACACACACAGCGCTTCTCGCATGCAATAACTGGATTAAATAATAACATGCCGGGTTTCGGCCTTGAAGACATATGCTCACTGGCTAACAGTATCCAGTGGAATGCAGTTCTGACAGTGTTACACATAATCGTACTACGTAACAGGGCTAGATTTACTGCATTGGTCTTTAACCATGAAAAATGTATTTACAAAATATTGGCAGGAGCGTATCCTTCAGGCTCTCGCAAATGATACGGGCTGGTATAAACATTATGAACTGAAGAAAATAAAGATATGTTCCCTACCTAAAGAATGTGCAATAGTAAGGCCTCTTATAATTAATTCTCCCGCGTCATGACCATACATAAAAAGATTGCGACCTTACGGCCGGGCTCACATGACCATTTCGAGTGTTTCCAGTGTACCCCCCTTGCCGGGTGCTATTGGCAAATACGATGGCGTGGCTGGTGTAGCCATTAATTCTTCCTTCTTTTAGTGAGTATCAACCGTCGCTATAACCCTCCATACTGGGTTTTACCCCATAACAGCTTCCATCAGAACAGGGACCATAGCGTCCATGTTGTGTTGGGTTATTGGTGCAAGCTCCATTTCAATCGTAAATTTGGCGTTCTCACTGAATTTAAATTAATCGTGCTTTGCTTTACAAATACACTGAGACTACACTGGTAGCGGTTTATAGCAAAAATGGCCATGTATTCATCCGCTCACAGACTCTATAATTATCACTTGTGTGATAATGGGCACACTAAAAACTGTGGTATTTCTTACACACGTTATCGGTCGATATCTGAAAAATCCGTTCACACAAAAAATACTTCAGTGTACAATTCACTTTTATGACATTCGAAAAACACTTCTTATACAATTTTACACGAAGGATGATTATTAATCCAGGAAATTCCACTGTTCACGTGCGGACATGTGCTTCGCACAAAGTCGTGCGTTCAAGAGTTTCCACCCAATTTAGAAATATTACCCTTTTGAGCCAAATATACGCTCCAAACTATGTTAGCAGCTTCACTGCGTTGAATTATGCGGTCTACACGCTGTTTCCAATATTTGTGGATTTCATCAGCGACAAAAATTCACGCCCGGTCAGGACCTTGCCTGAAAGAAGAGTGTCATCGGTGACATGCTGGAAGCGTCGACTGCACTACTCAGTCAAGGGTGCAACTATTAAATAATGTTCATCGCATACTCTGTGGAGTTATACCATTATTTACAGTCATCAACAAAAATCATGGAATCATTCAGTGCCTTCTATTATGTAAAATATCCCTTATTAAATGCAGTCTCCAAATAAAATAATGAAAATTAAATATCTGTGGATCGGCAACTTGTGGTGCGTCAATTGGGGGTTACTCCCAAAGAGAAAACATTGCTACTTCGGAGTCCTCGGTTCATCAATAGAGGTCTGATTCCTCGTGAGCCATCGAGGTCATATCTCAGATATGATATCGGACTAAATATACACTACCAGAAATGAAATAATGTAATTACTCTCTGCAGTATATTATTGGCTTTGTCACTAACACTTACCTTTCTGCGGTTTACTTGGATGTCGTAAACCGTGCTGTTCAGTTTCAATTTTCAATGGCATCTTCTTCAGATTTTCTTTAGAAAGTTCCGTGTAGATATCTAGAAAATCTGAAGGCAATCAAAGAACAGATGTTAAGATTTGAAAATATTTCTAAGATGTACAGGAGTTAACCTATCTGCTATAGAGAGGAATTGGACCAAGCAACTTTCATGTTATTTCCGTTCTATACAGTTCAACTTGTACAATTATATTCAGTGCATACTATGGTCAATTTAGAATTTCCTTTTAGATGATGACAATCTTGTAGCTACTGCCACTACCGTTTATAACAAAAGGATAATGACAGTAATACCATTATTAGAATGTGATAATGTGCTATCTAAATAGGACACAGAAAGCATCACATTCCTATAACCAAGTTCGGCACATACTTTGGGACAATAATATACCCTTGGCAGGAAAGGCAATGTTGTACTTTGTTCCAATCCTTACTTATGGTAATGAAACATGTGCATTGCTAAGTAAGGGTTACAGTGTAATTCAAGCCACAGAAATGAGATTTATTAAGACTTTGAACCAAAGTACCAGGAGAGACAAGATCAGAAATGAGGTACACAGAGCAACATCTGGCATCAGGGTCCCTGTTACCAACTTTCTGGGGAAACGCAGACTTCAGTGGTATGGCCATGTAATGAGGAAGTATAGCTCTAGAAGAGCTATGAAGTACTTCAACCTGAATATCAGAGGGAAGAGACCAAGAGGAAGACCAAGCAGACGATGGATAGAGACAGTTCGACCAAAGGTGGAGAAGAATGGTTTTAACTGGGACGATGTCCACGAACAAATTGTGTTCCAAGATCGGGCAAGATGGAGACCGCCTGTTTGCCACACCAGGGAAACTGGAGATGGAAAATGATGATGATTATGAATCTGCTATCTACCAAATCTGTTTGTAAAATTGCAGTCATAATTCCAAGAGGCAATAACATTTGGAAAATAAAATAATCTATATTAACACACGTAGAGAAAATGACTGTTGCGATGTGAAGATCACGAATTACGTTTTATGGGCTCGTGATCCAAAAGACGTTAAGCTTCAGTGTCGAGGTTTCATTTTCCTCCAAGAGAACAAGACAAAGGGACCATGGTTCAGTGAGATACAGAAAAACATTGCCTCGGATCTAAGGTGTGGTCGCTATGTAGAAATGAAACGATTAACTCTGGATAGGCAGGCATGGGGTACTGCAACAAACCAGTATAAAAACTGAAGACTACAACAACAAAAGCTAAAACGCTCCACTAAAATTAAACTAGGTTAAGGCTGCAACTCAAAGAAGAGAAACTATCTATGACAGTAAATAATTCAACACTGGGGAATATCAGCTGCTTTACTTAAACTCATTCCTGCCAACGCATACTGATAGCCAACGATTTCCCTTACTGCACTAAGAAAACCTGAGCATCACATATGCCGTTCCGGCAATAAATGAACATTTCTAATCGATTTCTTTCATGCTTGTACATATTGCACATGTTTATTTTTTCATCAATATTTGGGCCTAGGCTTCCATGATCATAATTCGCTTCAATACCCTACACAATGAGTGACACGTTGCAATTTTTAAATAACCGATTAAAATGTTATTTATCATTACAGGTTGATTGTTTTAAGTGATAACGATTACCGGAGGTGAGGTATGTGGAGCACCATGTACGATATGTACGGTACCGATTCTCAGAAGTAGAAATGCTGGGTTCAGGTGTCCTTAAGAGGGACCAATTAAATACCATCTTTAACTAACATCAACCCTGTCGAGAGTAGCGTAGCCAAGATCAACCAATGAGGGGGCTTATAATAGCCGCGGGATAACCATATTTCGGGAAATTACTGGATATCTGTAATATGAAGCAACACAACTATCTCACATTCAAAAAGTTAACAACCATATCTATATTAGTAGGAACAGATGATCTCGCTGCTTCACCCCATAAATCTAGATCATCCAAAGTGGTGTTAATGGACGCATAGAAATTTGTAGGTATTAATTGAAACTTCTTATTTTTAATTATGACTAGATTAATTTTAACTATTTGCCTGCGCTAAAAAAAGAGAAGAAGATAATAATGTCCCGCTAGGCGAGATATGAAATTATCTGGTGCTAGGCTTAGTTTGAAATAAGATAAAAATAGCGGGGGAAAGCTAGATTGGCAACCCTGGGAGGACGGAGTTATACGTTGTCATGAATACGTGGATAGCCCCAAACCGGGATCCGGGCCGGAAGATTCAAAAGGGGAGAGGGGTCTAACCCCAGGTAGCGCTCCCCCCTACCCCCTCCGGGGACGTCACTGCCTGTCAATAAAAGTAATTTGGATGACGCGGAAATCTACATTCACGCATATGCAAACACACACCTATATTGTGCCCGTTTGACGAGGACTTCGGGGAGCCATTGGCCTTAAATGGCCCTCCAGAAATCCTTCTCCAACGAGAATACATATAGGACGGGTCGTAATGCATTCATGGACTGGGGTGCATAAGGAAACTTTACTCGGGGATGTCGGGTATGATGAGAGATCAAAACTACCAGCCCAGAGGAATACAAACTCAAAATACAATAAAGAGGCCAGGCTTACATTTAAATCACACTCATTTTATTCAAAAGGTGGCAGACCCCTAGCCTACTTCAGAGAGGTGAAAACGGCTAGTCTGTGCTAATTAATCCTAATAAAAATTTACTTATCACCGTACAAAATATCATAAAAATTATACCTGTCGAAGTCCTACTAATAACTTATGAAGTCAAAAAGCAAGGCTAAGAGAATGACATGTAATTCATCCCTACACAATTACTTCAGAGATTGCAATGATAGTAATAATACAGGCACGAATTTACAGTTAAGAAAGATATTTACTTGCTTACCATGCCAAGATTTCGTTACATTTACGGCACAATCAGTTTAAAGACTATGCTATGATGGTGCTATCTGTAACATTTAACGTTAATAGTACATTATGCAACGAGCCTATAATGGCTATAATTAAGACACGAGTATTTTTTATAAAACGAGCGTATGCGAGTTTTATAATTTCCATACGAGTGTCTTAATTACCATTATAGGCGAGTTGCATACGACTGTTTATGTTCGACGATAATTACAACTTTATTATATGTTTTAACATAAATATTCATAAATATCTGTTCAGATTGTCACTAGAATTTTGTGATCGGGTGCTGCGCAGGGTAGGATATCTCTGATGTCCAAGCTCACTGACCAACCGACGCATGCGCTCTGTGAGCTTCAATGCCGTATGTGCAGATTGAGCATCAGTATTCAGTAAAAATGTCACCGAAATCGTTTGGAAACAAAACGCTGTGTAGAAATTGGATTTAAGGATATTAAGGTACAGTGACTCATATTCACCAGTTTATTTACGAGAACATTATGGACGGTGCACTTTCGGTAATTTATATAGACATGTTGGATTTTGAGCGCACGCGTTAAGGTATCGTTACCTAATTGGTTAATTGGTCAATGAACGAGCTCTGATTGGCTGGAGAAACTGTATCATAATGAAAAAGAGTGTTATAATGACCATCATTATGATACAGTTTCTTGACACATAATAGTGGGGGTCGAACATAAAGTAATTTAAGCTAATTCTTAGTTGACGTTAAGTTTAGCAACGATATACACGAGAGGCTTTTAATCCAAAACTACAGCTAAGCACATTCTGTTCCTGTCATTAAAGCGAAAAAACTAATCTAGTTTATAACACATATGTGTAACAAAATGACCCTTCAAAATTGCTCAATTGGCGCCACTGACCTGCCTACACGCACCTCCACTGTTTGTGAAGTATGGTCATGGGTGTATGGAAGAGTTGGCAACAGCATGAAGTAGATCATGGCTAACGTTGCGTTGTTGAGTTAATTACTATGTTTAAACATGTAGTTAACCGACCGTCGTCTCGCAAATGGGAATACCTAGAATTGTATTTAAGAATTCGAAGCAGCAGAGCAATAGCTAGTCATTGGTCAACAATGATTCATTACATTTAGGGGTTACATCATGTTTTTTAGAAAATGCAATCTATTAATTTATTTAGGTTTGTGTTTAGAGAGAAAATCCTGACACTTGATTATTAGAGATAGTTTTTTTTTTAAATATAATTTTAGTCCTACCGGTGTTGCTGTATTTGTTTAGTGACCATCTTAAATTCGTAAAGTGTGAAAACTTGGTGTACATGGACATCCAACATCACCTTCATTGATTAAAAAAAAACCACCCATTCCAAATATTCATCAGCACCCCTTAGGTGCTCTCAATAAATAACACATGATCTGTGATTCACTGTCGGTCAGTAACTCAGCAGACAACACAAAAACGTGCTTGTCGCTAGCTTAGGTAGTACACAATCGTACCTCACAACTGGGATAACACCCAACCATTGTGATAAAACCTCAAAAAATATTAAATTGTTATTCACTACTCTTATAAAATTTCCTGCCTGTGGACAAGGACTCTTATGCTGTACAATCAGCTGTGGATTTCAAATGTGCTGCCTGATCTACACAAAGTGCGATTATTACATAATCAGTGAATTGTGCAGTCAAAATATGTGTTACAATAACTTCTGGGGCTCCCTAATCGTTATGAAATGACCCCTTCACATCAAACCAACGACTGCCTGCTAGACTCATCTTGACCTACATAGCATTCCTTCTCAGTCGTCTGAATGTCAACTTATATAATAATGAAACAATAGAACACTCCCACGTGTCCAGACACTTGCGTCTCGCGACAGACTTGGCTGGATAAACTGATTGGTTGAATGGTTTGACGTCATCAAAACTGATGTTACTTCTCTAACCTATCCATTCCAGCTTCTCGTACAGTACAAGAACAAGAGTTGTCCAGCCAAGTCTGTCACGAGACGCAAGTTTTTCATCAACAAAAGATTAGCACACTAATGAAATGAAATGAATATTATTATTCTTAATAAAATTGTAGATTAAAGCAGTAGTACACCGTTCATTTTTCTTTCGTCGCTATCGTGACAATACAACAGAATCTTTGTGTTCGTTATCTTAACAAAACTACGTTAACGTTTAGGCATTCAACCACTCGTAAGTATGCAAATGTTTATAGATTCGAGAAGAAGGGGGGGGGGGCTCCTGTAATGAGATTTCAAAATTTTGAACACATTTAAATAAATATAATTTTGTAAACGTCGTTAAAACGTGACTGGGATAACAATCGCCTGTGTTACAGAAGTGAGTTTAAAGTTATGTCTCGATCCTGGTCAGAGGGACCAATCAGCTTGTCCAGCCAAGTCTGTCGCGAAAGGCAAGTGTCCAGACAGCGTCAGAATCAAGTTTTGTAGTGCCAGTTGGCTGCGCGAATGTTCAGTGCCTTCTAAATCTATTCACACACACAGCGCTTCTCGCATGCAATAACTGGATTAAATAATAACATGCCGGGTTTCGGCCTTGAAGACATATGCTCACTGGCTAACAGTATCCAGTGGAATGCAGTTCTGACAGTGTTACACATAATCGTACTACGTAACAGGGCTAGATTTACTGCATTGGTCTTTAACCATGAAAAATGTATTTACAAAATATTGGCAGGAGCGTATCCTTCAGGCTCTCGCAAATGATACGGGCTGGTATAAACATTATGAACTGAAGAAAATAAAGATATGTTCCCTACCTAAAGAATGTGCAGTAGTAAGGCCTCTTATAATTAATTCTCCCGCGTCATGACCATACATAAAAAGATTGCGACCTTACGGCCGGGCTCACATGACCATTTCGAGTGTTTCCAGTGTACCCCCCTTGCCGGGTGCTATTGGCAAATACGATGGCGTGGCTGGTGTAGCCATTAATTCTTCCTTCTTTTAGTGAGTATCAACCGTCGCTATAACCCTCCATACTGGGTTTTACCCCATAACAGCTTCCATCAGAACAGGGACCATAGCGTCCATGTTGTGTTGGGTTATTGGTGCAAGCTCCATTTCAATCGTAAATTTGGCGTTCTCACTGAATTTAAATTAATCGTGCTTTGATTTACAAATACACTGAGACTACACTGGTAGCGGTTTATAGCAAAAATGGCCATGTATTCATCCGCTCACAGACTCTATAATTATCACTTGTGTGATAATGGGCACACTAAAAACTGTGGTATTTCTTACACACGTTATCGGTCGATATCTGAAAAATCCGTTCACACAAAAAATACTTCAGTGTACAATTCACTTTTATGACATTCGAAAAACACTTCTTATACAATTTTACACGAAGGATGATTATTAATCCAGGAAATTCCACTGTTCACGTGCGGACATGTGCTTCGCACAAAGTCGTGCGTTCAAGAGTTTCCACCCAATTTAGAAATATTACCCTTTTGAGCCAAATACACGCTCCAAACTATGTTAGCAGCTTCACTGCGTTGAATTATGCGGTCTACACGCTGTTTCCAATATTTGTGGATTTCATCAGCGACAAAAATTCACGCCCGGTCAGGACCTTGCCTGAAAGAAGAGTGTCATCGGTGACATGCTGGAAGCGTCGACTGCACTACTCAGTCAAGGGTGCAACTATTAAATAATGTTCATCGCATACTCTGTGGAGTTATACCATTATTTACAGTCATCAACAAAAATCATGGAATCATTCAGTGCCTTCTATTATGTAAAATATCCCTTATTAAATGCAGTCTCCAAATAAAATAATGAAAATTAAATATCTGTGGATCGGCAACTTGTGGTGCGTCAATTGGGGGTTACTCCCAAAGAGAAAACATTGCTACTTCGGAGTCCTCGGTTCATCAATAGAGGTCTGATTCCTCGTGAGCCATCGAGGTCATATCTCAGATATGATATCGGACTCAATATACACTACCAGAAATGAAATAATGTAATTACTCTCTGCAGTATATTATTGGCTTTGTCACTAACACTTACCTTTCTGCGGTTTACTTGGATGTCGTAAACCGTGCTGTTCAGTTTCAATTTTCAATGGCATCTTCTTCAGATTTTCTTTAGAAAGTTCCGTGTAGATATCTAGAAAATCTGAAGGCAATCAAAGAACAGATGTTAAGATTTGAAAATATTTCTAAGATGTACAGGAGTTAACCTATCTGCTATAGAGAGGAATTGGACCAAGCAACTTTCATGTTATTTCCGTTCTATACAGTTCAACTTGTACAATTATATTCAGTGCATACTATGGTCAATTTAGAATTTCCTTTTAGATGAAGACAATCTTGTAGCTACTGCCACTACCGTTTATAACAAAAGGATAATGACAGTAATACCATTATTAGAATGTGATAATGTGCTATCTAAATAGGACACAGAAAGCATCACATTCCTATAACCAAGTTCGGCACATACTTTGGGACAATAATATACCCTTGGCAGGAAAGGCAATGTTGTACTTTGTTCCAATCCTTACTTATGGTAATGAAACATGTGCATTGCTAAGTAAGGGTTACAGTGTAATTCAAGCCACAGAAATGAGATTTATTAGGACTTTGAACCAAAGTACCAGGAGAGACAAGATCAGAAATGAGGTACACAGAGCAACATCTGGCATCAGGGTCCCTGTTACCAACTTTCTGGGGAAACGCAGACTTCAGTGGTATGGCCATGTAATGAGGAAGTATAGCTCTAGAAGAGCTATGAAGTACTTCAACCTGAATATCAGAGGGAAGAGACCAAGAGGAAGACCAAGCAGACGATGGATAGAGACAGTTCGACCAAAGGTGGAGAAGAATGGTTTTAACTGGGACGATGTCCACGAACAAATTGTGTTCCAAGATCGGGCAAGATGGAGACCGCCTGTTTGCCACACCAGGGAAACTGGAGATGGAAAATGATGATGATTATGAATCTGCTATCTACCAAATCTGTTTGTAAAATTGCAGTCATAATTCCAAGAGGCAATAACATTTGGAAAATAAAATAATCTATATTAACACACGTAGAGAAAATGACTGTTGCGATGTGAAGATCACGAATTACGTTTTATGGGCTCGTGATCCAAAAGACGTTAAGCTTCAGTGTCGAGGTTTCATTTTCCTCCAAGAGAACAAGACAAAGGGACCATGGTTCAGTGAGATACAGAAAAACATTGCCTCGGATCTAAGGTGTGGTCGCTATGTAGAAATGAAACGATTAACTCTGGATAGGCAGGCATGGGGTACTGCAACAAACCAGTATAAAAACTGAAGACTACAACAACAAAAGCTAAAACGCTGCACTAAAATTAAACTAGGTTAAGGCTGCAACTCAAAGAAGAGAAACTATCTATGACAGTAAATAATTCAACACTGGGGAATATCAGCTGCTTTACTTAAACTCATTCCTGCCAACGCATACTGATAGCCAACGATTTCCCTTACTGCACTAAGAAAACCTGAGCATCACATATGCCGTTCCGGCAATAAATGAACATTTCTAATCGATTTCTTTCATGCTTGTACATATTGCACATGTTTATTTTTTCATCAATATTTGGGCCTAGGCTTCCATGATCAAAATTCGCTTCAATACCCTACACAATGAGTGACACGTTGCAATTTTTAAATAACCGATTAAAATGTTATTTATCATTACAGGTTGATTGTTTTAAGTGATAACGATTACCGGAGGTGAGGTATGTGGAGCACCATGTACGATATGTACGGTACCGATTCTCAGAAGTAGAAATGCTGGGTTCAGGTGTCCTTAAGAGGGACCAATTAAATACCATCCTTAACTAACATCAACCCTGTCGAGGGTAGCGTAGCCAAGATCAACCAATGAGGGGGCTTATAATAGCCGCGGTATAACCATAATTCGGGAAATTACTGGATATCTGTAATATGAAGCAACACAACTATCTCACATTCAAAAAGTTAACAACCATATCTATATTAGTAGGAACAGATGATCTCGCTGCTTCACCCCATAAAACAAAATCATCCAAAGTGGTGTTAATGGACGCATAGAAATTTGTAGGTATTAATTGAAACTTCTTATTTTTAATTATGACTAGATTAATTTTAACAATTTGCCTGCGCTAAAAAAAAGTGAAGAAGATAATTATCCCGCTAGGCGAGATTTGAAATTATCTGGTGCTAGGCATAGTTTGAAATAAGATAAAAATAGCGGGGGAAAGCTAGATTGGCAACCCTGGGAGGACGGAGTTATACGTTGTCATGAATACGTGGAAAGCCCCAAACCGGGATCCGGGCCGGAAGATTCAAAAGGGGAGAGGGGTCCAACCCCCGGTAGCGCTACCCCCTACCCCCTCCGAGGACGTCACTGCCTGTCAATAAAAGTAATTTGGATGACGCGGAAATCTACATTCACGCATATGCAAACACACACCTATATTGTGCCCGTTTGACGAGGAATTCGGGGAGCCATTGGCCTTAAATGACCCTCCCGAAATCCTTCTCCAACGAGAATACATATAGGACGGGGTGGAATGCATTCATGGACTGGGGTGCATAAGGAAACTTTACTCGGGATGTCGGGTATGATGAGAGATCAAAACTACCAGCCCAGAGGAATACAAACTCAAAATACAATAAAGAGGCCAGGCTTACATTTAAATCATACTCATTTTATTCAAAAAGTGGCAGACCCCTAGCCTACTTCAGAGGTGAAAACGGCTAGTCTGTGCTAATTAATCCTAATAAGAATTTACTTATCACCGTACAAAATATCATAAAAATTATACCTCTCGAAGTCCTACTAATTACTTATGAAGTCAAAAAGCAAGGCTAAGAGAATGACATGTAATTCATCCCTACACAATTACTTCAGAGATTGCAATAATAGTAATAATACAGGCACGAATTTACAGTTAAGAAAGATATTTACTTGCTTACCATGCCAAGATTTCGTTACATTTACGGCACAATCAGTTTAAAGACTATGCTATGATGGTGCTATCTGTAACATTTAACGTTAAAGTGATTTAAGCTAATTCCTAGTTGACGTTAAGTTTAGCAACGATATACACGAGAGGCTTTTAATCCAAAACTACAGCTAAGCACATTCTGTTCCTGTCATTAAAGCGAAAAAACTAATCTAGTTGATAACACATATGTGTAACAAAATTACCCTTCGAAATTGCGCAATTGGCGCCACTGACCTTACACGCACCTCCACTGTTTGTGAAGTATGGTCATGGGTGTATGGAAGAGTTGGCAACAGCATGAAGTAGATCATGGCTAACGTTGCGTTGTTGAGTTAATCACTATGTTTAAACATGTAGTTAACCGACCGTCGTCTCGCAAATGGGAATACCTAGATTGTATTTAAGAATTCGAAGCAGCAGAGCAATAGCTAGTCATTGGTCAACAATGATTCATTACATTTAGGGGTTACATCATGATTTTTAGAAAATACAGTCTATGAATTCATTTAGGTTTGTGTTTAGAGAGAAAATCCTGACACTTGATTATTAGAGTAAGGTTTTTTTAAATATAATTTTAGTCCTACCGGTGTTGCTGTATTTGTTTAGTGACCATCTTAAATTCGTAAAGTGTGAAAACTTGGTGTACATGGACATCCAACATCACCTTCATTGATTTAAAAAAACACCCATTCCAAATATTAATCAGCACTCCTTAGGTGCTCTCAATAAATAACACATGATCCGTGATTCACTGTCGGTCAGTAACTCAGCAGACAACACAAAAACGTGCTTGTCGCTAGCTTAGGTAGTACACAATCGTACCTCACAACTGGGATAACACCCAACCATTGTGATAAAACCTCAAAAAATATTAAATTGTTATTCACTACTCTTATAAAATTTCCAGCCTGTGGACAAGGACTCTTATGCTGTACAATCAGCTGTGGATTTCAAATGTGCTGCCTGATCTACACAAAGTGTGGTTGGACTGCGATTATTACATAATCAGTGAATTGTGCAGTCAAAATATGTGTTACAATAACTTCTGGGGCTCCCTAATCGTTATGAAATGACCCCTTCACATCAAACCAACGACTGCCTGCTAGACTCATCTTGACCTACATAGCATTCCTTCTCAGTCGTCTGAATGTCAACTTATATAATAATGAAACAATAGAACACTCCCACGTTTCCAGACACTTGCGTCTCGCGCCAGACTTGGCTGGATAAACTGATTGGTTGAATGGTTTGACGTCATCAAAACTGATGTTACTTCTCTAACCTATCCATTCCAGCTTCTCGTACAGTACAAGAACAAGAGTTGTCCAGCCAAGTCTGTCACGAGACGCAAGATTTTCATCAACAAAAGATTAGCACACTGATGAAATGAAATGAATATTATTATTCTTAATAAAATTGTAGATTAAAGCAGTAGAACACCGTTCATCTTTCTTTCGTCGCTATAGTGGGCTGTTAGTGACAATACAACAGAATTTTTGTGTTCGTTATCTTACCAAAATTACGTTAAAGTTTAGGCATTCAACCACTCGTAAGTATGCAAATGTTTATAGATTCGAAAAGAAGGGGGGGGGGTCTCCTGTAATGAGATTTCAAAATTTTGAACACATTTAAATAAATATAATTTTGTAAACGTCGTTAAAACGTCACTGGGATAACAATCGCCTGTGTTACAAAAGTGAGTTTAAAGTTATGTCTCGATCCTGGTCGGAGTGACCAATCAGCTTGTCCAGCCAAGTCTGTCGCGAAACGCAAGTGTCCAGACAGCATCAGAATCAAGTTTTGTAGTGCCAGTTGGCTGCGCGATTTTTCAGTGCCTTCTAAATCTATTCACACACACAGCGCTTCTCGCTTGCAATAACTGGATTAAATAATAACATGCCGGGCTTCGGCCTTGAAGACATATGCTCACTGGCTAACAGTATCCAGTGGAATGCAGTTCTGACAGTGTTACACATAATCGTACTACGTAACAGGGCTAGATTTACTGCATTGGTCTTTAACCATGAAAAATGTATTTACAAAATATTGGCAGGAGCGTATCCTTCAGGCTCTCGCAAATGATACGGGCTGGTATAACCATTATGAACTGAAGAAAATAAAGATATGTGCCCTACCTAAAGAATGTGCAGTAGTAAGGCCTCTTATAATTAATTCTCCTGCGTCATGACCATACATAAAAAGATTGCGACCTTACGGCCGGACTCACGACCATTTCGAGTGTTTCCAGTGTACTCGCTTTGCCTGGTGCTATTGGCAAATGCGATGGCGTGGCTGGTGTAGCCATTCATTCTTCCTTCTTTTAGTGAGTATCAACCGTCGCTATAACCCTCCATACTGGGTTTTACCCAACGAGCTAGAGAAAGGTATATAGAGAGGCAACGAGCCGCGTAGCAGCGCTCTGGGCGGAGGCAACCTGAGTTAAGGCGGCCATGATTCAGAACGTCGTCGGACAAGAGCTTGTTGCGATTATTCGGGCTGAACAGGAACATGCGTTGAATGAAATTTATTTAATAATACATAGACCATGCCGTCAGTGTGTTCGTCATTCAATTGTACGAATAGAAGTAATAAGACAACAGGAGTGTCGTATTTCAGATAAGAAATGCCATCCATTTCAAAAATTAATGAGGTAGACTCTTGACGAAAGTGTGATGCAGCAGTTTAAGTTTGTGTGATATTTACATTTCAGATTTCCTTTGCAGAAGCAGGAACTAACATTTCCACTCTATATACCTTTCTCTAGCTCGTTGGTGATGTTGATGATAATTGTTGTTTTAAGGGGCCTAACATCTAGATTATCGGCCCCTAATGGTTTGGGTGCTCGTGAAGATGAAAATGAAATGTAAACTAAAACTAACTACTATCTTACTGTATATACTAGAAGAAGAAAAGGAAAATAAAAGGTTAATAAGGCAAATAAAGGAAAGGAGGAAAAGAAATGCCCTCAACCCTCGAAGAATAAGGATTGAGGGACTTGGAAGGAAGGAGAGCCATGAAAGGCAGATAGGAAAGTGAAAGAGGAGAGGGTCCACCCCAGAGGTATTGGATAAAAGGGGAAAACCGGACCCAGCTCAGGAATCCCTCGGAGTCGCCAACTCCCGAACTCACCAGCCGTGAGCCCCTGAGGGTGTAGCAATATCCAGGGTGCACCAGAAGTGGTGGGGCTACATACACCCTGCCTCCTTGAGGGCCTTGAGTAGAAGGCAGGAGATAACAGGAAAAGAAAAAGAAGGCTGACCCCTCGCAGATGGAGGGTATCAGAAAAAATGAGACAAGGGCCAATTAAGGCGGGAAAGGAAGAGACTCCCTAGGCCTCGGATACCCTAATACCGTCGGGGTCGGAAGAGAACAAGAGTTGACCAAGTGAGGTCGACAGGAAAGAGGATCCCGGCACAAGTAAGTGGAAGCAATGCTGGACTCAGCTGGGGCCCCGTGATCGCCAACCCACGTCCCACTAGATGTGAACCCCTGGGGGGTAGCTCGTTAGTAACTATGCCTAATTCTCAAGAGGCTGCTCACGCCGGCCGTGCCTCCATTAGGGTCTTGTGCACAAGGCAGGAGATAGATACAATGAAAAGATCAGGTCTGATCCCTCTAAAAATGAGGGTATCAGGAATGATGAGACAAGGGCCAAATAAGACATGAATTTGAAAGACTCTCCGGTCTCGGATACCGTTAGTGCCTGAAGAGAACAAGAGGTGACTGAGGAAGGTTGACGGGTGGATTTGCAAGCAATGCCAGTCTCAGCTGAGGTCCCGTGGTCGCCAATCCACGTCCCACAAGTTGTGAGCCCCCTGGGTGGGGTATGCATATGAACGATATGTATGTAGAAAATTTTGTTCAGTACATAGCAGGAAGTGTCGTTCGCCAGGTGTCTAAAAAATTAACTTGTATTGAATGCAAGGAAGTGCTTTTATCGGGTCAATATGTTCAGAAAGAAGGACTGATTAGAGAGAAAAACGTGAAAGATGGCCTTTTGAATCCATCAAATGATGTAGTGAAATTATGTAAAACAGCTGGGATTGTCATCAGGAATAATGACAGTATGTTGCGAAAGAACACGAAGAATTTCATGCTGAAGTTGCAGACAGATGTCTATGCTATGCTGCCGGGTTATCTGTTTCAGAAATCTGACCATCTATTTACAGCTACTGAACCTGGGGAAAGTCTCACTGTGCTTCACTCATCGAGCGAATTGTGAAACATTATTATAAATGCAGGCTTCACCACTTCTGCAGAAATACAGCTCATCGAGAGAGAGGTCAACAGGTGCGTCAGTTGTACACAAAAATTATCATTTTTAAAGGACAATGAAATCATGCAATGTACTGTGCATAAGCAACGTAGCATATTGTCTTGTAAGATGATTGTGTTAGTTATCGTTCAATGTACAAATTAAATTGTCAGGTCTTGCGTAGGCCTAATCTTATATTACGCCTCGTTAGACACGCCTCTCCCTACCTGACTCCCACCCTCTTGACATTGTATATCATGGCGGCTGCCAGTAAAAGCTGCTTCCAAAATGGCGGCGCCATTTCCACTCTATATACCTTTCTCTAGCTCGTTGGTTTTACCCCATAACAGCTTCCATCAGAATAGGGACCATAGCGTCCATGTTGTGTTGGGTTATTGGTGCAAGCTCCATTTCAATCGTAAATTTGGCGTTCTCACTGAATTTAAATTAATCGTGCTTTGCTTTCCAAATACACTGAGACTACACTGGTAGCGGTTTATAGCAAAAATGGCCATGTATACATCCGATCACAGACTCTATAATTATCACTTGTGTGATAATGGGCATACTAAAACTGTGGTATTTCTTACACACGTTATCGGTCGATATCTGAAAAATCCGTTCACACAAAAAATACTTCAGTGTACAATTCACTTTTATGACATTCGAAAAACACTTCTTATACAATTTTACACGAAGGATGATTATTAATCCAGGAAATTCCACTGTTCACGTGCGGACATGTGCTTCACACAAAGTCATGCGTTCAAGAGTTTCCACCCAATTTAGAAATATTACCCTTTTGAGCCAAATACACGCTCCAAACTATGTTAGCAGCTTCACTGCGTTGAATTATGCGGTCTACACGCTGTTTCCAATATTTGTGGATTTCATCAGCGACAAAAATTCACGCCCGGTCAGGACCTTGCCTGAAAGTAGAGTGTCATCGGTGACATGCTGGAAGCGTCGACTGCACTACTCAGTCAAGGGTGCAACTATTAAATAATGTTCATCGCATACTCTGTGGAGTTATACCATTATTTACAGTCATCAACAAAAATCATGGAATCATTCAGTGCCTTCTATTATGTAAAATATCCCTTATTAAATGCAGTCTCCAAATAAAATAATGAAAATTAAATATCTGTGGATCGGCAACTTGCGGTGCGTCAATTGGGGGTTACTCCCATAGAGAAAACATTGCTACTTCGGAGTCCTCGGTTCATCAATAGAGGTCTGATTCCTCGTGAGCCATCGAGGTCATATCTCAGATATGATATCGGACTCAATATACACTACCAGAAATGAAATAATGTAATTACTCTCTGCAGTATATTATTGGCTTTGTCACTAACACTTACCTTTCTGCGGTTTGCTTGGATGTCGTAAACCGTCCTGTTCAGTTTCAATTTTCAATGGCATCTTCTTCAGAATTTTTTTAGAATGTTCCGAGTAGTTTTCTAGAAAATCTGAAGGCAATCAAAGAACAGATGTTAAGATTTGAAAATATTTCTAAGATGTACAGGAGTTAACCTATCTGCTATAGAGAGGAATTGGACCAAGCAACTTTCATGTTATTTCCGTTCTATAGAGTTCAACTTGTACAATTATTTTCAGTGCATACTATGGTCAATTTAGAATTTCCCTTTAGATGAAGACAATCTTGTAGCTACTGCCACTACCGTTTATAACAAAAGGATAATGACAGTAATACCTTTATTAGAATGTGATAATGTGCTATCTAAATAGGACACAGAAAGCATAACATTCCTACAACCATGTTTCGGCACTTACTTTGGGACAATAATATACCCTTGGCAGGAAAGGCAATGTTGTACTTTGTTCCAATCCTTACTTATGGTAAGGAAACATGTGCATTGCTAAGTAAGGATTACAGTGTAATTCAAGCCAAAGAAATGAGATTTATTAGGACTTTGAACCAAAGTACCAGGAGAGACAAGATCAGAAATGAGGTACACAGAGCAACATCTGGCATCAGGGTCCCTGTTACCAACTTTCTGGGGAAACGCAGACTTCAGTGGTATGGCCATGTAATGAGGAAGTATAGCTCTAGAAGGGCTAAGAAGTACTTCAACCTGAATATCAGAGGGAAGAGACCAAGAGGAAGACCAAGCAGACGATGGATAGAGACAGTTCGACCAAAGGTGGAGAAGAATGGTTTTAACTGGGACGATGTCCACGAACAAATTGTGTTCCAAGATCGGGCAAGATGGAGACCGCCTGTTTGCCACACCCGGGAAACTGGAGATGGAAAATGATGATGATTATGAATCTGCTATCTACCATATCTGTTTTTAAAATTTCAGTCATAATTCCAAGAGGCAATAACATTTGGAAAATAAAATAATCTATATTAACACACGTAGAGAAAATGACTGATGCGATGTGAAGATCACGAATTACGTTTTATGGGCTCGTGATCCAAAAGACGTTAAGCTACAGTGTCGAGTTTTCATTTTCCTCCAAAAGAACAAGACAAAAGGACCATGGTGCAGTGAGATACAGAAAAACATTGCCTCGGATCTAAGGTGTGGTCGCTATGTAGAAATGAAACGATTAACTCTGGATAGGCAGGCATGGGGTACTGCAACAAACCAGTATAAAAACTGAAGACTACAACAACAAAAGCTAAAACGCACCACTAAAATTAAACTAGGTTAAGGCTGCAACTCAAAGAAGAGAAACTATCTATGACAGTAAAGAATTCAACACTGGGGAATATCAGCTGCTTTACTTCAACTCATTCCTGCCAACGCATACTGATAGCCAACGATTTCCCTTACTGCACTAAGAAAACCTGAGAATCACATATGCCGTTCCGGCAATAAATGAACATTTCTAATCGATTTCTTTCATGCTTGTACATATTGCACATGTTTATTTTTTCATCAATAGTTGGGCCTAGGCTTCCATGATCAAAATTCGCTTCAATACCCTACACAATGAGTGACACGTTGCAATTTTTAAATAACCGATTAAAATGTTATTTATAATTACAGGTCGATTGTTTTAAGTGATAACGATTACCGGAGGTGAGGTATGTGGAGCACCATGTACGATATGTACGGTACCGATTCTCAGAAGTAGAAATGCTGGGTTCAGGTGTCCTTAAGAGGGACCAATTAAATACCATCTTTAACTAACATCAGCCCTGTCGAGAGTAGCGTAGCCAAGATCAACCAATGAGGGGGCTTAAAATAGCCGCGGGATAACCATAATTCGGGAAATTACTGGATATCTGTAATATGAAGCAACACAACTATCTCACATTCAAAAAGTTAACAACCATATCTATATTAGTAGTGCCCCCGTAATTGAATTATATAGAGACCACGGTGGCTATTTTGGGAATTATAGCGAAAGTTATGGCTGTCATAGTTATGACGTGGGTAGTCATGACGTAAGCACGGATGACGCAGACGTTATGCCAGCAGGCTACTTGAGCTGAGATTCTCAGTGACGTCAGCATTTATTCGAGAAGGATCCGAGATGTACGACGCAGTCGCGAGAAACGTGGAATTCTGTTGAGGAAGAAATTATGCTATTGGAGGGGAGGCTCAAACCAATGAACGATAGTCTGAAGGAAGACGGAGATTGCTGAAACTATGGTATTTTTATTACTTTTTGGAATGCAGAATTGTGGAAATCCATTTGCAGTAGAGGCATTGATCTGGAATTTTGGTGAAATTTATTTTCAGTTTTTGAATTATGAAAATCCGTCATGTATTGACGAAGTTGGAACTTCTAGCGATGACGCAGTAACACGCGATGGAAGGGATAGATACGCCCCTCATGAAGTTCATAAAAGGCCTTGCGCAGAAGAGAGGAGCCTCATTCTCTCAGATTATAAATCGTCTGATATTCAATCGTCAGATCTCAAATAGTCATTTCAGTGAAACGTCGAGTGAGTTTAGTAGTGAAAAAGTCGTCTTTGTAACGCGTGGCGAAGCCACTGCATTAAACGAGAGTCGAACATACAAGCAGTGCAGGTTTACTGTGAAGTAAATCTAGGTGAAGTTGAAACGACACTTATAACGCTTCTACAAGATTAGCTGTGAACAGTTAGCGGTCGCCTATAAGCTAATTCTCTTGTGCATTGCTACAGTAAGGACTGTAGAAAAGCTGAACAATTTCGAGGAAGTATTTTGGAAGTTATTGACAATATTAGACGACTGACAAAAGTGATTTTCTCGCCACAGAAGAAACACTTTGTATAGCCAGACTCTACGCTACGGCTGACAGGGCTAGTGAAATAGGGAGACTTCAGATTGCTTTTGTGACACAACACTGCAGTATAATGGAGCAATTTAATATGGCAGTTTGTTCTTCTAATACTATTACCGAAGAGCAAATGGAAGGCTAAAGGACTTAATGCAATTGGGACATACTTCAACGGAGTAAGATAGCAGCATGGAACTTCGCTAATTGCTATTCCATACAAGCGAACATGTGGTAAATAACCATCTACACCCATGTTTCGTGAGTAAAGGCTGAATACTAACAAACAGCAATAGAAATGATTTCATACTTTCTGAATATGAATATTTCTTCGGAAATTTATACAAAAACTTCATGGCGATTTTCAACTGGAACTTCAGGGATTTTTCAAGAGAGGTCAGGGTTGTCCCGACTCACAAAGAAGATTATTGCCGGAAGGATGTCGTTCGTCTTCGTGAAGCAGTTCGATTCTCCGATGGTGCTGTTTCTGGTTTCGAGGATGGAGCTCAGCTTTAACTTGGTGAAATGGATCCATCAACAGTCTTCTTTGGGGAATTTTCCTCTGGAACGTCAATCGGCAGATAAGGTAGTCGTGAACGTTTATTTTATTTGAGTTTCTTAGCAATATTTGAGCAACCATTTTTCCCATATTTTTGTCCTCATGTATTTTTGCCCGATATTCTTGTTTGAGATTCCTATTCTCAGTTCACCTTGATGAGTTATACCTTTTTTTGACGTTTTATTAAGACATTGTTATGTCATGGGCATAGTTAAATGATTTTGAATCAGTTGATACTGATATTTAGATTTTTCAGTAATTTGCTTATTTTTGTAGTCTCGATTTGACTGTAAGTTAATGATTTTTATGGCAGATTTAAATTCAGACAGCGTGTCACTTTATTAAAGTAATTCTACCCCAGTTTAATTACTTTGACCAATTTTCAGTCATCATCAAGAAGGAAGAACATTTAAATGATTTTAGAGCGTTAAAATCCAGTACGTTGTCGACGATCTTGGAAATACTAGTCGTTATTTGAATTGATTGCAACACAGACATTTATCGTCAGTCATGAACGACCATTGCATCTTAGGCAATTTTGTGAAAGATGAACATTAATTATGAATTATTGAATGCATTAAATTCGTGAAACTTGTGTTAGGTTTTTTCTCATATAGAGATTTATATAATGATGTTTGCATTCCCCAGTCTAATTGGATTCTATTCGACTATTTTGCAGTTAGTCGCACTTTGTTTGATGATAGTATTTTTATACTACAATTCTTTGAAGATGTTAGTCTTAAATTTTGATAGACCAGACAGGCGTATATAAGCGTATTCAGTATTAAATTTGTTTGTGATTGGCAAATTTTTATTTCATTTCGATTCATGAATGAAATCCACGAAGTTTAAATGACAACAGTTTTGAAACAATTATTGATATAAGAATTTTTAAGTGGAACTATGAATGTATAATCGATAGTGCAGCGGACATGTTGAAAGTCGCTGATGTATAATGCCCTTAAATAAATGAAGGAGATTCCCACAGTAATTAGTAATGATAAAGATTGTGTTAGGGGAGGTTTTTGTAAATGCTGTGGAAGATTTTGATGCCGTATATTTTAATATATGATGAATTTTGGGCTATTTTGAATGCAGTTTGTGCATTATTTTGTAAGCGAAGTATTTTCCGCTAGAGTGTATTGTCATAGTTCGTTGAAAATTAATCAAGTGAATTTACTGTTATAATTAACAAGAGTTGTGAAAGAATTTGAGATAAGATTTTGAATGAAGATTACCGTCACAAATAATTAAAATTATTACAACCTTTATTATACCAGATTGTGACATGTACATGTATAACTAACCTTCATTGGTCGATTATATTAAACACGATTATGAATTTACCAACCGGATAAAACATGTGGTTCAATGTATTTCTTAAATTAATGATTTAAATAATTTAAATGTTGATATTGTAAATAATAAATGTAAATATCTTTGACAATAATGTGGAACGAAAGTAATGTTAAAGGCGTGTTAAAAATTTTTGTAATTATTTTCGACAATATTATAAACAATTTCTAATTGTTATAAATAATTTATGTGATTTTGTTATAAACATTTAAGAGTGTGTTTTATACTCTAAACTATGCTGATTAAACATTTGGATGATAACTTAACAAGTTTAAGGATAGTTAAAATAATCCAGTGGGATGTGAGTTAAGCATTTGAAAGATTTGCGTCAATATGTATGAGTTGTCTTGTAGACATTTAAAGCTTTAAAAGGAGCTGAATTCTTACGCAAGTGTGGCGTGACGAGTGAGCCCCATTTGACAGGTGTGAGCCAGGTTAAAGAGTAGACCAGCCGGCCAGACATCTGGTTGTCAGCAGGTGAGGTCGATACTCCGGCCTTGTGCCTATTAATAAAAGTGTTATGTTTATTAAAAGAAACCAAATGCTCTATATATGTCGTACCCTGACTTCCTCATCCAATCCAAATATGTTTTAAAATGTTACGTTATTTTGAGCTCATGGGAGCTAACATATTGTTTGATAATTTGCAAGTCCTTTAGGAGGACGTAGTCAGATTGACATAGGCTACTGATAGCCACTTTTATTTTGTTGAGTTGTGAAAATCATACTCTTTATTTGAAAATAAAGCTTTTGTACAGTTCAAAGTTTTCGTCTTCGGTCTGGTTCATTTTTAAATGTCATGGTGAAGGTTATTGTGAGAGCATATTTTAATGATCCTGTTGTCAACCCAATCCCCGAGATATTTATAAGAGGTAAGTAAAAGTAAGTATGAAACCCCGTCTATTTTGGTGTGTTCCACAATAATTTTTCTTGGTAACTTCTGTGTTCAAACCTCGGTAGTATCTGTCAGTGCCATTTTCATTGATGTAGCTGAGCTGGTGCGACTGATTATTGGCAATCCGATTGAGGGGGCGGATTTCTGACAGCCTACTATCCGGGTAAACGGAGACAGTAGGAACAGATGATCTCGTGGCGTCACCCCATAAAACTAGATCATCCAAAGTGGTGTTAATGGACGCATAGAAATTTGTAGGTATTAATTGAAACTTCTTATTTTTAATTATGACTAGATTAATTTTAACAATTTGCCTGCGCTAAAAAAAGAGAAGAAGATAATTGTCCCGCTAGGCGAGATTTGAAATTATCTGGTGCTAGGCTTAGTTTGAAATAAGCTAAAAATAGCGGGGGAAAGCTAGATTGGCAACCCTGGGAGGACGGAGTTATAAGTTGTCATGAATACGTGGATAGCCCCAAACCGGGATCCGGGCCGGAAGATTCATAAGGGGAGAGGGGTCTAACCCCCGGTAGCGCTCCCCCCTACCCCCTCCGGGGACGTCACTGCCTGTCAATAAAAGTAATTTGGATGACGCGGAAATCTACATTCACGCATATGCAAACACACACCTATATTGTGCCCGTTTGACGAGGACTTCGGGGAGCCATTGGCCTTAAATGACCCTCCCGAAATCCTTCTCCATCGAGAATACATATAGGACGGGGTGGAATGCATTCATGGACTGGGGTCCATAAGGAAACTTTACTCGGGGATGTCGGGTATGATGAGAGATCAAAACTACCAGCCCAGAGGAATACAAACTCAAAATACAATAAAGAGGCCAGGCTTACATTTAAATCACACTCATTTTATTCAAAAAGTGGCAGGCCCCTAGCCTACTTCAGAGAGCTGAAAACGGATAGTCTGTGCTAATTAATCCTAATAAGAATTTACTTATCACCGTACAAACTATCATAAAAATTATACCTCTCGAAGTCCTACTAATAACTTATGAAGTCAAAAAGCAAGGCTAAGAGAATGACATGTAATTCATCCCTACACAATTACTTCAGAGATTGCAATAATAGTAATAATACAGGCACGAATTTACAGTTGAGAAAGATATTTACTTGCTTACCATGCCAAGATTTCGTTACATTTACGGCACAATCAGTTTAAAGACTATGCTATGATGGTGCTATCTGTAACATTTAACGTTAAAGTGATTTAAGCTAATTCCTAGTTGACGTTAAGTTTAGCAACGATATACACGAGAGGCTTTTAATCCAAAACTACTGCTAAGCACATTCTGTTCCTATCATTAAAGCGAAAAAACTAATCTAGTTTATAACACATATGTGTAACAAAATGACCCTTCAAAATTGCGCAATTGGCGCCACTGACCTGCCTACACGCACCTCCACTTTTTGTGAATTATGGTCATGGGTGTATGGAAGAGCTGGCAACAGCATGAAGTAGATCATGATTAACGTTGCGTTGTTGAGTTAATTACTATGTTTAAACATGTAGTTAACCGACCGTCGTCTCGCAAATGGGAATACCTAGAATTGTATTTAAGAATTCGAAGCATCAGAGCAATAGCTAGTCATTGGTCAACAATGATTCATTACATTTAGGGGTTACATCATGATTTTTAGAAAATACAGTCTATTAATTCATTTAGGTTTGTGTTTAGAGAGAAAATCCTGACACTTGATTATTAGAGTAAGGTTTTTTTAAATATAATTTTAGTCCTACCGGTGTTGCTGTATTAGTTTAGTGACCATCTTAAATTCGTTAAGTGTGAAAGCTTGGTGTACATGGACATCCAACATCACATTCATTGATTGAAAAAAACACCCATTCCAAATATTCATCAGCACTCCTTAGGTGCTCTCAATAAATAACACATGATCCGTGATTCACTGTCGGTCAGTAACTCAGCAGACAACACAAAAACATGCTTGTCGCTAGCTTAGGTAGTACACAATCGTACCTCACAACTGGGATAACACCCAACCATTGTGATAAAACCTAAAAAAAATATTAAATTGTTATTCACTACTCTTATAAAATTTCCAGCCTGTGGACAAGGACTCTTATGCTGTACAATCAGCTGTGGATTTCAAATATGCTGCCTGATCTACACAAAGTGTGGTTGGACTGCGATTATTACATAATCAGTGAATTGTGCAGTCAAAATATGTGTTACAATAACTTCTGGGGCTCCCTAATCGCTATGAAATGACCCCTTCACATCAAACCAACGACTGCCTGCTAGACTCATCTTGACCTACATAGCATTCCTTCTCAGTCGTCTGAATGTCAACTTATATAATAATGAAACAATTAGAACACTCCCACGTGTCCAGACACTTGCGTCTCGCGACAGACTTGGCTGGATAAACTGATTGGTTGAATGGTTTGACGTCATCAAAACTGATGTTACTTCTCTAACCTATCCATTCCTGCTTCTCGTACAGTACAAGAACAAGAGTTGTCCAGCCAAGTCTGTCACGAGACGCAAGTTTTTCATCTACAAAGATTAGCACACTGATGAAATGAAATGAATATTATTATTCTTAATAAAATTGTAGATTAAAGCAGTAGAACACCGTTCATCTTTCTTTCGTCGCTATAGTGGGCTGTTAGTGACAATACAACAGAATTTTTGTGTTCGTTATCTTACCAAAACTACGTTAACGTTTAGGCATTCAACCACTCGTAAGTATGCAAATGTTTATAGATTCGAGAAGAAGGAGGGGGGGGCTCCTGTAATGAGATTTCAAAATTTTGAACACATTTAAATAAATATAATTTTGTAAACGTCGTTAAAACGTGACTGGGATAACAATCGCCTGTGTTACAAAAGTGAGTTTAAAGTTATGTCTCGATCCTGGTCGGAGTGACCAATCAGCTTGTCCAGCCAAGTCTGTTGCGAAACGCAAGTGTCCAGACAGCATCAGAATCAAGTTTTGTAGTGCCAGTTGGCTGCGCGATTGTTCAGTGCCTTCTAAATCTATTCACACACACAGCGCTTCTCGCTTGCAATAACTGGATTAAATAATAACATGCCGGGCTTCGGCCTTGAAGACATATGCTCACTGGCTAACAGTATCCAGTGGAATGCAGTTCTGACAGTGTTACACATAATCGTACTACGTAACAGGGCTAGATTTACTGCATTGGTCTTTAATCATGAAAACAGTATTTACAAAATATTGGCCGGAGCGTATCCTTCAGGCTCTCGCAAATGATACGGGCTGGTATAACCATTATGAACTGAAGAAAATAAAGATATGTGCCCTACCTAAAGAATGTGCAGTAGTAAGGCCTCTTATAATTAATTCTCCCGCGTCATGACCATACATAAAAAGATTGCGACCTTACGGCCGGACTCACGTGACCATTTCGAGTGTTTCCAGTGTACTCGCTTTGCCTGGTGCTATTGGCAAATGCGATGGCGTGGCTGGTGTAGCCATTCATTCTTCCTTCTTTTAGTGAGTATCAACCGTCGCTATAACCCTCCATACTGGGTTTTACCCAACGAGCTAGAGAAAGGTATATAGAGAGGCAACGAGCCGCGTAGCAGCGCTCTGGGCGGAGGCAACCTGAGTTAAGGCGGCCATGATTCAGAACGTCGTCTGACAAGAGCTTGTTGCGATTATTCGGGCTGAACAGGAACATGCGTTGAATGAAATTTATTTAATAATACATAGACCATGCCGTCAGTGTGTTCGTCATTCAATTGTACGAATAGAAGTAATAAGACAACAGGAGTGTCGTATTTCAGATAAGAAATGCCATCCAAATTCATAAATTAATGAGGTAGACTCTTGACGAAAGTGTGATGCAGCAGTTTAAGTTTGTGTGATATTTACATTTCAGATTCCCTTTGCAGAAGCAGGAACTAACATTTCCACTCTATATACCTTTCTCTAGCTCGTTGGTGATGTTGATGATAATTGTTGTTTTAAGGGGCCTAACATCTAGATTATCGGCCCCTAATGGTTTGGGTGATCGTGAAGATGAAAATGAAATGTAAACTAAAACTAACTACTAACTTACTGTATATACTAGAAGAAGAAACAGAAAATAAAAGGATAATAAGGCAAATAAAGGACAGGAGGAAAAGAAATGCCCTCAACCCTCGAAGAATAAGGATTAAGGGACTTGGAAGGAAGGAGAGCCATGAAAGGCAGATAGGAAAGTGAAAGAGGAGAGGGTCCACCCCAGAGGTATTGGATAAAAGGGGGAAAACCGGACCCAGCTCAGGAATCCCTCGGAGTCGCCAACTCCCGAACTCACCAGCCGTGAGGCCCTGAGGGTGTAGCAATATCCAGGGTGCACCAGAAGTGGTGGGGCTACATACACCCTGCCTCCTTGAGGGCCTTGTGTAGAAGGCAGGAGATAACAGGAAAAGAAAAAGAAGGCTGACCCCTCGCAGAAGGAGGGTATCAGAAAAAATGAGACAAGGGCCAATTAAGGCGGGAAAGGAAGAGACTCCCTAGGCCTCGGATACCCTAATACCGTCGGGGTCGGAAGAGAACAAGAGTTGACCAAGTGAGGTCGACAGGAAAGAGGATCCCGGCACAAGTAAGTGGAAGCAATGCTGGACTCAGCTGGGGCCCCATGGTCGCCAACCCACGTCCCACTAGATGTGAACCCCTGGGGGATAGCTCGTTAGTAACTATGCCTAATTCTCAAGAGGCTGCTCACGCCGGCCGTGCCTCCATTAGGGTCTTGTGCACAAGGCAGGAGATAGATACAATGAAAAGATCAGGTCTGATCCCTCGAAAAATGAGGGTATCAGGAAAGATGAGACAAGGGCCAAATAAGACATGAATTTGAAAGATTCTCCGGGTCTCGGATACCGTTAGTGCCTGAAGAGAACAAGAGGTGACTGAGGAAGGTTGACGGGTGGATTTGCAAGCAATGCCAGTCTCAGCTGAGATCCAGTGGTCGCCAATCCACGTCCCACAAGTTGTGAGCCCCCTGGGCGGGGTATGCATATGAACGATATGTATGTAGAAAATTTTGTTCAGTACATAGCAGGAAGTGTCGTTCGCCAAGTGTCTAAAAAATTAACTTGTATTGAATGCCTAGAAGTGCTTTTATTGTGTCAATATGTTCAGAAAGAAGGACTGATTAAAGAGAAAGACGTAAAAGATGGCCTTCTGAATCCATCAAATGATGTAGTGAAATTATGTAAAACAGCTGGGATTGTCATCAGGAATAATGACAGTATGTTGCGAAAGAACACAAAGAATTTCATGCTGAAGTTGCAGACAGATGTCTATGCTATGCTGCCGGGTTATCTGTTTCAGAAATCTGACCATCTATTTACAGCTACTGAACCTGGGGAAAGTCTCATTATGCTTCACTCATCGAGCGAATTGTGAAACAGTATTATAAATGCAGGCTTCACCACTTCTGCAGAAATACAGTTCATCGAGAGAGAGGTCAACAGGTGCGTCAGTTGTACACAAAAATTATTATTTTTAAAGGACAATGAAATCATGCAATATACTGTGCATAAGCAACGTAGCATATTGTCTTGTAAGATGATTGTGTTAGTTATCGTTCAATGTACAAATTAAATTGTCAGGTCTTGAGTAGGCCTAATCTTATATTACGCCTCGTTAGACACGCCTCTCCCTACCTGACTCCCACCCTCTTGACAGTGTATATCATGGTGGCTGCCAGTAAAACCTGCTTCCAAAATGGCGGCGCCATTTCCACTCTATATACCTTTCTCTAGCTCGTTGGTTTTACCCCATAACAGCTTCCATCAGAATAGGGACCATAGCGTCCATGTTGTGTTGGGTTATTGGTGCAAGCTCCATTTCAATCGTAAATTCGGCGTTCTCACTGAATTTAAATTAATCGTGCTTTGCTTTCCAAATACACTGAGACTACACTGGTAGCGGCTTATAGCAAAAATGGCCATGTATTCATCCGCTCACAGACTCTATAATTATCACTTGTGTGATAATGGGCACACTAAAACTGTGGTATTTCTTACACACGTTATCGGTCGATATCTGAAAAATCCATTCACACAAAATTACTTCAGTTTACAATTCACTTTTATGACATTCGAAAAACACTTCTTATACAATTTTACACGAAGGATGATTATTAATCCAGGAAATTCCACTGTTCACGTGCGGACATGTGCTTCGCACAAAGTCGTGCGTTCAAGAGTTTCCACCCAATTTAGAAATATTACCCTTTTGAGCCAAATACACGCTCCAAACTATGTTAGCAGCTTCACTGCATTGAATTATGCGGTCTACACGCTGTTTCCAATATTTGTGGATTTCATCAGCGACAAAAATTCACGCCCGGTCAGGACCTTGCCTGAAAGAAGAGTGTCATCGGTGACATGCTGGAAGCGTCGACTGCACTACTCAGTCAAGGGTGCAACTATTAAATAATGTTCATCGCATACTCTGTGGAGCTATACCATTATTTACAGTCATCAACAAAAATCATGGAATCATTCAGTGCCTTCTATTATGTAAAATATCCCTTATTAAATGCAGTCTCCAAATAAAATAATGAAAATTAAATATCTGTGGATCGGCAACTTGTGGTGCGTCAATTGGGGGTTACTCCCAAAGAGAAAACATTGCTACTTCGGAGTCCTCGGTTCATCAATAGAGGTCTGATTCCTCGTGAGCCATCGAGGTCATATCTCAGATATGATATCGGACTCAATATACACTACCAGAAATGAAATAATGTAATTACTCTCTGCAGTATATTATTGGCTTTGTCACTAACACTTACCTTTCTGCGGTTTACTTGGATGTCGTAAACCGTGCTGTTCAGTTTCAATTTTCAATGGCATCTTCTTCAGATTTTTTTTAGTATGTTCCGAGTAGTTATCTAGAAAATCTGAAGGCAATCAAAGAACAGATGTTAAGATTTGAAAATATTTCGAAGATGTACAGGAGTTAACCTATCTGCTATAGAGAGGAATTGGACCAAGCAACTTTCTTGTTATTTCCGTTCTATAGAGTTCAACTTGTACAATTATTTTCAGTGCATACTATGGTCAATTTAGAATTTCCCTTTAGATGAAGACAATCTTGTAGCTACTGCCACTACCGTTTATAACAAAAGGATAATGACAGTAATACCTTTATTAGAATGTGATAATGTGCTATCTAAATAGGACACAGAAAGCATCACATTCCTACAACCAAGTTCGGCACTTACTTTTGGACAATAATATATCGTTGGCAGGAAAGGCAATGTTGTACTTTGCTCCAATCCTTACTTATGGTAAGGAAACATGTGCATTGCTAAGTAAGGATTACAGTGTAATTCAAGCCAAAGAAATGAGATTTATTAGGACTTTGAACCAAAGTACCAGGAGAGACAAGATCAGAAATGAGGTACACAGAGCAACATCTGGCATCAGGGTCCCTGTTACCAACTTTCTGGGGAAACGCAGACTTCAGTGGTATGGCCATGTAATGAGGAAGTATAGCTCTAGAAGAGCTAAGAAGTACTTCAACCTGAATATCAGAGGGAAGAGACCAAGAGGAAGACCAAGCAGACGATGGATCGAGACAGTTCGACCAAAGGTGGAGAAGAATGGTTTTAACTGGGACGATGTCCACGAACAAATTGTGTTCCAAGATCGGGCAAGATGGAGACCGCCTGTTTGCCACACCCGGGAAAATGGAGATGGAAAATGATGATGATTATGAATCTGCTATCTACCATATCTGTTTGTAAAATTTCAGTCATAATTCCAAGAGGCAATAACATTTGGAAAATAAAATAATCTATATTAACACACGTAGAGAAAATGACTGATGCGATGTGAAGATCACGAATTACGTTTTATGGGCTCGTGATCCAAAAGACGTTAAGCTACAGTGTCGAGTTTTCATTTTCCTCCAACAGAACAAGACAAAGGGACCATGGTTCAGTGATATACAGAAAAACATTGCCTCGGATCTAAGGTGTGGTCGCTATGTAGAAATGAAACGATTAACTCTGGATAGGCAGGCATGGGGTACTGCAGAAAACCAGTATAAAAACTGAAGACTACAACAACAAAAGCTAAAACGCCCCACTAAAATTAAACTAGGTTAAGGCTGCAACTGAAAGAAGAGAAACTATCTATGACAGTAAAGAATTCAACACTGGGGAATATCAGCTGCTTTACTTAAACTCATTCCTGCCAACGCATACTGATAGCCAACGATTTCCCTTACTGCACTAAGAAAACCTGAGCATCACATATGCCGTTCCGGCAATAAATGAACATTTCTAATCGATTTCTTTCATGCTTGTACATATTGCACATGTTTATTTTTTCATCAATAGTTGGGCCTAGGCTTCCATGATCAAAATTCACTTCAATACCCTACACAATGAGTGACACGTTGCAATTTTTAAATAATCGATTAAAATGTTATTTATCATTACAGGTCGATTGTTTTAAGTGATAACGATTACCGGAGGTGAGGTATGTGGAGCACCATGTACGATATGTACGGTACCGATTCTCAGAAGTAGAAATGCTGGGTTCAGGTGTCCTTAAGAGGGACCAATTAAATACCATCTTTAACTAACATCAACCCTGTCGAGAGTAGCGTAGCCAAGATCAACCAATGAGGGGGCCTATAATAGCCGCGGGATAACCATAATTCGGGAAATTACTGGATATCTGTAAAATGAAGCAACACAACTATCTCACATTCAAAAAGTTAACAACCATATCTATATTACTAGGAACAGATGATCTCGCTGCTTCACCCCATAAAACTAGATCATCCAAAGTGGTGTTAATGGACGCATAGAAATTTGTAGGTATTAATTGAAACTTCTTATTTTTAATTATGACTAGATTAATTTTAACAATTTGCCTGCGCTAAAAAAAGAGAACAAGATAGTTGTCCCGCTAGGCGAGATTTGAAATTATCTGGTGCTAGGCTTAGTTTGAAATAAGCTAAAAATAGCGGGGGAAAGCTAGATTGGCAACCCTGGGAGGACGGAGTTATACGTTGTCATGAATACGTGGATAGCCCCAAACCGGGATCCGGGCCGGAAGATTCAAAAGGGGAGAGGGGTCAAACCCCCGATTGCGCTCCCCCCTACCCCCTCCGGGGACGTCACTGCCTGTCAATAAAAGTAATTTGGATGACGCGGAAATCTACATTCACGCATATGCAAACACACACCTATATTGTGCCCGTTTGACGAGGACTTCGGGGAGCCATTGGCCTTAAATGAACCTCCCGAAATCCTTCTCCAACGAGAATACATATAGGACGGGGGTGGAATGCATTCATGGACTGGGGTGCATAAGGAAACTTTACTCGGGGATGTCGGGTATGATGAGAGATCAAAACTACCAGCCCAGAGGAATACAAACTCAAAATACAATAAAGAGGCCAGGCTTACATTTAAATCACACTCATTTTATTCAAAACGTGGCAGACCCCTAGCCTACTTCAGAGAGGTGAAAACGGCTAGTCTGTGCTAATTAATCCTAATAAGAATTTACTTATCACCGTACAAACTATCATAAAAATTATACCTCTCGAAGTCCTACTAATAACTTATGAAGTCAAAAAGCAAGGCTAAGAGAATGACATGTAATTCATCCCTACACAATTACTTCAGAGATTGCAATAATAGTAATAATACAGGCACGAATTTACAGTTAAGAAAGATATTTACTTGCTTACCATGCCAAGATTTCGTTACATTTACGGCACAATCAGTTTAAAGACTATGCTATGATGGTGCTATCTGTAACATTTAACGTTAAAGTGATTTAAGCTAATTCCTAGTTGACGTTAAGTTTAGCAACGATGTACACGAGAGGCTTTTAATCCAAAACTACAGCTAAGCACATTATGTTCCTATCATTAAAGCGAAAAAACTAATCTAGTTTATAACACATATGTGTAACAAAATGACCCTTCACAATTGCGCAATTGGCGCCACTGACCTGCCTACACGCACCTCCACAGTTTGTGAAGTATGGTCATGGGTGTATGGAAGAGTTGGCAACAGCATGAAGTAGATCATGACTAACGTTGCGTTGTTGAGTTAATTACTATGTTTAAACATGTAGTTAACCGACCGTCGTCTCGCAAATGGGAATACCTAGAATTGTATTTAAGAATTCGAAGCAGCAGAGCAATAGCTAGTCATTGGTCAACAATGATTCATTACATTTAGGGGTTACATCATGATTTTTAGAAAATACAGTCTATTAATTCATTTAGGTTTGTGTTTAGAGAGAAAATCCTGACACTTGATTATTAGAGTAAGGTTTTTTTTAATATAATTTTAGTCCTACCGGTGTTGCTGTATTTGTTTAGTGACCATCTTAAATTCGTTAAGTGTGAAAACTTGGTGTACATGGACATCCAACATCACCTTCATTGATTGAAAAAAAAAAAAAATTCCAAATATTCATCAGCACTCCTTAGGTGCTCTCAATAAATAACACATGATCCGTGATTCACTGTCGGACAGTAACTCTGCAGACAACACAAAAACGTGCTTGTCGCTAGCTTAGGTAGTACACAATCGTACCTCACAACTGGGATAACACCCAACCATTGTGATAAAACCTCAAAAAATATTAAATTGTTATTCACTACACTTATAAAATTTCCAGCCTGTGGACAAGGACTCTTATGCTGTACAATCAGCTGTGGATTTCAAATGTGCTGCCTGATCTACACAAAGTGTGGTTGGACTGCGATTATTACATAATCAGTGAATTGTGCAGTCAAAATATGTGTTACAATAACTTCTGGGGCTCCCTAAACGTTATGAAATGACCCCTTCACATCAAACCAACGACTGCCTGCTAGACTCATCTTGACCTACATAGCATTCCTTCTCAGTCGTCTGAATGTCAACTTATATAATAATGAAACAATAGAACACTCCCACGTGTCCAGACACTTGCGTCTCGCGACAGACTTGGCTGGATAAACTGATTGGTTGAATGGTTTGACGTCATCAAAACTGATGTTACTTCTCTAACCTATCCATTCCAGCTTCTCGTACAGTACAAGAACAAGAGTTGTCCAGCCAAGTCTGTCACGAGACGCAAGTTTTTCATCAACAAAAGATTAGCACACTGATGAAATGAAATGAATATTATTATTCTTAATAAAATTGTAGATTAAAGCAGTAGAACACCGTTCATCTTTCTTTCGTCGCTATAGTGGGCTGTTAGTGACAATACAACAGAATCTTTGTGTTCGTTATCTTACCAAAACTATGTTAACGTTTAGGCATTCAACCAATCGTAAGTATGCAAATGTTTATAGATTCGAGAAGAAGGGGGGGGGGGGGGGCTCCTGTAATGAGATTTCAAAATTTTGAACACATTTAAATAAATATAATTTTGTAAACGTCGTTAAAACGTGACTGGGATAACAATCGCCTGTGTTACAAAAGTGAGTTTAAAGTTATGTCTCGATCCTGGTCGGAGTGACCAATCAGCTTGTCCAGCCAAGTCTGTCGCGAAACGCAAGTGTCCAGACAGCATCAGAATCAAGTTTTGTAGTGCCAGTTGGCTGCGCGATTGTTCAGTGCCTTCTAAATCTATTCACACACACAGCGCTTCTCGCTTGCAATAACTGGATTAAATAATAACATGCCGGGCTTCGGCCTTGAAGACATATGCTGACTGGCTAACAGTATCCAGTGGAATGCAGTTCTGACAGTGTTACACATAATCGTACTACGTAACAGGGCTAGATTTACTGCATTGGTCTTTAACCATGAAAAATGTATTTACAAAATATTGGCAGGAGCGTATCCTTCAGGCTCTCGCAAATGATACGGGCTGGTATAACCATTATGAACTGAAGAAAATAAAGATATGTGCCCTACCTAAAGAATGTGCAGTAGTAAGGCCTCTTATAATTAATTCTCCCGCGTCATGACCATACATAAAAAGATTGCGACCTTACGGCCGGACTCACGACCATTTCGAGTGTTTCCAGTGTACTCGCTTTGCCTGGTGCTATTGGCAAATGCGATGGCGTGGCTGGTGTAGCCATTCATTCTTCCTTCTTTTAGTGAGTATCAACCGTCGCTATAACCCTCCATACTGGGTTTTACCCAACGAGCTAGAGAAAGGTATATAGAGAGGCAACGAGCCGCGTAGCAGCGCTCTGGGCGGAGGCAACCTGAGTTAAGGCGGCCATGATTCAGAACGTCGTCGGACGAGAGCTTGTTGCGATTATTCGGGTTGAACAGGAACATGCGTTGAATGAAATTTATTTAATAATACATAGACCATGCCGTCAGTGTGTTCGTCATTCAATTGTACGAATAGAAGTAATAAGACAACAGGAGTGTCGTATTTCAGATAAGAAATGCCATCCATTTCAAAAATTAATGAGGTAGACTCTTGACGAAAGTGTGATGCAGCAGTTTAAGTTTGTGTGATATTTACATTTCAGATTCCCTTTGCAGAAGCAGGAACTAACATTTCCACTCTATATACCTTTCTCTAGCTCGTTGGTGATGTTGATGATAATTGTTGTTTTAAGGGGCCTAACATCTAGATTATCGGCCCCTAATGGTTTGGGTGCTCGTGAAGATGAAAATGAAATGTAAACTAAAACTAACTACTATCTTACTGTATATACTAGAAGAAGAAAAAGAAAATAAAAGGTTAATAAGGCAAATAAAGGAAAGGAGGAAAAGAAATGCCCTCAACCCTCGAAGAATAAGGATTGAGGGACTTGGAAGGAAGGAGAGCCATGAAAGGCAGATAGGAAAGTGAAAGAGGAGAGGGTCCACCCCAGAGGTATTGGATAAAAGGGGGAAAACCGGACCCAGCTCAGGAATCCCTCGGAGTCGCCAACTCCCGAACTCACCAGCCGTGAGCCCCTGAGGGTGTAGCAATATCCAGGGTGCACCAGAAGTGGTGGGGCTACATACACCCTGCCTCCTTGAGGGCCTTGAGTAGAAGGCAGGAGATAACAGGAAAAGAAAAAGAAGGCTGACCCCTCGCAGAAAGAGGGTATCAGAAAAAATGAGACAAGGGCCAATTATGACGGGAAAGGAAGGGACTCCCTAGGCCTCGGATACCCTAATACCGTCGGGTTCGGAAGAGAACAAGAGTTGACCAAGTGAGGTCGACAGGAAAGAGGATCCCGGCACAAGTAAGTGGAAGCAATGCTGGACACAGCTGGGGCCCCGTGGTCGCCAACCCACGTCCCACTAGATGTGAACCCCTGGGGGGTAGCTCGTTAGTAACTATGCCTAATTCTCAAGAGGCTGCTCACGCCGGCCGTGCCTCCATTAGGGTCTTGTGCACAAGGCAGGAGATAGATACAATGAAAAGATCAGGTCTGATCCCTCGAAAAATGAGGGTATCAGGAAAGATGAGACAAGGGCCAAATAAGACATGAATTTGAAAGACTCTCCGGGTCTCGGATACCGTTAGTGCCTGAAGAGAACAAGCGGTGACTGAGGAAGGTTGACGGGTGGATTTGCAAGCAATGCCAGTCTCAGCTGAGGTCCCGTGGTCGCCAATCCACGTCCCACAAGTTGTGAGTCCCCTGGGCGGGGTATGCATATGAACGATATGTATGTAGAAAATTTTGTTCAGTACATAGCAGGAAGTGTCGTTCGCCAAGTGTCTAAAAAATTAACTTGTATTGAATGCCTAGAAGTGCTTTTATCGGGTAAATAAGTTCAGAAAGAAGGACTGATTAAAGAAAAAGACGTGAAAGATGGCCTTTTGAATCCATCAAATGATGTAGTGAAATTATGTAAAACAGCTGGGATTGTCATCAGGAATAATGACAGTATGTTGCGAAAGAACACGAAGAATTTCATGCTGAAGTTGCAGACAGATGTCTATGCTATGCTGCCGGGTTATCTGTTTCAGAAATCTGACCATCTATTTACAGCTACTGAACCTGGGGAAAGTCTCACTGTGCTTCACTCATCGAGCGAATTGTGAAACAGTATTATAAACGCAGGCTTCTCCACTTCTGCAGAAATACAGCTCATCGAGAGAGAGGTCAACAAGTGCGTCAGTTGTACACAAAAATTATTATTTTTAAAGGACAATGAAATCATGCAATGTACTGTGCATAAGCAACGTAGCATATTGTCTTGTAAGATGATTGTGTTATTTATCGTTCAATGTACAAATTAAATTGTCAGGTCTTGAGTAGGCCTAATCTTATATTACGCCTCATTAGACACGCCTCTCCCTACCTGACTCCCACCCTCTTGACAGTGTATATCATGGCGGCTGCCAGTAAAACCTGCTTCCAAAATGGCGGCGCCATTTCCACTCTATATACCTTTCTCTAGCTCGTTGGTTTTACCCCATAACAGCTTCCATCAGAATAGGGACCATAGCGTCCATGTTGTGTTGGGTTATTGGTGCAAGCTCCATTTCAATCGTAAATTTGGCTCTCTCACTGAATTTAAATTAATCGTGCTCTGCTTTCCAAATACATTGAGACTACACTGGTAGCGGTTTATAGCAAAAATGGCCATGTATTCATCCGCTCACAGACTCTATAATTATCACTTGTGTGATAATGGACACACTAAAAACTGTGGTATTTCTTACACACGTTATCGGTCGATATCTGAAAAATCCGTTCACACAAAAAATACTTCAGTGTACAATTCACTTTTATGACATTCGAAAAACACTTCTTATACAATTTTACACGAAGGATGATTATTAATCCAGGAAATTCCACTGTTCACGTGCGGACATGTGCTTCGCACAAAGTCGTGCGTTCAAGAGTTTCCACCCAATTTAGAAATATTACCCTTTTGAGCCAAATACACGCTCCAAACTATGTTAGCAGCTTCACTGCGTTGAATTATGCGGTCTACACGCTGTTTCCAATACTTGTGGATTTCATCAGCGACAAAAATTCACTCCCGGTCAGGACCTTGCCTGAAAGAAGAGTGTCATCGGTGACATGCTGGAAGCGTCGACTGCACTACTCAGTCAAGGGTGCAACTATTAAATAATGTTCATCGCATACTCTGTGGAGTTATACCATTATTTACAGTCATCAACAAAAATCATGGAATCATTCAGTGCCTTCTATTATGTAAAATATCCCTTATTAAATGCAGTCTCCAAATAAAATAATGAAATTTAAATATCTGTGGATCGGCAACTTGTGGTGCGTCAATTGGGGGTTACTCCCAAAGAGAAAACATTGCTACTTCGGAGTCCTCGGTTCATCAATAGAGGTCTGATTCCTCGTGAGCCATCGAGGTCATATCTCAGATATGATATCGGACTCAATATACACTACCAGAAATGAAATAATGTAATTACTCTCTGCAGTATATTATTGGCTTTGTCACTAACACTTACCTTTCTGCGGTTTACTTGGATGTCGTAAACCGTCCTGTTCAGTTTCAATTTTCAATGGCATCTTCTTCAGATTTTTTTTAGTATGTTCCGAGTAGTTATCTAGAAAATCTGAAGGCAATCAAAGAACAGATGTTAAGATTTGAAAATATTTCTAAGATGTACAGGAGTTAACCTATCTGCTATAGAGAGGAATTGGACCAAGCAACTTTCATGTTATTTCCGTTCTATAGAGTTCAACTTGTACAATTATTTTCAGTGCATACTATGGTCAATTTAGAATTTCCCTTTAGATGAAGACAATCTTGTAGCTACTGCCACTACCGTTTATAACAAAAGGATAATGACAGTAATACCTTTATTAGAATGTGATAATGTGCTATCTAAATAGGACACAGAAAGCATAACATTCCTACAACCATGTTCGGCACTTACTTTGGGACAATAATATACCCTTGGCAGGAAAGGCAATGTTGTACTTTGTTCCAATCCTTACTTATGGTAAGGAAACATGTGCATTGCTAAGTAAGGATTACAGTGTAATTCAAGCCAAAGAAATGAAATTTATTAGGACTTTGAACCAAAGTACCAGGAGAGACAAGATCAGAAATGAGGTACACAGAGCAACATCTGGCATCAGGGTCCCTGTTACCAACTTTCTGGGGAAACGCAGACTTCAGTTGTATGGCCATGTAATGAGGAAGTATAGCTCTAGAAGGGCTAAGAAGTACTTCAACCTGAATATCAGAGGGAAGAGACCAAGAGGAAGACCAAGCAGACGATGGATAGAGACAGTTCGACCAAAGGTGGAGAAGAATGGTTTTAACTGGGACGATGTCCACGAACAAATTGTGTTCCAAGATCGGGCAAGATGGAGACCGCCTGTTTGCCACACCCGGGAAAATGGAGATGGAAAATGATGATGATTATGAATCTGCTATCTACCATATCTGTTTTTAAAATTTCAGTCATAATTCCAAGAGGCAATAACATTTGGAAAATAAAATAATCTATATTAACACACGTAGAGAAAATGACTGATGCGATGTGAAGATCACGAATTACGTTTTATGGGCTCGTGATCCAAAAGACGTTAAGCTACAGTGTCGAGTTTTCATTTTCCTCCAAGAGAACAAGACAAAGGGACCATGGTTCAGTGAGATACAGAAAAACATTGCCTCGGATCTAAGGTGTGGTCGCTATGTAGAAATGAAACGATTAACTCTGGATAGGCAGGCATGGGGTACTGCAACAAACCAGTATAAAAACTGAAGACTACAACAACAAAAGCTAAAACGCACCACTAAAATTAAACTAGGTTAAGGCTGCAACTCAAAGAAGAGAAACTATCTATGACAGTAAAGAATTCAACACTGGGGAATATCAGCTGCTTTACTTAAACTCATTCCTGCCAACGCATACTGATAGCCAACGATTTCCCTTACTGCACTAAGAAAACCTGAGCATCACATATGCCGTTCCGGCAATAAATGAACATTTCTAATCGATTTCTTCCATGCTTGTACATATTGCACATGTTTATTTTTTCATCAATAGTTGGGCCTAGGCTTCCATGATCAAAATTCGCTTCAATACCCTACACAATGAGTGACACGTTGCAATTTTTAAATAACCGATTAAAATGTTATTTATCATTACAGGTCGATTGTTTTAAGTGATAACGATTACCGGAGGTGAGGTATGTGGAGCACCATGTACGATATGTACGGTACCGATTCTCAGAAGTAGAAATGCTGGGTTCAGGTGTCCTTAAGAGGGACCAATTAAATACCATCTTTAACTAACATCAGCCCTGTCGAGAGTAGCGTAGCCAAGATCAACCAATGAGGGGGCTTAAAATAGCCGCGGGATAACCATAATTGGGGAAATTACTGGATATCTGTAATATGAAGCAACACAACTATCTCACAATCAAAAAGTTAACAACCATATCTATATTAGTAGGAACAGATGATCTCGTGGCGTCACCCCATAAAACTAGATCATCCAAAGTGGTGTTAATGGACGCATAGAAATTTGTAGGTATTAATTGAAACTTCTTATTTTTAATTATGACTAGATTAATTTTAACAATTTGCCTGCGCTAAAAAAAGAGAAGAAGATAATTGTCCCGCTAGGCGAGATTTGAAATTATCTGGTGCTAGGCTTAGTTTGAAATAAGCTAAAAATAGCGGGGGAAAGCTAGATTGGCAACCCTGGGAGGACGGAGTTATAAGTTGTCATGAATACGTGGATGGCCCCAAACCGGGATCCGGGCCGGAAGATTCATAAGGGGAGAGGGGTCTAACCCCCGGTAGCGCTACCCCCTACCCCCTCCGGGGACGTCACTGCCTGTCAATAAAAGTAATTTGGATGACGCGGAAATCTACATTCACGCATATGCAAACACACACCTATATTGTGCCCGTTTGACGAGGACTTCGGGGAGCCATTGGCCTTAAATGACCCTCCCGAAATCCTTCTCCAACGAGAATACATATAGGACGGGGTGGAATGCATTCATGGACTGGGGTGCATAAGGAAACTTTACTCGGGGATGTCGGGTATGATGAGAGATCAAAACTACCAGCCCAGAGGAATACAAACTCAAAATACAATAAAGAGGCCAGGCTTTCATTTAAATCACACTCATTTTATTCAAAAAGTGGCAGGCCCCTAGCCTACTTCAGAGAGGTGAAAACGGATAGTCTGTGCTAATTAATCCTAATAAGAATTTACTTATCACCGTACAAAATATCATAAAAATTATACCTCTCGAAGTCCTACTAATAACTTATGAAGTCAAAAAGCAAGGCTAAGAGAATGACATGTAATTCATCCCTACACAATTACTTCAGAGATTGCAATAATAGTAATAATACAGGCACGAATTTACAGTTGAGAAAGATATTTACTTGCTTACCATGCCAAGATTTCGTTACATTTACGGCACAATCAGTTTAAAGACTATGCTATGATGGTGCTATCTGTAACATTTAACGTTAAAGTGATTTAAGCTAATTCCTAGTTGACGTTAAGTTTAGCAACGATATACACGAGAGGCTTTTAATCCAAAACTACTGCTAAGCACATTCTGTTCCTATCATTAAAGCGAAAAACTAATCTAGTTTATAACACATATGTGTAACAAAATGACCCTTCAAAATTGCGCAATTGGCGCCACTGACCTGCCTACACGCACCTCCACTGTTTGTGAAGTATGGTCATGGGTGTATGGAAGAGCTGGCAACAGCATGAAGTAGATCATGATTAACGTTGCGTTGTTGAGTTAATTACTATGTTTAAACATGTAGTTAACCGACCGTCGTCTCGCAAATGGTAATACCTAGAATTGTATTTAAGAATTCGAAGCATCAGAGCAATAGCTAGTCATTGGTCAACAATGATTCATTACATTTAGGGGTTACATCATGATTTTTAGAAAATACAGTCTATTAATTCATTTAGGTTTGTGTTTAGAGAGAAAATCCTGACACTTGATTATTAGAGTAAGGTTTTTTTTAAATATAATTTTAGTCCTACCGGTGTTGCTGTATTAGTTTAGTGACCATCTTAAATTCGTTAAGTGTGAAAGCTTGGTGTACATGGACATCCAACATCACATTCATTGATTGAAAAAAACACCCATTCCAAATATTCATCAGCACTCCTTAGGTGCTCTCAATAAATAACACATGATCCGTGATTCACTGTCGGTCAGTAACTCAGCAGACAACACAAAAACATGCTTGTCGCTAGCTTAGGTAGTACACAATCGTACCTCACAACTGGGATAACACCCAACCATTGTGATAAAACCTAAAAAAATATTAAATTGTTATTCACTACTCTTATAAAAATTCCAGCCTGTGGACAAGGACTCTTATGCTGTACAATCAGCTGTGGATTTCAAATGTGCTGCCTGATCTACACAAAGTGTGGTTGGACTGCGATTATTATTATTATTATTATCTTGATTGGTCACATTGGACCACTTGAGTCGTTCCACAATCACTTCTTCTTTGAAGGTAGTACTGCTTGGTTCTTGCGCTCTTTCCAGTACTTTTTCATTCTTTCAGATCGGGATTTTCTCAACTCATCTGAAATATCCATAGGCTTTCTATGTGTCATTTCTGCAGAAAATTTGTGAGTTTTAAGAATGGTGTTAATTTTATTTTTCTCCTCGGCATCTGTTATCTTAAGTCCAACTGCTTTGAGATCTTGTTGGATTTCTTGGATCCATTTTCCTCCAGTTTTCTTTCCTAGATTTCTCATCACCAGTTGGCGTACAATTCTGTTTTCTGGAAGCCGTAAGATGTGAAAAAAATATGAAATTCTTTTCTTCTTCATTGTGCTGGTGATTGGATCAATCTCACGATAGACAGTTTCATTTGGGAGAATCCTCCAGACTCCCTCAACCTGATACTTTTTATTTATGCACGTTCTAATGATTCTTCTTTCCGTTTTGAGGAGCTGATCAGTTCTTTGTTCATTTTTAATTTGGAACAGTGTTTCACAAGCATAAGTGGCTTCTGGGAGAGTTACAGTTTTATAATGTTGGATCTTAGTAGCTATTGATAGGCATTTTTTATTATATGTTGACCAGGTTAGAGATTGTGCCTTTTTCATTTTATTTGTTCTATTTATCCAAGTTACTTTTTCGTTTAAGTTACGTGTTATAATTTCTCCAAGATACTTAAATTGAGGAACTAGGTTAATTTTATGATCATTTATATAGACTTCATTTATATCTAAGGGTTTCATAGGCATGATCTCAGTTTTTTCAAAGGATATCTGTAATTCTATCCCTTGAGCAATTTCTTGGAGACTAGTGATCTGAGTACAAACCTCTTCCTTGTCTAGTGCTAAAAGAGCCAAATCATCTGCAAATCCTAAGCAGTTTATTTTTATTGATGGTTTTGTTCCAATTTTGATGTTAGGAGGGTTTTCCTTTTGCCAAACCTTCATGATATAATCAAGAGCCACATTGAAAAGCAGAGGGGATAATCCATCACCTTGTCTGAGACCAGTTTTTACTGAGAAAGCTGTTGATATTTCTCCCCTAAATTTAACTTTCGAATTTGTGTTTGTTAATGTTAATTGAATGATTTTTATCAATTTAGGATGGAGACCATATGATCTGAGAATTTTTAGCAGTGTCAGCCTATGAATACTATCATAGGCTTTTTTGAAATCTATAAAAGAGATAAAGAGTTGCTTATTTCTGTTTTTGTAATATTCCATTATTAATTTCAGACTAAGGATTTGGTCTGGACAACTTCTGTAAGGGCGAAATCCTCCTTGATATTCTCCAAGTTGTGGTTCCAGAATGTTTTTGATCCTGTTGTAAATTATGCGAGAGAAAATTTTATATGTGCAGTCCAGAAGGGTAATTCCTCTGTAGTTATCTGGGTTCGTTTTGTCTCCTTTCTTAAATAATGGATGGATTATTCCTATGGTCCAGTGTGCAGGAATTTCTTCAGTAATCCACATTTTAACTAGATGTTGATGAAGATTTATAATCGCAGGTTTACCAGCATTTTTCCAGATTTCAGCAAAGACTAAGTCCTCGCCACAAGTTTTGTAATTTTTTTGTTCTTTAATTGCGAGTTCTACTTCATTAATGTTTGGAGGATTTATTAAATCAGGTGAAGTTAAAATAGGTGTATCAGTGTTTACTTGCAGGGTTTCCAGTGGATCATCACAATTTAACAGTTTCTCGAATGCTTCTGCAAGGATCTCTGTATTTTCTTGGTTAGAATGTGCTAACTTTCCCGTTTGATTTTTCAACATTAATGTTGGAGCTTCAAATTTTTTAAGATATTTACCAAATGTTTTGTAATAATCTCGAGATTGCTTTTTCTTGAAATCGTCTTCTATCTTTTCCAGTGTATTCTTAAGATGATTACGTTTCGTTTGTCTGATGATTTTATGGGTTAATTTTCTTTGTATAGTTAGTTCTAAATTTGATTCTTCTGACTTTAGAGCTTGATGTTTTATCCATGCTTGGTGTCTTTTCTCTATTGCTTGATCACAATCTACATTCCACCATTCATGTTTTTTCCTTGGATTTATTGGTGCTAACTCCTCTGCTATTGATTTTAATTTAGTGATTAATTCGTCCAATGTTTTAGTGTTGAGAGATTCTTCTCCTGTTCTTTCACAGTACTCTATATTTTTTATTAAGGTAGATGGATCAAATTTCCTCCTATTGTTATTATTAGGTTTTTTTTTGGCCATTGGAGTTAATTTTATTTTTATCTTTACCACATAGTGGTCTGATCCTGAGTCAACTCCCCTTAGAACCTTGACATTGTGAATTTCGCGATGGTGAAACTTATCCATGCAGACATGATCCAACTGCCATTCACCCCTTCTGAAGTCAGGATGTTTCCAAGTTTTCAATTTATGGGGCTGTCTTTTAAAACATGTTGATTTAGAGATTAATTTGTGGTTTCTACAAATTTCGACTAATCTTTGACCATTTTTATTGGTTCGTTTATGTGCTGTCCATTTTCCAATGATATCTCTATATCTTCTTTCTTGTCCGAGTTGCGCATTGAAATCACCAAGGAGAATTTTGATGTTTGATGAAGGGATGTTTATTAAAGTTTGATCCAAAAGATCCCAGAATTTTTGTACTTCTTCTCTGTCCTTAATGGTGTTGTTTTTTTGATTAGTAGGAGCATGTGCATTAATAATTGTATATGTTTTATTTGCCGATTTCAAAGTTAGGGTCGTAAGTCTGGAGGATTGAGATTTAAATTCTGTTATCGAGTCAATGATTCTGAGATCTATTAAGAATCCGTTACCAAATTGTGGACAATTTTTCATAACTCGTTTTCCTGGAATTCCTTTATATAGTCTGTATCCTTGTGATTCCAGATGGTCTTGATCACTATTTCTAATTTCCTGAAGGGCCATAATTAGAATTTTATGACTTCTCATGATATCCGTGATGATCTTCAATTTTCCAGTTTGAACCAGAGAATTAACATTATGTGTAGAAAAGAATGAGACTTGTTTAGGTTTGATTATTACATAATCAGTGAATTGTGCAGTCAAAATATGTGTTACAATAACTTCTGGGGCTCCCTAATCGTTATGAAATGACCCCTTCACATCAAACCAACGACTGCCTGCTAGACTCATCTTGACCTACATAGCATTCCTTCTCAGTAGTCTGAATGTCAACTTATATAATAATGAAACAATTAGAACACTCCCACGTGTCCAGACACTTGCGTCTCGCGACAGACTTGGCTGGATAAGCTGATTGGTTGAATGGTTTGACGTCATCAAAACTGATGTTACTTCTCTAACCTATCCATTCCAGCTTCTCGTACAGTACAAGAACAAGAGTTGTCCAGCCAATTCTGTCACGAGACGCAGTTTTTCATCAACAAAAGATTAGCACACTGATGAAATGAAATGAATATTATTATTCTTAATAAAATTGTAGATTAAAGCAGTAGAACACCGTTCATACTTCTTTCGTCGCTATAGTGGGCTGTTAGTGACAATACAACAGAATTTTTGTGTTCGTTATCTTACCAAAACTACGTTAACGTTTAGGCATTCAACCACTCGTAAGTATGCAAATGTTTATAGATTCGAGAAGAAGGGGGGGGGGGGGCTCCTGTAATGAGATTTCAAAATTTTGAACACATTTAAATAAATATAATTTTGTAAACGTCGTTAAAACGTGACTGGGATAACAATCGCCTGTGTTACAAAAGTGAGTTTAAAGTTATGTCTCGATCCTGGTCGGAGTGACCAATCAGCTTGTCCAGCCAAGTCTGTTGCGAAACGCAAGTGTCCAGACAGCATCAGAATCAAGTTTTGTAGTGCCAGTTGGCTGCGCGATTGTTCAGTGCCTTCTAAATCTATTCACACACACAGCGCTTCTCGCTTGCAATAACTGGATTAAATAATAACATGCCGGGCTTCGGCCTTGAAGACATATGCTCACTGGCTAACAGTATCCAGTGGAATGCAGTTCTGACAGTGTTACACATAATCGTACTACGTAACAGGGCTAGATTTACTGCATTGGTCTTTAATCATGAAAACAGTATTTACAAAATATTGGCCAGAGCGTATCCTTCAGGCTCTCGCAAATGATACGGGCTGGTATAACCATTATGAACTGAAGAAAATAAAGATATGTGTCCTACCTAAAGAATGTGCAGTAGTAAGGCCTCTTATAATTAATTCTCCCGCGTCATGACCATACATAAAAAGATTGCGACCTTACGGCCGGACTCACGTGACCATTTCGAGTGTTTCCAGTGTACTCGCTTTGCCTGGTGCTATTGGCAAATGCGATGGCGTGGCTGGTGTAGCCATTCATTCTTCCTTCTTTTAGTGAGTATCAACCGTCGCTATAACCCTCCATACTGGGTTTTACCCAACGAGCTAGAGAAAGGTATATAGAGAGGCAACGAGCCGCGTAGCAGCGCTCAGGGCGGAGGCAACCTGAGTTAAGGCGGCCATGATTCAGAACGTCGTCTGACAAGAGCTTGTTGCGATTATTCGGGCTGAACAGGAACATGCGTTGAATGAAATGTATTTAATAATACATAGACCATGCCGTCAGTGTGTTCGTCATTCAATTGTACGAATAGAAGTAATAAGACAACAGGAGTGTCGTATTTCAGATAAGAAATGCCATCCAAATTCATAAATTAATGAGGTAGAGTCTTGACGAAAGTGTGATGCAGCAGTTTAAGTTTGTGTGATATTTACATTTCAGATTCCCTTTGCAGAAGCAGGAACTAACATTTCCACTCTATATACCTTTCTCTAGCTCGTTGGTGATGTTGATGATAATTGTTGTTTTAAGGGGCCTAACATTTAGATTATCGGCCCCTAATGGTTTGGGTGATCGTTAAGATGAAAATGAAATGTAAACTAAAACTAACTACTAACTTACTGTATATACTAGAAGAAGAAACGGAAAATAAAAGGATAATAAGGCAAATAAAGGACAGGAGGAAAAGAAATGCCCTCAACCCTCGAAGAATAAGGATTGAGGGACTTGGAAGGAAGGAGAGCCATGAAAGGCAGATAGGAAAGTGAAAGAGGAGAGGGTCCACCCCAGAGGTATTGGATAAAAGGGGGAAAACCGGACCCAGCTCAGGAATCCCTCGGAGTCGCCAACTCCCGAACTCACCAGCCGTGAGGCCCTGAGGGTGTAGCAATATCCAGGGTGCACCAGAAGTGGTGGGGCTACATACACCCTGCCTCCTTGAGGGCCTTGTGTAGAAGGCAGGAGATAACAGGAAAAGAAAAAGAAGGCTGACCCCTCGCAGAAGGAGGGTATCAGAAAAAATGAGACAAGGGCCAATTAAGGCGGGAAAGGAAGAGACTCCCTAGGCCTCGGATACCCTAATACCGTCGGGGTCGGAAGAGAACAAGAGTTGACCAAGTGAGGTCGACAGGAAAGAGGATCCCGGCACAAGTAAGTGGAAGCAATGCTGGACTCAGCTGGGGCCCCATGGTCGCCAACCCACGTCCCACTAGATGTGAACCCCTGGGGGATAGCTCGTTAGTAACTATGCCTAATTCTCAAGAGGCTGCTCACGCCGGCCGTGCCTCCATTAGGGTCTTGTGCACAAGGCAGGAGATAGATACAATGAAAAGATCAGGTCTGATCCCTCGAAAAATGAGGGTATCAGGAAAGATGAGACAAGGGCCAAATAAGACATGAATTTGAAAGATTCTCCGGGTCTCGGATACCGTTAGTGCCTGAAGAGAACAAGAGGTGACTGAGGAAGGTTGACGGGTGGATTTGCAAGCAATGCCAGTCTCAGCTGAGATCCAGTGGTCGCCAATCCACGTCCCACAAGTTGTGAGCCCCCTGGGCGGGGTATGCATATGAACGATATGTATGTAGAAAATTTTGTTCAGTACATAGCAGGAAGTGTCGTTCGCCAAGTGTCTAAAAAATTAACTTGTATTGAATGCCTAGAAGTGCTTTTATCGGGTCAATATGTTCAGAAAGAAGGACTGATTAAAGAGAAAGACGTGAAAGATGGCCTTTTGAATCCATCAAATGATGTAGTGAAATTATGTAAAACAGCTGGGATTGTCATCAGGAATAATGACAGTATGTTGCGAAAGAACACGAAGAATTTCATGCTGAAGTTGCAGACAGATGTCTATGCTATGCTGCCGGGTTATCTGTTTCAGAAATCTGACCATCTATTTACAGCTACTGAACCTGGGGTAAGTCTCACTATGCTTCACTCATCGAGCGAATTGTGAAACAGTATTATAAATGCAGGCTTCACCACTTCTGCAGAAATACAGCTCATCGAGAGAGAGAGGTCAACAGGTGCGTCAGTTGTACACAAAAATTATTATTTTTTAAGGACAATGAAATCATGCAATGTACTGTGCATAAGCAACGTAGCATATTGTCTTGTAAGATGATTGTGTTAGTTATCGTTCAATGTACAAATTAAATTGTCAGGTCTTGAGTAGGCCTAATCTTATATTACGCCTCGTTAGACACGCCTCTCCCTACCTGACTCCCACCCTCTTGACAGTGTATATCATGGCGGCTGCCAGTAAAACCTGCTTCCAAAATGGCGGTGCCATTTCCACTCTATATACCTTTCTCTAGCTCGTTGGTTTTACCCCATAACAGCTTCCATCAGAATAGGGACCATAGCGACCATGTTGTGTTGGGTTATTGGTGCAAGCTCGATTTCAATCGTAAATTTGGCGTTCTCACTGAATTTAAATTAATCGTGCTTTGCTTTCCAAATACACTGAGACTACACTGGTAGCGGTTTATAGCAAAAATGGCCATGTATTCATCCGCTCACAGACTCTATAATTATCACTTGTGTGATAATGGGCACACTAAAAACTGTGGTATTTCTTACAACCGTTATCGGTCGATATCTGAAAAATCCGTTCACACAAAAATACTTCAGTGTACAATTCACTTTTATGACATTCGAAAAACACTTCTTATACAATTTTACACGAAGGATGATTATTAATCCAGGAAATTCCACTGTTCACGTGCGGACATGTGCTTCGCACAAAGTCGTGCGTTCAAGAGTTTCCACCCAATTTAGAAATATTACCCTTTTGAGCCAAATACACGCTCCAAACTATGTTAGCAGCTTCATTGCGTTGAATTATACGGTCTACACGCTCTTTCCAATATTTGTGGATTTCATCAGCGACAAAAATTCACGCCCGGTCAGGACCTTGCCTGAAAGAAGAGTGTCATCGGTGACATGCTGGAAGCGTCGACTGCACTACTCAGTCAAGGGTGCAACTATTAAATAATGTTCATCGCATACTCTGTGGAGTTATACCATTATTTACAGTCATCAACAAACATCATGGAATAATTCAGTGCCTTCTATTATGTAAAATATCCCTTATTAAATGCAGTCTCCAAATAAAATAATGAAAATTAAATATCTGTGGATCGGCAACTTGTGGTGCGTCAATTGGGGGTTACTCCCAAAGAGAAAACATTGCTACTTCGGAGTCCTCGGTTCATCAATAGAGCTCTGATTCCTCGTGAGCCATCGAGGTCATATCTCAGATATGATATCGGACTGAATATACACTACCAGAAATGAAATAATGTAATTACTCTCTGCAGTATATTATTGGCTTTGTCACTAACACTTACCTTTCTGCGGTTTACTTGGATGTCGTAAACCGTGCTGTTCAGTTTCAATTTTCAATGGCATCTTCTTCAGATTTTTTTTAGAATGTTCCGAGTAGTTATCTAGAAAATCTGAAGGCAATCAAAGAACAGATGATAAGATTTGAAAATATTTCTAAGATGTACAGGAGTTAACCTATCTGCTATAGAGAGGAATTGGATCAAGCAACTTTCATGTTATTTCCGTTCTATAGAGTTCAACTAGTACAATTATTTTCAGTGCATACTATGGTCAATTTAGAATTTCCCTTTAGATAAAGACAATCTTGTAGCTACTGCCACTACCGTTTATAACAAAAGGATAATGACAGTAATACCTTTATTAGAATGTGATAATGTGCTATCTAAATAGGACACAGAAAGCATCACATTCCTACAACCAAGTTCGGCACTTACTTTTGGACAATAATATATCGTTGGCAGGAAAGGCAATGTTGTACTTTTTTCCAATCCTTACTTATGGTAAGGAAACATGTGCATTGCTAAGTAAGGATTACAGTGTAATTCAAGCCAAAGAAATGAGATTTATTAGGACTTTGAACCAAAGTACCAGGAGAGACAAGATCAGAAATGAGGTACACAGAGCAACATCTGGCATCAGGGTCCCTGTTACCAACTTTCTGGGGAAACGCAGACCAGTGGAATGGCCATGTAATGAGGAAGTATAGCTCTAGAAGGGCTAAGAAGTACTTCAACCTGAATATCAGAGGGAAGAGACCAAGAGGAAGACCAAGCAGACGATGGATAGAGACAGTTCGACCAAAGGTGGAGAAAAATGGTTTTAACTGGGACGATGTCCACGAGAAAATTGTGTTCCAAGATCGGGCAAGATGGAGACCGCCTGTTTGCCACACCCGGGAAACTGGAGATGGAAAATGATGATGATTATGAATCTGCTATCTACCATATCTGTTTGTAAAATTTCAGTCATAATTCCAAGAGGCAATAACATTTGGAAAATAAAATAATCTATATTAACACACGTAGAGAAAATGACTGATGCGATGTGAAGATCACGAATTACGTTTTATGGGCTCGTGATCCAAAAGACGTTAAGTTACAGTGTCGAGTTTTCATTTTCCTCCAAGAGAACAAGACAAAAGGACCATGGTTCAGTGAGATACAGAAAAACATTGCCTCGGATCTAAGGTGTGGTCGCTATGTAGAAATGAAACGATTAACTCTGGATAGGCAGGCATGGGGTACTGTAACAAACCAGTATAAAAACTGAAGACTACAACAACAAAAGCTAAAACGCTCCACTAAAATTAAACTAGGTTAAGGCTGCAACTCAAAGAAGAGAAACTATCTATGACAGTAAAGAATTCAACACTGGGGAATATCAGCTGCTTTACTTAAACTCATTCCTGCCAACGCATACTGATAGCCAACGATTTCCCTTACTGCACTAAGAAAACCTGAGCATCACATATGCCGTTCCGGCAATAAATGAACATTTCTAATCGATTTCTTTCATGCTTGTACATATTGCACATGTTTATTTTTTCATCAATAGTTGGGCCTAGGCTTCCATGATCAAAATTCGCTTCAATACCCTACACAATGAGTGACACGTTGCAATTTTTAAATAACCGATTAAAATGTTATTTATCATTACAGGTCGATTGTTTTAAGTGATAACGATTACCGGAGGTGAGGTATGTGGAGCACCATGTACGATATGTACGGTACCGATTCTCAGAAGTAGAAATGCTGGGTTCAGGTGTCCTTAAGAGGGACCAATTAAATACCATCTTTAACTAACATCAGCCCTGTCGAGAGTAGCGTAGCCAAGATCAACCAATGAGGGGGCTTAAAATAGCCGCGGGATAACCATAATTCGGGAAATTACTGGAGATCTGTAATATGAAGCAACACAACTATCTCACATTAAAAAAGTTAACAACCATATCTATATTAGTAGGAACAGATGATCTCGTGGCGTCACCCCATAAAACTAGATCATCCAAAGTGGTGTTAATGGACGCATAGAAATTTGTAGGTATTAATTGAAACTTCTTATTTTTAATTATGACTAGATTAATTTTAACAATTTGCCTGCGCTAAAAAAAGAGAAGAAGATAATTGTCCCGCTAGGCGAGATTGGAAATTATCTGGTGCTAGGCTTAGTTTGAAATAAGCTAAAAATAGCGGGGGAAAGCTAGATTGGCAACCCTGGGAGGACGGAGTTATAAGTTGTCATGAATACGTGGATGGCCCCAAACCGGGATCCGGGCCGGAAGATTCATAAGGGGAGAGGGGTCTAACCCCCGGTAGCGCTCCCCCCTACCCCCTCCGGGGACGTCACTGCCTGTCAATAAAAGTAATTTGGATGACGCGGAAATCTACATTCACGCATATGCAAACACACACCTATATTGTGCCCGTTTGACGAGGACTTCGGGGAGCCATTGGCCTTAAATGACCCTCCCGAAATCCTTCTCCATCGAGAATACATATAGGACGGGGTGGAATGCATTCATGGACTGGGGTGCATAAGGAAACTTTACTCGGGGATGTCGGGTATGATGAGAGATCAAAACTACCAGCCCAGAGGAATACAAACTCAAAATACAATAAAGAGGCCAGGCTTACATTTAAATCACACTCATTTTATTCAAGAAGTGGCAGGCCCCTAGCCTACTTCAGAGAGGTGAAAACGGATAGTCTGTGCTAATTAATCCTAATAAGAATTTACTTATCACCGTACAAAATATCATAAAAATTATACCTCTCGAAGTCCTACTAATAACTTATGAAGTCAAAAAGCAAGGCTAAGAGAATGACATGTAATTCATCCCTACACAATTACTTCAGAGATTGCAATAATAGTAATAATACAGGCACGAATTTACAGTTGAGAAAGATATTTACTTGCTTACCATGCCAAGATTTCGTTACATTTACGGCACAATCAGTTTAAAGACTATGCTATGATGGTGCTATCTGTAACATTTAACGTTAAAGTGATTTAAGCTAATTCCTAGTTGACGTTAAGTTTAGCAACGATATACACGAGAGGCTTTTAATCCAAAACTACTGCTAAGCACATTCTGTTCCTATCATTAAAGCGAAAAATCTAATCTAGTTTATAACACATATGTGTAACAAAATGGCCCTTCAAAATTGCGCAATTGGCGCCACTGACCTGCCTACACGCACCTCCACTGTTTGTGAAGTATGGTCATGGGTGTATGGAAGAGCTGGCAACAGCATGAAGTAGATCATGATTAACGTTGCGTTGTTGAGTTAATTGCTATGTTTAAACATGTAGTTAACCGACCGTCGTCTCGCAAATGGGAATACCTAGAATTGTATTTAAGAATTCGAAGCATCAGAGCAATAGCTAGTCATTGGTCAACAATGATTCATTACATTTAGGGGTTACATCATGATTTTTAGAAAATACAGTCTATTAATTCATTTAGGTTTGTGTTTAGAGAGAAAATCCTGACACTTGATTATTAGAGTAAGGTTTTTTTTAATATAATTTTAGTCCTACCGGTGTTGCTGTATTAGTTTAGTGACCATCTTAAATTCGTTAAGTGTGAAAGCTTGGTGTACATGGACATCCAACATCACATTCATTGATTGAAAAAAACACCCATTCCAAATATTCATCAGCACTCCTTAGGTGCTCTCAATAAATAACACATGATCCGTGATTCACTGTCGGTCAGTAACTCAGCAGACAACACAAAAACATGCTTGTCGGTAGCTTAGGTAGTACACAATCGTACCTCACAACTGGGATAACACCCAACCATTGTGATAAAACCTAAAAAAATATTAAATTGTTATTCACTACTCTTATAAAATTTCCAGCCTGTGGACAAGGACTCTTATGCTGTACAATCAGCTGTGGATTTCAAATGTGCTGCCTGATCTACACAAAGTGTGGTTGGACTGCGATTATTACATAATCAGTGAATTGTGCAGTCAAAATATGTGTTACAATAATTTCTGGGGCTCCCTAATCGTTATGAAATGACCCCTTCACATCAAACCAACGACTGCCTGCTAGACTCATCTTGACCTACATAGCATTCCTTCTCAGTAGTCTGAATGTCAACTTATATAATAATGAAACAATTAGAACACTCCCACGTGTCCAGACACTTGCGTCTCGCGACAGACTTGGCTGGATATACTGATTGGTTGAATGGTTTGACGTCATCAAAACTCATGTTACTTCTCTAACCTATCCATTCCAGCTTCTCGTACAGTACAAGAACAAGAGTTGTCCAGCCAATTCTGTCACGAGACGCAAGTTTTTCATCTACAAAGATTAGCACACTGATGAAATGAAATGAATATTATTATTCTTAATAAAATTGTAGATTAAAGCAGTAGAACACCGTTCATCTTTCTTTCGTCGCTATAGTGGGCTGTTAGTGACAATACAACAGAATTTTTGTGTTCGTTATCTTACCAAAACTACGTTAACCTTTAGGCATTCAACCACTCGTAAGTATGCAAATGTTTATAGATTCGAGAAGAAGGGGGGGGGGCTCCTGTAACGAGATTTCAAAATTTTGAACACATTTAAATAAATATAATTTTGTAAACGTCGTTAAAACGTGACTGGGATAACAATCGCCTGTGTTACAAGAGTGAGTTTAAAGTTATGTCTCGATCCTGGTCGGAGTGACCAATCAGCTTGTCCAGCCAAGTCTGTCGCGAAACGCAAGTGTCCAGACAGCATCAGAATCAAGTTTTGTAGTGCCAGTTGGCTGCGCGATGGTTCAGTGCCTTCTAAATCTATTCACACACACAGCGCTTCTCGCTTGCAATAACTGGATTAAATAATAACATGCCGGGCTTCGGCTTTGAAGACATATGCTCACTGGCTAACAGTATCCAGTGGAATGCAGTTCTGACAGTGTTACACATAATCGTACTACGTAACAGGTCTAGATTTACTACATTGGTCTTTAACCATGAAAAATGTATTTACAAAATATTGGCAGGAGCGTATCCTTCAGGCTCTCGCAAATGATACGGGCTGGTATAACCATTATGAACTGAAGAAAATAAAGATATGTGCCCTACCTAAAGAATGTGCAGTAGTAAGGCCTCTTATAATTAATTCTCCCGCGTCATGACCATACATAAAAAGGTTGCGACCTTACGGCCGGACTCACGTGACCATTTCGAGTGTTTCCAGTGTACTCGCTTTGCCTGGTGCTATTGGCAAATGCGATGGCGTGGCTGGTGTAGCCATTCATTCTTCCTTCTTTTAGTGAGTATCAACCGTCGCTATAACCCTCCATACTGGGTTTTACCCAACGAGCTAGAGAAAGGTATATAGAGAGGCAACGAGCCGCGTAGCAGCGCTCTGGGCGGAGGCAACCTGAGTTAAGGCGGCCATGATTCAGAACGTCGTCTGACAAGAGCTTGTTGCGATTATTCGGGCTGAACAGGAGCATGCGTTGAATGAAATTTATTTAATAATACATTGACCATGCCGTCAGTGTGTTCGTCATTCAATTGTACGAATAGAAGTAATAAGACAACAGGAGTGTCGTATTTCAGATAGGAAATGCCATCCAAATTCATAAATTAATGAGGTAGACTCTTGACGAAAGTGTGATGCAGCAGTTTAAGTTTGTGTGATATTTACATTTCAGATTCCCTTTGCAGAAGCAGGAACTAACATTTCCACTCTATATACCTTTCTCTAGCTCGTTGGTGATGTTGATGATAATTGTTGTTTTAAGGGGCCTAACATTTAGATTATCGGCCCCTAATGGTTTGGGTGATCGTTAAGATGAAAATGAAATGTAAACTAAAACTAACTACTAACTTACTGTATATACTAGAAGAAGAAACGGAAAATAAAAGGATAATAAGGCAAATAAAGGACAGGAGGAAAAGAAATGCCCTCATCCCTCGAAGAATAAGGATTGAGGGACTTGGAAGGAAGGAGAGCCATGAAAGGCAGATAGGAAAGTGAAAGAGGAGAGGGTCCACCCCAGAGGTATTGGATATAAGGGGGAAAACCGGACCCAGCTCAGGAATCCCTCGGAGTCGCCAACTCCCGAACTCACCAGCCGTGAGGCCCTGAGGGTGTAGGAATATCCAGGGTGCACCAGAAGTGGTGGGGCTACATACACCCTGCCTCCTTGAGGGCCTTGTGTAGAAGGCAGGAGATAACAGGAAAAGTAAAAGAAGGCTGACCCCTCGCAGAAGGAGGGTATCAGAAAAAATGAGACAAGGGCCAATTAAGGCGGAAAAGGAAGAGACTCCCTAGGCCTCGGATACCCTAATACCGTCGGGGTCGTAAGAGAACAAGAGTTGACCAAGTGAGGTCGACAGGAAAGAGGATCCCGGCACAAGTAAGTGGAAGCAATGCTGGACTCAGCTGGGGCCCCATGGTCGCCAACCCACGTCCCACTAGATGTGAAACCCTGGGGGATAGCTCGTTAGTAACTATGCCTAATTCTCAAGAGGCTGCTCACGCCGGCCGTGCCTCCATTAGGGTCTTGTGCACAAGGCAGGAGATAGATACAATGAAAAGATCAGGTCTGATCCCTCGAAAAATGAGGGTATCAGGAAAGATGAGACAAGGGCCAAATAAGACATGAATTTGAAAGATTCTCCGGGTCTCGGATACCGTTAGTGCCTGAAGAGAACAAGAGGTGACTGAGGAAGGTTGACGGGTGGATTTGCAAGCAATGCCAGTCTCAGCTGAGGTCCAGTGGTCGCCAATCCACGTCCCACAAGTTGTGAGTCCCCTGGGCGGGGTATGCATATGAACGATATGTATGTAGAAAATTTTGTTCAGTACATAGCAGGAAGTGTCGTTCGCCAAGTGTCTAAAAAATTAACTTGTATTGAATGCCTAGAAGTGCTTTTATCGGGTCAATATGTTCAGAAAGAAGGACTGATTAAAGAGAAAGACGTGAAAGATGGCCTTTTGAATCCATCAAATGATGTAGTGAAATTATGTAAAACAGCTGGGATTGTCATCAGGAATAATGACAGTATGTTGCGAAAGAACACGAAGAATTTCATGCTGAAGTTGCAGACAGATGTCTATGCTATGCTGCCGGGTTATCTGTTTCAGAAATCTGACCATCTATTTACAGCTACTGAACCTGGGGTAAGTCTCACTATGCTTCACTCATCGAGCGAATTGTGAAACAGTATTATAAATGCAGGCTTCACCACTTCTGCAGAAATACAGCTCATCGAGAGAGAGAGGTCAACAGGTGCGTCAGTTGTACACAAAAATTATTATTTTTAAAGGACAATGAAATCATGCAATGTACTGTGCATAAGCAACGTAGCATATTGTCTTGTAAGATGATTGTGTTAGTTATCGTTCAATGTACAAATTAAATTGTCAGGTCTTGAGTAGGCCTAATCTTATATTACGCCTCGTTAGACACGCCTCTCCCTACCTGACTCCCACCCTCCTGACAGTGTATATCATGGCGGCTGCCAGTAAAACCTGCTTCCAAAATGGCGGTGCCATTTCCACTCTATATACCTTTCTCTAGCTCGTTGGTTTTACCCCATAACAGCTTCCATCAGAATAGGGACCATAGCGTCCATGTTGTGTTGGGTTATTGGTGCAAGCTCCATTTCAATCGTAAATTTGGCGTTCTCACTGAATTTAAATTAATCGTGCTTTGCTTTCCAAATACACTGAGACTACACTGGTAGAGGTTTATAGCAAAAATGGCCATGTATTCATCCGCTCACAGACTCTATAATTATCACTTGTGTGATAATGGGCACACTAAAAACTGTGGTATTTCTTACACACGTTATCGGTCGATATCTGAAAAATCCGTTCACACAAAAATACTTCAGTGTACAATTCACTTTTATGACATTCGAAAAACACTTCTTATACAATTTTACACGAAGGATGATTATTAATCCAGGAAATTCCACTGTTCACGTGCGGACATGTGCTTCGCACAAAGTCGTGCGTTCAAGAGTTTCCACCCAATTTAGAAATATTACCCTTTTGAGCCAAATACACGCTCCAAACTATGTTAGCAGCTTCATTGCGTTGAATTATGCGGGCTACACGCTGTTTCCAATATTTGTGGATTTCATCAGCGACAAAAATTCACGCCCGGTCAGGACCTTGCCTGAAAGAAGAGTGTCATCGGTGACATGCTGGAAGCGTCGACTGCACTACTCAGTCAAGGGTGCAACTATTAAATAATGTTCATCGCATACTCTGTGGAGTTATACCATTATTTACAAGCATCAACAAACATCATGGAATCATTCAGTGCCTTCTATTATGTAAAATATCCCTTATTAAATGCAGTCTCCAAATAAAATAATGAAAATTAAATATCTGTGGATCGGCAACTTGTGGTGCGTCAATTGGGGGTTACTCCCAAAGAGAAAACATTGCTACTTCGGAGTCCTCGGTTCATCAATAGAGCTCTGATTCCTCGTGAGCCATCGAGGTCATATCTCAGATATGATATCGGACTGAATATACACTACCAGAAATGAAATAATGTAATTACTCTCTGCAGTATATTATTGGCTTTGTCACTAACACTTACCTTTCTGCGGTTTACTTGGATGTCGTAAACCGTGCTGTTCAGTTTCAATTTTCAATGGCATCTTCTTCAGATTTTTTTTAGAATGTTGCGTGTTGTTATCTAGAAAATCTGAAGGCAATCAAAGAACAGATGATAAGATTTGAAAATATTTCTAAGATGTACAGGAGTTAACCTATCTGCTATAGAGAGGAATTGGATCAAGCAACTTTCATGTTATTTCCGTTCTATAGAGTTCAACTAGTACAATTATTTTCAGTGCATACTATGGTCAATTTAGAATTTCCATTTAGATAAAGACAATCTTGTAGCTACTGCCACTACCGTTTATAACAAAAGGATAATGACAGTAATACCTTTATTAGAATGTGATAATGTGCTATCTAAATAGGACACAGAAAGCATCACATTCCTACAACCAAGTTCGGCACTTACTTTTGGACAATAATATACCCTTGGCAGGAAAGGCAATGTTGTACTTTTTCCAATCCTTACTTATGGTAAGGAAACATGTGCATTGCTAAGTAAGGATTACAGTGTAATTCAAGCCAAAGAAATGAGATTTATTAGGACTTTGAACCAAAGTACCAGGAGAGACAAGATCAGAAATGAGGTACACAGAGCAACATCTGGCATCAGGGTCCCTGTTACCAACTTTCTGGGGAAACGCAGACTTCAGTGGTATGGCCATGTAATGAGGAAGTATAGCTCTAGAAGGGCTAAGAAGTACTTCAACCTGAATATCAGAGGGAAGAGACCAAGAGGAAGACCAAGCAGACGATGGATAGAGACAGTTCGACCAAAGGTGGAGAAAAATGGTTTTAACTGGGACGATGTCCACGAAAAAATTGTGTTCCAAGATCGGGCAAGATGGAGACCGCCTGTTTGCCACACCCGGGAAACTGGAGATGGAAAATGATGATGATTATGAATCTGCTATCTACCATATCTGTTCGTAAAATTTCAGTCATAATTCCAAGAGGCAATAACATTTGGAAAATAAAATAATCTATATTAACACACGTAGAGAAAATGACTGATGCGATGTGAAGATCACGAATTACGTTTTATGGGCTCGTGATCCAAAAGACGTTAAGTTACAGTGTCGAGTTTTCATTTTCCTCCAAGAGAACAAGATAAAGGGACCATGGTTCAGTGAGATACAGAAAAACATTGCCTCGGATCTAAGGTGTGGTCGCTATGTAGAAATGAAACGATTAACTCTGGATAGGCAGGCATGGGGTACTGTAACAAACCAGTATAAAAACTGAAGACTACAACAACAAAAGCTAAAACGCTCCACTAAAATTAAACTAGGTTAAGGCTGCAACTCAAAGAAGAGAAACTATCTATGACAGTAAAGAATTCAACACTGGGGAATATCAGCTGCTTTACTTAAACTCATTCCTGCCAACGCATACTGATAGCCAACGATTTCCCTTACTGCACTAAGAATACCTGAGCATCACACATGCCGTTCCGGCAATAAATGAACTTTTCTAATCGATTTCTTTCATGCTTGTACATATTGCACATGTTTATTTTTTCATCAGTAGTTGGGCCTAGGCTTCCATGATCAAAATTCACTTCAATACCCTACACAATGAGTGACACGTTGCAATTTTTAAATAATCGTTTAAAATGTTATTTATCATTACAGGTCGATTGTTTTAAGTGATAACGATTACCGGAGGTGAGGTATGTGGAGCACCATGTACGATATGTACGGTACCGATTCTCAGAAGTAGAAATGCTGGGTTCAGGTGTCCTTAAGAGGGACCAATTAAATACCATCTTTAACTAACATCAACCCTGTCGAGAGTAGCGTAGCCAAGATCAACCAATGAGGGGGCCTATAATAGCCGCGGGATAACCATAATTCGGGAAATTACTGGATATCTGTAATATGAAGCAACACAACTATCTCACATTCAAAAAGTTAACAACCATATCTATATTACTAGGAACAGATGATCTCGCTGCTTCACCCCATAAAACTAGATCATCCAAAGTGGTGTTAATGGACGCATAGAAATTTGTAGGTATTAATTGAAACTTCTTATTTTTAATTATGACTAGATTAATTTTAACTATTTGCCTGCGCTAAAAAAAGAGGAAGGAGATAATTGTCCCGCTAGGCGAGATTTGAAATTATCTGGTGCTAGGCTTAGTTTGAAATAAGATAAAAATAGCGGGGGAAAGCTAGATTGGCAACCCTGGGAGGACGGAGTTATACGTTGTCATGAATACGTGGATAGCCCCAAACCGGGATCCGGGCCGGAAGATTCAAAAGGGGAGAGGGGTCTAACCCCAGGTAGCGCTCCCCCCTACCCCCTCCGGGGACGTCACTGCCTGTCAATAAAAGTAATTTGGATGACGCGGAAATCTACATTCACGCATATGCAAACACACACCTATATTGTGCCCGTTTGACGAGGACTTCGGGGAGCCATTGGCCTTAAATGACCCTCCCGAAATCCTTCTCCAACGAGAATACATATAGGACGGGGTGGAATGCATTCATGGACTGGGGTGCATAAGGAAACTTTACTCGGGGATGTCGGGTATGATGAGAGATCAAAACTACCAGCCCAGAGGAATACAAACTCAAAATACAATAAAGAGGCCAGGCTTACATTTAAATCACACTCATTTTATTCAAAAAGTGGCAGACCCCTAGCCTACTTCAGAGAGGTGAAAACGGCTAGTCTGTGCTAATTAATCCTAATAAGAATTTACTTATCACCGTACAAAATATCATAAAAATTATACCTCTCGAAGTCCTACTAATAACTTATGAAGTCAAAAAGCAAGGCTAAGAGAATGACATGTAATTCATCCCTACACAATTACTTCAGAGATTGCAATAATAGTAATAATACAGGCACGAATTTACAGTTAAGAAAGATATTTACTTGCTTACCATGCCAAGATTTCGTTACATTTAAGGCACAATCAGTTTAAAGACTATGCTATGATGGTGCTATCTGTAACATTTAACGTTAAAGTGATTTAAGCTAATTCCTAGTTGACGTTAAGTTTAGCAACGATATACACGAGAGGCTTTTAATCCAAAACTACTGCTAAGCACATTCTGTTCCTATCATTAAAGCGAAAAAACTAATCTAGTTTATAACACATATGTGTAACAAAATGACCCTTCAAAATTGCGCAATTGGCGCCACTGACCTGCCTACACGCACCTCCACTGTTTGTGAAGTATGGTCATGGGTGTATGGAAGAGTTGGCAACAGCATGAAGTAGATCATGATTAACGTTGCGTTGTTGAGTTAATTACTATGTTTAAACATGTAGTTAACCGACCGTCGTCTCGCAAATGGGAATACCTAGAATTGTATTTAAGAATTCGAAGCAGCAGAGCAATAGCTAGTCATTGGTCAACAATGATTCTTTACATTTAGGGGGTTACATCAGGTTTTTTAGAAAATACAGTCTATTAATTCTTTTAGGTTTGTGTTTAGAGAGAAAATCCCGACACTTGATTATTAGAGTAAGGTTTTTTTAAATATAATTTTAGTCCTACCGGTGTTGCTGTATTTGTTTAGTGACCATTTTAAATTCGTAAAGTGTGAAAACTTGGTGTACATGGACATCCAACATCACCTTCATTGATTGAAAAAAAACCACCCATTCCAAATATTCATCAGCACTCCTTAGGTGCTCTCAATAAATAACACATGATCCGTGATTCACTGTCGGTCAGTAACTCAGCAGACAACACAAAAACATGCTTGTCGCTAGTTTAGGTAGTACACAATCGTACCTCACAACTGGGATAACACTCAACCAATGTGATAAAACCTCAAAAAATATTAAATTGTTATTCACTACTCTTATAAAATTTCCAGCCTGTGGACAAGGACTCTTATGCTGTACAATCAGCTGTGGATTTCAAATGTGCTGCCTGATCTACACAAAGTGTGGTTGGACTGCGATTATTACATAATCACTGAATTGTGCAGTCAAAATATGTGTTACAATAACTTCTGGGGCTCCCTAATCGTTATGAAATGACCCCTTCACATCAAACCAACGACTGTCTGCTAGACTCATCTTGACCTACATAGCATTCCTTCTCAGTCGTCTGAATGTCAACTTATATAATAATGAAACAATAGAACACTCCCACGTGTCCAGACACTTGCGTCTCGCGACAGACTTGGCTGGATAAACTGATTGGTTGAATGGTTTGACGTCATCAAAACTGATGTTACTTCTCTAACCTATCCATTCCAGCTTCTCGTACAGTACAAGAACAAGAGTTGTCCAGCCAAGTCTGTCACGAGACGCAAGTTTTTCATCAACAAAAGATTAGCACACTGATGAAATGAAATGAATATTATTATTATTAATAAAATTGTAGATTAAAGCAGTAGAACACCGTTCATACTTCTTTCGTCGCTATAGTGGGCTGTTAGTGACAATACAACAGAATCTTTGTGTTCGTTATCTTACCAAAACTACGTTAACGTTTAGGCATTCAACCACTCGTAAGTATGCAAATGTTTATAGATTCAAGAAGAAGGGGGGGGGGGGGGGGTCCCGTAATGAGATTTCAAAATTTTGAACAAATTTATGTAAATATAATTTTGTAAACGTCGTTAACACGTGACTGGGATAACAATCGCCTGTGTTACAAAAGTGAGTTTAAAGTTATGTCTCGATCCTGGTCGGAGTGACCAATCAGCTTGTCCAGCCAAGTCTGTCGCGAAACGCAAGTGTCCAGACAGCATCAGAATCAAGTTTTGTAGTGCCAGTTGGCTGCGGGATTGTTCAGTGCCTTCTAAATCTATTCACACACACAGCGCTTCTCGCTTGCAATAACTGGATTAAATAATAACATGCCGGGCTTCGGCCTTGAAGACATATGCTCACTGGCTAACAGTATCCAGTGGAATGCAGTTCTGACAGTGTTACACATAATCGTACTACGTAACAGGGCTAGATTTACTGCATTGGTCTTTAACCATGAAAAATGTATTTACAAAATATTGGCAGGAGCGTATCCTTCAGGCCCTCGCAAATGATACGGGCTGGTCTAACCATTATGAACCGAAGAAAATAAAGATATGTGCCCTACCTAAAGAATGTGCAGTAGTAAGGCCTGTTATAATTAATTCTGCCGCGTCATGACCATACATAAAAAGATTGCGACCTTACGGCCGGACTCACGTGACCATTTCGAGTGTTTCCAGTGTACTCGCTTTGCCTGGTGCTATTGGCAAATGCGATGGCGTGGCTGGTGTAGCCATTCATTCTTCCTTCTTTTAGTGAGTATCAACCGTCGCTATAACCCTTCATACTGGGTTTTACCCAACGAGCTAGAGAAAGGTATATAGAGAGGCAACGAGCCGCGTAGCAGCGCTCTGGGCGGAGGCAACCTGAGTTAAGGCGGCCATGATTCAAAACGTCGTCTGACAAGAGCTTGTTGCGATTATTCGGGCTGAACAGGAACATGCGTTGAATGAAATTTATTTAATAATACATAGACCATGCCGTCAGTGTGTTCGTCATTCAATTGTACGAATAGAAGTAATAAGACAACAGGAGTGTCGTATTTCAGATAAGAAATGCCATCCAAATTCATAAATTAATGAGGTAGACTCTTGACGAAAGTGTGATGCAGTAGTTTAAGTTTGTGTGATATTTACATTTCAGATTCCCTTTGCAGAAGCAGGAACTAACATTTCCACTCTATATACCTTTCTCTAGCTCGTTGGTGATGTTGATGATAATTGTTGTTTTAAGGGGCCTAACATCTAGATTATCGGCCCCTAATGGTTTGGGTGATCGTGAAGATGAAAATGAAATGTAAACTAAAACTAACTACTAACTTACTGTATATACTAGAAGAAGAAACGGAAAATAAAAGGATAATAAGGCAAATAAAGGACAGGAGCAAAAGAAATGCCCTCAACCCTCGAAGAATACGGATTGAGGGACTTGGAAGGAAGGAGAGCCATGAAAGGCAGATAAGAAAGTGAAAGAGGAGAGGGTCCACCCCAGAGGTATTGGATAAAAGGGGGAAAACTGGACCCAGCTCAGGAATCCCTCGGAGTCGCCAACTCCCGAACTCACCAGCCGTGAGCCCCTGAGGGTGTAGCAATATCCAGGGTGCACAAGAAGTGGTGGGGCTGCATACACCCTGCATCCTTGAGGGCCTTGAGTAGAAGGCAGGAGATAACAGGAAAAGTAAAAGAAGGCTGACCCCTCGCAGAAGGAGGGTATCAGAAAAAATGACACAAGGGCCAATTAAGGCGGGTAAGGAAGAGACTCCCTAGGACTCGGATACCCTAATACCGTCGGGGTCGGAAGAGAACAAGAGTAGACCAAGTGAGGTCGACAGGAAAGAGGATCCCGGCACAAGTAAGTGGAAGCAATGCTGGACTCAGCTGGGGCCCCGTGGTCGCCAACCCACGTCCCACTAGATGTGAACCCCTGGGGGGTAGCTCGTTAGTAACTATGCCTAATTCTCAAGAGGCTGCTCACCCCAGCCGGGCCTCCATTAGGGTCTTGTGCACAAGGCAGGAGATAGATACAATGAAAAGATCAGGTCTGATCCCTCGAAAAATGAGGGTATCAGGAAAGATGTGACAAGGGCCAAATAAGACATAAATTTGAAAGACTCTCCGGGTCTCGGATACCGTTAGTGCCTGAAGAGAACAAGAGGTGACTGAGGAAGGTTGACGGGAGGATTTGCAAGCAATGCCAGTCTCAGCTGAGGTCCCGTGGTCGCCAATCCACGTCCCACAAGTTGTGAGCCCCCTGGGCGGGGTATGCATATGAACGATATGTATGTAGAAAATTTTGTTCAGTACATAGCAGGAAGTGTCGTTCGCCAAGTGTCTAAAAAATTAACTTGTATTGAATGCCTAGAAGTGCTTTTATCGGGTCAATATGTTCAGAAAGAAGGACTGATCAAAGAGAAAGACGTGAACGATGGCCTTTTGAATCCATCAAATGATGTAGTGAAATTATGTAAAACAGCTGGGATTGTCATCAGGAATAATGACAGTATGATGCGAAAGAACACGAAGAATTTCATGCTGAAGTTGCAGACAGATGTCAATGCTATGCTGCCGGGTTATCTGTTTCAGAAATCTGACCATCTATTTACAGCTACAGAACCTGGGGAAAGTCTCACTATGCTTCACTCATCGAGCGAATTGTGAAACAGTATTATAAATGCAGGCTTCACCACTTCTGCAGAAATACAGCTCATCGAGAGAGAGGTCAACAGGTGCGTCAGTTGTACACAAAAATTATTATTTTTAAAGGACAATGAAATCATGCAATGTACTGTGCATAAGAAACGTAGCATATTGTCTTGTAAGATGATTGTGTTAGTTATCGTTCAATGAACAAATTAAATTATCAGGTCTTGCGTAGGCCTAATCTTATATTACGCCTCGTTAGACACGCCTCTCCCTACCTGACTCCCACCCTCTTGACAGTGTATATCATGGCGGCTGCCAGTAAAACCTGCTTCCAAAATGGCGGCGCCATTTCCACTCTATATACCTTTCTCTAGCTCGTTGGTTTTACCCCATAACAGCTTCCATCAGAATAGGGACCATAGCGTCCATGTTGTGTTGGGTTATTGGTGCAAGCTCCATTTCAATCGTAAATTTGGCGTTCTCACTGAATTTAAATTAATCGTGCTTTGCTTTCCAAATACACTGAGACTACACTGGTAGCGGTTTATAGCAAAAATGGCCATGTATTCATCCGCTCACAGACTCTATAATTATCACTTGTGTGATAATGGGCACACTAAAAACTGTGGTATTTCTTACACACGTTATCGGTCGATAACTGAAAAATCCGTTCACACAAAAAATACTTCAGTGTACAATTCACTTTTATGACATTCGAAAAACACTTCTTATACAATTTTACACGAAGGATGATTATTGATCCAGGAAATTCCACTGTTCACATGCGGACATGTGCTTCGCACAAAGTCGTGCGTTCAAGAGTTTCCACCCAATTTAGAAATATTACCCTTTTGAGCCAAATACATGCTCCAAACTATGTTAGCAGCTTCACTGCGTTGAATTATGCGGTCTACACGCTGTTTCCAATATTTGTGGATTTCATCAGCGACAAAAATTCACGCCCGGTCAGGACCTTGCCTGAAAGAAGAGTGTCATCGGTGACATGCTGGAAGCGTCGACTGCACTACTCAGTCAAGGGTGCAACTATTAAATAATGTTCATCGCATACTCTGTGGAGTTATACCATTATTTACAGTCATCAACAAAAATCATGGAATCATTCAGTGCCTTCTATTATGTAAAATATCCCTTATTAAATGCAGTCTCCAAATAAAATAATGAAAATTAAATATCTGTGGATCGGCAACTTGTGGTGCGTCAATTGGGGGTTACTCCCAAAGAGAAAACATTGCTATTCGGAGTCCTCGGTTCATCAATAGAGCTCTGATTCCTCGTGATCCATCGAGGTCATATCTCAGATGTGATATCGGACTCAATATACACTACCAGAAATGAAATAATGTAATTACTCTCTGCAGTATATTATTGGCTTTGTCACTAACACTTACCTTTCTGCGGTTTACTTGGATGTCGTAAACCGTGCTGTTCAGTTTCAATTTTCAATGGCATCTTCTTCAGATTTTTTTTAGAATGTTGCGTGTTGTTATCTAGGAAATCTGAAGGCAATCAAAGAACAGATGTTAAGATTTGAAAATATTTCTAAGATGTACAGGAGTTAACCTATCTGCTATAGAGAGGAATTGGACCAAGCAACTTTCATGTTATTTCCGTTCTATAGAGTTCAACTTGTACAATTATTTTCAGTGCATACTATGGTCAATTTAGAATTTCCCTTTAGATGAAGACAATCTTGTAGCTACTGCCAATACCGTTTATAACAAAAGGATAATGACAGTAATACCATTATTAGAATGTGATAATGTGCTATATAAATAGGACACAGAAAGCATCACATTCCTACAACCAAGTTCGGCACTTACTTTGGGACAATAATATACCCTTGGCAGGAAAGGCAATGTTGTACTTTTTTCCAATCCTTACTTATGGTAATGAAACATGTGCATTGCTAAGTAAGGATTACAGTGTAATTCAAGCCAAAGAAATGAGATTTATTAGGACTTTGAACCAAAGTACCAGGAGAGACAAGATCAGAAATGAGGTACACAGAGCAACATCTGGCATCAGGGTCCCTGTTACCAACTTTCTGGGGGAAACGCAGACTTCAGTGGTATGGCCATATAATGAGGAAGTATAGCTCTAGAAGAGCTAAGAAGTACTTCAACCTGAATATCAGAGGGAAGAGACCAAGAGGAAGACCAAGCAGACGATGGATAGAGACAGTTCGACCAAAGGTGGAGAAGAATGTTTTTAACTGGGACGATGTCCACGAACAAATTGTGTTCCAAGATCGGGCAAGTTGGAGACCGCCTGTTTGCCACACCCGGGAAAATGGAGATGGAAAATGATGATGATTATGAATCTGCTATCTACCATATCTGTTTGTAAAATTTCAGTCATAATTTCAAGAGGCAATAACATTTGGAAAATAAAATAATCTATATTAACACACGTAGAGAAAATGACTGATGCGATGTGAAGATCACGAATTACGTTTTATGGGCTCGTGATCCAAAAGACGTTAAGCTACAGTGTCGAGTTTTCATTTTCCTCCAAGAGAACAAGACAAAGGGACCATGGTTCAGTGAGATACAGAAAAACATTGCCTCGGATCTAGGGTGTGGTCGCTAAGTAGAAATGAAACGATTAACTCTGGATAGGCAGGCATGGGGTACTGCAACAAACCAGTATAAAAACTGAAGACTACAACAACAAAAGCTAAAACGCTCCACTAAAATTAAACTAGGTTAAGGCTGCAACTCAAAGAAGAGAAACTATCTATGACAGTAAAGAATTCAACACTGGGGAATATCAGCTGCTTTACTTAAACTCATTCCTGCCAACGCATACTGATAGCCAACGATTTCCCTTACTGCACTAAGAAAACCTGAGCTTCACATATGCCGTTCCGGCAATAAATGAACATTTCTAATCGATTTCTTTCATGCTTGTACATATTGCACATGTTTATTTTTTCATCAATAGTTGGGCCTAGGCTTCCATTATCAAAATTCGCTTCAATACCCTATACAATGAGTGACACGTTGCAATTTTTAAATAACCGATTAAAATGATATTTATCATTACAGGTCGATTGTTTTAAGTGATAACGATTACCGGAGGTGAGGTATGTGGAGCACCATGTACGAAATGTACGGTACCGATTCTCAGAAGTAGAAATGCTGGGTTCAGGTGTCCTTAAGAGGGACCAATTAAATACCATCTTTAACTATCATCAACCCTGTCTAGAGTAGCGTAGCCAAGATCAACCAATGAGGGGGTTATAATAGCCGCGGGATAACCATAATTCGGGAAATTACTGGATATCTGTAATATGAAGCAACACAACTATCTCACATTCAAAAAGTTAACAACCATATCTATATTAGTAGGAACAGATGATCTCGCTGCTTCACCCCATAAAACTAGATCATCCAAAGTGGTGTTAATGGACGCATAGAAATTTGTAGGTATTAATTGAAACTTCTTATTTTTAATTAGGACTAGATTAATTTTAACAATTTGCCTGCGCTAAAAAAAGAGGAAGAAGATAATTGTCCCGCTAGGCGAGATATGAAATTATCTGGTGCTAGGCTTAGTTTGAAATAAGATAAATATAGCGGGGGAAAGCTAGATTGGCAACCCTGGGAGGACGGAGTTATACGTTGTCATGAATACGTGGATAGCCCCAAACCGGGATCCGGGCCGGAAGATTCAAAAGGGGAGAGGGGTCTAACCCCCGGTAGCGCTCCCCCCTACCCCCTCCGGGGACGTCACTGCCTGTCAATAAAATTAATTTGGATGACGCGGAAATCTACATTCACGCATATGCAAATACACACCTATATTGTGCCCGTTTGACGAGGACTTCGGGGAGCCATTGGCCTTAAATGACCCTCCCGAAATCCTTCTCCAACGAGAATACATATAGGACGGGGTGGAATGCATTCATGGACTGGGGTGCATAAGGAAACTTTACTCGGGGATGTCGGGTATGATGAGAGATCAAAACTACCAGCCCAGAGGAATACAAACTCAAAATACAATAAAGAGGCCAGGTTTACATTTAAATCACACTCATTTTATTCAAAAAGTGGCAGACCCCTAGCCTACTTCAGAGAGGTGAAAACGGCTAGTCTGTGCTAATTAATCCTAATAAGAATTTACTTATCACCGTACAAAATATCATATAAATTATACCTGTCGAAGTCCTACTAATAATTTATGAAGTCAAAAAGCAAGGCTAAGAGAATGACATGTAATTCATCCCTACACAATTACTTCAGAGATTGCAATAATACTAATAATACAGGCACGAATTTACAGTTAAGAAAGATATTTACTTGCTTACCATGCCTAGATTTCGTTACATTTACGGCACAATCAGTTTAAAGACTATGCTATGATAGTGCTATATGTAATATTTAACGTTAAAGTGATTTAAGCTAATTCCTAGTTGACGTTAAGTTTAGCAACGATATACACAAGAGGCTTTTAATCCAAAACTACAGCTAAGCACATTCTGTTCCTATCATTAAAGCGAAAAAACTAATCTAGTTTATAACACATATGTGTAACAAAATGACCCTTCAAAATTGCGCAATTGGCGCCACTGAATTGCCTACACGCACCTCCACTGTTTGTGAAGTATGGTCATGGGTGTATGGAAGAGTTGGCAACAGCATGAAGTAGATCATGATTAACGTTGCGTTGTTGAGTTAATTACTATGTTTAAACATGTAGTTAACCGACCGTCGTCTCGCAAATGGGAATACCTAGAATTGTATTTAAGAATTCGAAGCAGCAGAGCAATAGCTAGTCATTGGTCAACAATGATTCATTACATTTAGGGGTTACATCATGTTTTTTTAGAAAATACAGTCTATTAATTCATTTAGGTATGTGTTTAGAGAGAAAATCCCGACACTTGATTATTAGAGTAAGGTTTTTTAAATATAATTTTAGTCCTACCGGTGTTGCTGTATTTGTTTAGTGACCATCTTAAATTCGTAAAGTGTGAAAACTTGGTGTACATGGACATCCAACATCACCTTCATTGATTGAAAAAAAAAAACACCCATTCCAAATATTCATCAGCACTCCTTAGATGCTCTCAATAAATAACACATGATCCGTGATTCACTGTCGGTCAGTAACTCAGCAGACAACACAAAAACGTGCTTGTCGCTAGCTTAGGTAGTACACAATCGTACCTCACAACTGGGATAACACCCAACCATTGTGATAAAACCTCAAAAAATATTAAATTGTTATTCACTACTCTTATAAAATTTCCAGCCTGTGGACAAGGACTCTTATGCTGTACAATCAGCTGTGGATTTCAAATGTGCTGCCTGATCTACACAAAGTGTGGTTGGACTGCGATTATTACATAATCAGTGAATTGTGCAGTCAAAATATGTGTTACAATAACTTTTGGGGCTCCCTAATCGTTATGAAATGACCCCTTCACATCAAACCAACGACTGCCTGCTAGACTCATCTTGACCTACATAGCATTCCTTCTCAGTCGTCTGAATGTCAACTTATATAATAATGAAACAATAGAACACTCCCACGTGTCCAGACACTTGCGTCTCGCGACAGACTTGGCTGGATAAACTGATTGGTTGAATGGTTTGACGTCATCAAAACTGATGTTACTTCTCTAACCTATCCATTCCAGCTTCTCGTACAGTACAAGAACAAGAGTTGTCCAGCCAAGTCTGTCACGAGACGCAAGTTTTTCATCAACAAAAGATTAGCACACTGATGAAATGAAATGAATATTATTATTCTTAATAAAATTGTAGATTAAAGCAGTAGAACACCGTTCATCTTTCTTTCGTCGCTATAGTGGGCTGTTAGTGACAATACAACAGAATCTTTGTGTTCGTTATCTTACCAAAACTACGTTAACGTTTAGGCATTCAACCACTCGTAAGTATGCAAATGTTTATAGATTCGAGAAGAAGGGGGGGGGGCTCCTGTAATGAGATTTCAAAATTTTGAACAGATTTAAATAAATATAATTTTGTAAACGTCGTTAAAACGTGACTGGGATAGCAATCGCCTGTATTACAAAAGTGAGTTTAAAGTTATGTCTCGATCCTGGTCGGAGTGACCAATCAGCTTGTCCAGCCAAGTCTGTCGCGAAACGCAAGTGTCCAGACAGCATCAGAATCAAGTTTTGTAGTGCCAGTTGGCTGCGCGATTGTTCAGTGCCTTCTAAATCTATTCACACACACAGCGCTTCTCGCTTGCAATAACTGGATTAAATAATAACATGCCGGGCTTCGGCCTTGAAGACATATGCTCACTGGCTAACAGTATCCAGTGGAATGCAGTTCTGACAGTGTTACACATAATCGTACTACGTAACAGGGCTAGATTTACTGCATTGGTCTTTAACCATGAAAAATGTATTTACAAAATATTGGCAGGAGCGTATCCTTCAGGCTCTCGCAAATGATACGGGCTGGTCTAACCATTATGAACCGAAGAAAATAAAGATATGTGCCCTACCTAAAGAATGTGCAGTAGTAAGGCCTGTTATAATTAATTCTGCCGCGTCATGACCATACATAAAAAGATTGCGACCTTACGGCCGGACTCACGTGACCATTTCGAGTGTTTCCAGTGTACTCGCTTTGCCTGGTGCTATTGGCAAATGCGATGGCGTGGCTGGTGTAGCCATTCATTCTTCCTTCTTTTAGTGAGTATCAACCGTCGCTATAACCCTCCATACTGGGTTTTACCCAACGAGCTAGAGAAAGGTATATAGAGAGGCAACGAGCCGCGTAGCAGCGCTCTGGGCGGAGGCAACCTGAGTTAAGGCGGCCATGATTCAAAACGTCGTCTGACAAGAGCTTGTTGCGATTATTCGGGCTGAACAGGAACATGCGTTGAATGAAATTTATTTAATAATACATAGACCATGCCGTCAGTGTGTTCGTCATTCAATTGTACGAATAGAAGTAATAAGACAACAGGAGTGTCGTATTTCAGATAAGAAATGCCATCCAAATTCATAAATTAATGAGGTAGACTCTTGACGAAAGGGTGATGCAGCAGTTTAAGTTTGTGTGATATTTACATTTCAGATTCCCTTTGCAGAAGCAGGAAATAACATTTCCACTCTATATACCTTTTTCTAGCTCGTTGGTGATGTTGATGATAATTGTTGTTTTAAGGGGCCTAACATCTAGATTATCGGCCCCTAATGGTTTGGGTGATCGTGAAGATGAAAATGAAATGTAAACTAAAACTAACTACTAACTTACTGTATATACTAGAAGAAGAAACGGAAAATAAAAGGATAATAAGGCAAATAAAGGACAGGAGCAAAAGAAATGCCCCCAACCCTCGAAGAATACGGATTGAGGGACTTGGAAGGAAGGAGAGCCATGAAAGGCAGATAAGAAAGTGAAAGAGGAGAGGGTCCACCCCAGAGGTATTGGATAAAAGGGGGAAAACCGGACCCAGCTCAGGAATCTCTCGGAGTCGCCAACTCCCGAACTCACCAGCCGTGAGGCCCTGAGGGTGTAGCAATATCCAGGGTGCACAAGAAGTGGTGGGGCTGCATACACCCTGCATCCTTGAGGGCCTTGAGTAGAAGGCAGGAGATAACAGGAAAAGTAAAAGAAGGCTGACCCCTCGCAGAAGGAGGGTATCAGAAAAAATGACACAAGGGCCAATTAAGGCGGGAAAGGAAGAGACTCCCTAGGACTCGGATACCCTAATACCATCGGGGTCGGAAGAGAACAAGAGTAGACCAAGTGAGGTCGACAGGAAAGAGGATCCCGGCACAAGTAAGTGGAAGCAATGCTGGACTCAGCTGGGGCCCCGTGGTCGCCAACCCACGTTCCACTAGATGTGAACCCCTGGGGGGTAGCTCGTTAGTAACTATGCCTAATTCTCAAGAGGCTGCTCACGCCGGCCGGGCCTCCATTAGGGCCTTGTGCACAAGGCAGGAGATAGATACAATGAAAAGATCAGGTCTGATCCCTCGAAAAATGAGGGTATCAGGAAAGATGAGACAAGGGCCAAATAAGACATAAATTTGAAAGACTCCCCGGGTCTCGGATACCGGTAGTGCCTGAAGAGAACAAGAGGTGACTGAGGAAGGTTGACGGGGGGATTTGCAAGCAATGCCAGTCTCAGCTGAGGTCCCGTGGTCGCCAATCCACGTCCCACAAGTTGTGAGCCCCCTGGGCGGGGTATGCATATGAACGATATGTATGTAGAAAATTTTGTTCAGTACATAGCAGGAAGTGTCGTTCGCCAAGTGTCTAAAAAAATTAACTTGTATTGAATGCCTAGAAGTGCTTTTATCGGGTCAATATGTTCAGAAAGAAGGACTGATCAAAGAGAAAGACGTGAAAGATGGCCTTTTGAATCCATCAAATGATGTAGTGAAATTATGTAAAACAGCTGGGATTGTCATCAGGAATAATGACAGTATGATGCGAAAGAACACGAAGAATTTCATGCTGAAGTTGCAGACAGATGTCAATGCTATGCTGCCGGGTTATCTGTTTCAGAAATCTGACCATCTATTTACAGCTACAGAACCTGGGGAAAGTCTCACTATGCTTCACTCATCGAGCGAATTGTGAAACAGTATTATAAATGCAGGCTTCACCACTTCTGCAGAAATACAGCTCATCGAGAGAGAGGTCAACAGGTGCGTCAGTTGTACACAAAAATTATTATTTTTAAAGGACAATGAAATCATGCAATGTACTGTGCATAAGCAACGTAGCATATTGTCTTGTAAGATGATTGTGTTAGTTATCGTTCAATGAACAAATTAAATTATCAGGTCTTGCGTAGGCCTAATCTTATATTACGCCTCGTTAGACACGCCTCTCCCTACCTGACTCCCACCCTCTTGACAGTGTATATCATGGCGGCTGCCAGTAAAACCTGCTTCCAAAATGGCGGCGCCATTTCCACTCTATATACCTTTCTCTAGCTCTTTGGTTTTACCCCATAACAGCTTCCATCAGAATAGGGACCATAGCGTCCATGTTGTGTTGGGTTATTGGTGCAAGCTCCATTTCAATCGTAAATTTGGCGTTCTCACTGAATTTAAATTAATCGTGCTTTGCTTTCCAAATACACTGAGACTACACTGGTAGCGGTTTATAGCAAAAATGGCCATGTATTCATCCGCTCACAGACTCTATAATTATCACTTGTGTGATAATGGGCACACTAAAAACTGTGGTATTTCTTACACATGTTATCGGTCGATAACTGAAAAATCCGTTCACACAAAAAATACTTCAGTGTACAATTCACTTTTATGACATTCGAAAAACACATCTTATACAATTTTACACGAAGGATGATTATTGATCCAGGAAATTCCACTGTTCACGTGCGGACATGTGCTTCGCACAAAGTCGTGCGTTCAAGAGTTTCCACCCAATTTAGAAATATTACCCTTTTGAGCCAAATACATGCTCCAAACTATGTTAGCAGCTTCACTGCGTTGAATTATGCGGTCTACACGCTGTTTCCAATATTTGTGGATTTCATCAGCGACAAAAATTCACGCCCGGTCAGGACCTTGCCTGAAAGAAGAGTGTCATCGGTGACATGCTGGAAGCGTCGACTGCACTACTCTGTCAAGGGTGCAACTATTAAATAATGTTCATCGCATACTCTGTGGAGTTATACCATTATTTACAGTCATCAACAAAAATCATGGAATCATTCAGTGCCTTCTATTATGTAAAATATCCCTTATTAAATGCAGTCTCCAAATAAAATAATGAAAATTAAATATCTGTGGATCGGCAACTTGTGGTGCGTCAATTGGGGGTTACTCCCAAAGAGAAAACATTGCTACTTCGGAGTCCTCGGTTCATCAATAGAGCTCTGATTCCTCGTGATCCATCGAGGTCATATCTCAGATGTGATATCGGACTCAATATACACTACCAGAAATGAAATAATGTAATTACTCTCTGCAGTATATTATTGGCTTTGTCACTAACACTTACCTTCCTGCGGTTTACTTGGATGTCGTAAACCGTGCTGTTCAGTTTCAATTTTCAATGGCATCTTCTTCAGATTTTTTTTAGAATGTTGCGTGTTGTTATCTAGGAAATCTGAAGGCAATCAAAGAACAGATGTTAAGATTTGAAAATATTTCTAAGATGTACAGGAGTTAACCTATCTGCTATAGAGAGGAATTGGACCAAGCAACTTTCATGTTATTTCCGTTCTATAGAGTTCAACTTGTACAATTATTTTCAGTGCATACTATGGTCAATTTAGAATTTCCCTTTAGATGAAGACAATCTTGTAGCTACTGCCAATACCGTTTATAACAAAAGGATAATGACAGTAATACCATTATTAGAATGTGATAATGTGCTATATAAAGAGGACACAGAAAGCATCACATTCCTACAACCAAGTTCGGCACTTACTTTGGGACAATAATATACCCTTGGCAGGAAAGGCAATGTTGTACTTTTTTCCAATCCTTACTTATGGTAAGGAAACATGTGCATTGCTAAGTAAGGATTACAGTGTAATTCAAGCCAAAGAAATGAGATTTATTAGGACTTTGAACCAAAGTACCAGGAGAGACAAGATCAGAAATGAGGTACACAGAACAACATCTGGCATCAGGGTCCCTGTTACCAACTTTCTGGGGGAAACGCAGACTTCAGTGGTATGGCCATATAATGAGGAAGTATAGCTCTAGAAGAGCTAAGAAGTACTTCAACCTGAATATCAGAGGGAAGAGACCAAGAGGAAGACCAAGCAGACGATGGATAGAGACAGTTCGACCAAAGGTGGAGAAGAATGGTTTTAACTGGGACGATGTCCACGAACAAATTGTGTTCCAAGATCGGGCAAGATGGAGACCGCCTTTTTGCCACACCCGGGAAAATGGAGATGGAAAATGATGATGATTATGAATCTGCTATCTACCATATCTGTATGTAAAATTTCAGTCATAATTCCAAGAGGCAATAACATTTGGAAAATAAAATAATCTATATTAACACACGTAGAGAAAATGACTGATGCGATGTGAAGATCACGAATTACGTTTTATGGGCTCGTGATCCAAAAGACGTTAAGCTACAGTGTCGAGTTTTCATTTTCCTCCAAGAGAACAAGACAAAGGGACCATGGTTCAGTGAGATACAGAAAAACATTGCCTCGGATCTAGGGTGTGGTCGCTATGTAGAAATGAAACGATTAACTCTGGATAGGCAGGCATGGGGTACTGCAACAAACCAGTATAAAAACTGAAGACTACAACAACAAAAGCTAAAACGCTCCACTAAAATTAAACTAGGTTAAGGCTGCTACTCAAAGAAGAGAAACTATCTATGACAGTAAAGAATTCAACACTGGGGAATATCAGCTGCTTTACTTAAACTCATTCCTGCCAACGCATACTGATAGCCAACGATTTCCCTTACTGCACTAAGAAAACCTGAGCATCACATATGCCGTTCCGGCAATAAATGAACATTTCTAATCGATTTCTTTCATGCTTGTACATATTGCACATGTTTATTTTTTCATCAATAGTTGGGCCTAGGATTCCATGATCAAAATTCGCTTCAATACCCTACACATTGAGTGACACGTTGCAATTTTTAAATAACCGATTAAAATGCTATTTATCATTACAGGTCGATTGTTTTAAGTGATAACGATTACCGGAGGTGAGGTATGTGGAGCACCATGTACGATATGTACGGTACCGATTCTCAGAAATAGAGATGCTGGGTTCAGGTGTCCTTAAGAGGGACCAATTAAATACCATCTTTAACTAACATCAACCCTGTCGAGAGTAGCGTAGCCAAGATCAACCAATGAGGGGGCTTATAATAGCCGCGGGATTACCATAATTCGGGAAATTACTGGATATCTGTAATATGAAGCAACACAACTATCTCACATTCAAAAAGTTAACAACCATATCTATATTAGTAGGAACAGATGATCTCGCTGCTTCACCCCATAAAACTAGATCATCCAAAGTGGTGTTAATGGACGCATAGAAATTTGTAGGTATTAATTGAAACTTCTTATTTTTAATTATGACTAGATTAATTTTAACAATTTGCCTGCGCTAAAAAAAAAAGAGAAGAAGATAATTGTCCCGCTAGGCGAGATATGAAATTATCTGGTGCTAGGCTTAGTTTGAAATAAGAAAAAAATAGCGGGGGAAAGCTAGATTGGCAACCCTGGGAGGACGGAGTTATACGTTGTCATGAATACGTGGATAGCCCCAAACCGGGATCCGGGCCGGAAGATTCAAAAGGGGAGAGGGGTCTAACCCCCGGTAGCGCTCCCCCCTACCCCCTCCGGGGACGTCATTGCCTGTCAATAAAATTAATTTGGATGACGCGGAAATCTACATTCACGCATATGCAAACACACACCTATATTGTGCCCGTTTGACGAGGACTTCGGGGAGCCATTGGCCTTAAATGACCCTCCCGAAATCCTTCTCCAACGAGAATACATATAGGACGGGGTGGAATGCATTCATGGACTGGGGTGCATAAGGAAACTTTACTCGGGGATGTCGGGTATGATGAGAGATCAAAACTACCAGCCCAGAGGAATACAAACTCAAAATACAATAAAGAGGCCAGGTTTACATTTAAATCACACTCATTTTATTCAAAAAGTGGCAGACCCCTAGCCTACTTCAGAGAGGTGAAAACGGCTAGTCTGTGCTAATTAATCCTAATAAGAATTTACTTATCACCGTACAAAATATCATAAAAATTATACCTGTCGAAGTCCTACTAATAATTTATGAAGTCAAAAAGCAAGGCTAAGAGAATGACATGTAATTCATCCCTACACAATTACTTCAGAGATTGCAATAATACTAATAATACAGGCACGAATTTACAGTTAAGAAAGATATTTACTTGCTTACCATGCCAAGATTTCGTTACATTTACGTCACAATCAGTTTAAAGACTATGCTATGATGGTGCTATCTGTAACATTTAACGTTAAAGTGATTTAAGCTAATTCCTAGTTGACGTTAAGTTTAGCAACGATATACACAAGAGGCTTTTAATCCAAAACTACAGCTAAGCACATTCTGTTCCTATCATTAAAGCGAAAAAACTAATCTAGTTTATAACACATATGTGTAACAAAATGACCCTTCACAATTGCGCAATTGGCGCCACTGAATTGCCTACACGCACCTCCACTGTTTGTGAAGTATGGTCATGGGTGTATGGAAGAGTTGGCAACAGCATGAAGTAGATCATGATTAACGTTGCGTTGTTGAGTTAATTACTATGTTTAAACATGTAGTTAACCGACCGTCGTCTCGCAAATGGGAATACCTAGAATTGTATTTAAGAATTCGAAGCAGCAGAGCAATAGCTAGTCATTGGTCAACAATGATTCATTACATTTAGGGGTTACATCATGTTTTTTTTAGAAATTACATACAGTCTATTAATTCATTTAGGTATGTGTTTAGAGAGAAAATCCCGACACTTGATTATTAGAGTAAGGTTTTTTTTTATATAATTTTAGTCCTACCGGTGTTGCTGTATTTGTTTAGTGACCATCTTAAATTCGTAAAGTGTGAAAACTTGGTGTACATGGACATCCAACATCACCTTCATTGGTGGAAAAAAAAAACACCCATTCCAAATATTCATCAGCACTCCTTAGGTGCTCTCAATAAATAACACATGATCCGTGATTCACTGTCGGTCAGTAACTCAGCAGACAACACAAAAACGTGCTTGTCGCTAGCTTAGGTAGTACACAATCGTACCTCACAACTGGGATAACACCCAACCATTGTGATAAAACCTCAAAAAATATTAAATTGTTATTCACTACTCTTATAAAATTTCCAGCCTGTGGACAAGGACTCTTATGCTGTACAATCAGCTGTGGATTTCAAATGTGCTGCCTGATCTACACAAAGTGTGGTTGGACTGCGATTATTACATAATCAGTGAATTGTGCAGTCAAAATATGTGTTACAATAACTTCTGGGGCTCCCTAATCGTTATGAAATGACCCCTTCACATCAAACCAACGACTGCCTGCTAGACTCATCTTGACCTACATAGCATTCCTTCTCAGTCGTCTGAATGTCAACTTATATAATACTGAAACAATAGAACACTCCCACGTGTCCAGACACTTGCGTCTCGCGACAGACTTGGCTGGATAAACTGATAGGTTGAATGGTTTGACGTCATCAAAACTGATGTTACTTCTCTAACCTATCCATTCCAGCTTCTCGTACAGTACAAGAACAAGAGTTGTCCAGCCAAGTCTGTCACGAGACGCAAGTTTTTCATCAACAAAAGATTAGCACACTGATGAAATGAAATGAATATTATTATTCATAATAAAATTGTAGATTAAAGCAGTAGAACACCGTTCATCTTTCTTTCGTCGCTATAGTGGGCTGTTAGTGACAATACAACAGAATCTTTGTGTTCGTTATCTTACCAAAACTACGTTAACGTTTAGGCATTCAACCACTCGTAAGTATGCAAATGTTTATAGATTCGAGAAGAAGGGGGGGGGGCTCCTGTAATGAGATTTCAAAATTTTGAACACATTTAAATAAATATAATTTTGTAAACGTCGTTAAAACGTGACTGGGATAGCAATCGCCTGTATTACAAAAGTGAGTTTAAAGTTATGTCTCGATCCTGGTCGGAGTGACCAATCAGCTTGTCCAGCCAAGTCTGTCGCGAAACGCAAGTGTCCAGACAGCATCAGAATCAAGTTTTGTAGTGCCAGTTGGCTGCGCGATTGTTCAGTGCCTTCTAAATCTATTCACACACACAGCGCTTCTCGCTTGCAATAACTGGATTAAATAATAACATGCCGGGCTTCGGCCTTGAGGACATATGCTGACTGGCTAACAGTATCCAGTGGAATGCAGTTCTGACAGTGTTACACATAATCGTACTACGTAACAGGGCTAGATTTACTGCATTGGTCTTTAACCATGAAAAATGTATTTACAAAATATTGGCAGGAGCGTATCCTTCAGGCTCTCGCAAATGATACGGGCTGGTATAACCATTATGAACCGAAGAAAATAAAGATATGTGCCCTACCTAAAGAATGTGCAGAAGTAAGGCCTCTTATAATTAATTCTGCCGCGTCATGACCATACATAAAAAGATTGCGACCTTACGGCCGGACTCACGTGACCATTTCGAGTGTTTCCAGTGTACTCGCTTTGCCTGGTGCTATTGGCAAATGCGATGGCGTGGCTGGTGTAGCCATTCATTCTTCCTTCTTTTAGTGAGTATCAACCGTCGCTATAACCCTCCATACTGGGTTTTACCCAACGAGCTAGAGAAAGGTATATAGAGAGGCAACGAGCCGCGTAGCAGCGCTCTGGGCGGAGGCAACCTGAGTTAAGGCGGCCATGATTCAAAACGTCGTCTGACAAGAGCTTGTTGCGATTATTCGGGCTGAACAGGAACATGCGTTGAATGAAATTTATTTAATAATACATAGACCATGCCGTCAGTGTGTTCGTCATTCAATTGTACGAATAGAAGTAATAAGACAACAGGAGTGTCGTATTTCAGATAAGAAATGCCATCCAAATTCATAAATTAATGAGGTAGACTCTTGACGAAAGGGTGATGCAGCAGTTTAAGTTTGTGTGATATTTACATTTCAGATTCCCTTTGCAGAAGCAGGAACTAACATTTCCACTCTATATACCTTTCTCTAGCTCGTTGGTGATGTTGATGATAATTGTTGTTTTAAGGGGCCTAACATCTAGATTATCGGCCCCTAATGGTTTGGGTGATCGTGAAGATGAAAATGAAATGTAAACTAACTACTAACTTACTGTATATACTAGAAGAAGAAACGGAAAATAAAAGGATAATAAGGCAAAAAAAGGACAGGAGCAAAAGAAATGCCCTCAACCCTCGAAGAATACGGATTGAGGGACTTGGAAGGAAGGAGAGCCATGAAAGGCAGATAAGAAAGTGAAAGAGGAGAGGGTCCACCCCAGAGGTATTGGATAAAAGGGGGAAAACCGGGCCCAGCTCAGGAATCCCTCGGAGTCGCCAACTCCCGAACTCACCAGCCGTGAGGCCCTGAGGGTGTAGCAATATCCAGGGTGCACAAGAAGTGGTGGGGCTGCATACACCCTGCATCCTTGAGGGCCTTGAGTAGAAGGCAGGAGATAACAGGAAAAGTAAAAGAAGGCTGACCCCTCGCAGAAGGAGGGTATCAGAAAAAATGACACAAGGGCCAATTAAGGCGGGAAAGGAAGAGACTCCCTAGGACTCGGATACCCTAATACCGTCGGGGTCGGAAGAGAACAAGAGTAGACCAAGTGAGGTCGACAGGAAAGAGGATCCCGGCACAAGTAAGTGGAAGCAATGCTGGACTCAGCTGGGGCCCCGTGGTCGCCAACCCACGTCCCACTAGATGTGAACCCCTGGGGGGTAGCTCGTTAGTAACTATGCCTAATTCTCAAGAGGCTGCTCACGCCGGCCGTGCCTCCATTAGGGTCTTGTGCACAAGGCAGGAGATAGATACAATGAAAAGATCAGGTCCGATCCCTCGAAAAATGAGGGTATCAGGAAAGATGAGACAAGGGCCAAATAAGACATAAATTTGAAAGACTCTCCGGGTCTCGGATACCGTTAGTGCCTGAAGAGAACAAGAGGTGACTGAGGAAGGTTGACGGGAGGATTTGCAAGCAATGCCAGTCTCAGCTGAGGTCCCGTGGTCGCCAATCCACGTCCCACAAGTTGTGAGCCCCCTGGGCGGGGTATGCATATGAACGATATGTATGTAGAAAATTTTGTTCAGTACATAGCAGGAAGTGTCGTTCGCCAAGTGTCTAAAAAATTAACTTGTATTGAATGCCTAGAAGTGCTTTTATCGGGTCAATATGTTCAGAAAGAAGGACTGATCAAAGAGAAAGACGTGAAAGATGGCCTTTTGAATCCATCAAATGATGTAGTGAAATTATGTAAAACAGCTGGGATTGTCATCAGGAATAATGACAGTATGATGTGAAAGAACACGAAGAATTTCATGCTGAAGTTGCAGACAGATGTCTATGCTATGCTGCCGGGTTATCTGTTTCAGAAATCTGACCATCTATTTACAGCTACAGAACCTGGGGAAAGTCTCACTATGCTTCACTCATCGAGCGAATTGTGAAACAGTATTATAAATGCAGGCTTCACCACTTCTGCAGAAATACAGCTCATCGAGAGAGAGGTCAACAGGTGCGTCAGTTGTACACAAAAATTATTATTTTTAAAGGACACTGAAATCATGCAATGTACTGTGCATAAGCAACGTAGCATATTGTCTTGTAAGATGATTGTGTTAGTTATCGTTCAATGAACAAATTAAATTGTCAGGTCTTGCGTAGGCCTAATCTTATATTACGCCTCGTTAGACACGCTTTTCCCTACCTGACTCCCACCCTCTTGACAGTGTATATCATGGCGGCTGCCATTAAAACCTGCTTCCAAAATGGCGGCGCCATTTCCACTCTATATACCTTTTTCTAGCTCGTTGGTTTTACCCCATAACAGCTTCCATCAGAATAGGGACCATAGCGTCCATGTTGTGTTGGGTTATAGGTGCAAGCTCCATTTCAATCGTAAATTTGGCGTTCTCACTGAATTTAAATTAATCGTGCTTTGCTTTCCAAATACACTGAGACTACACTGGTAGCGGTTTATAGCAAAAATGGCCATGTATTCATCCGCTCACAGACTCTACAATTATCACTTGTGTGATAATGGGCACACTAAAAACTGTGGTATTTCTTACACACGTTATCGGTCGATATCTGAAAAATCCGTTCACACAAAAAATACTTCAGTGTACAATTCACTTTTATGACATTCGAAAAACACTTCTTATACAATTTTACACGAAGGATGATTATTAATCCAGGAAATTCCACTGTTCACGTGCGGACATGTGCTTCGCACAAAGTCGTGCGTTCAAGAGTTTCCACCCAATTTAGAAATATTACCCTTTTGAGCCAAATACATGCTCCAAACTATGTTAGCAGCTTCACTGCGTTGAATTATGCGGTCTACACGCTGTTTCCAATATTTGTGGATTTCATCAGCGACAAAAATTCACGCCCGGTCAGGACCTTGCCTGAAAGAAGAGTGTCATCGGTGACATGCTGGAAGCGTCGACTGCACTACTCTGTCAAGGGTGCAACTATTAAATAATGTTCATCGCATACTCTGTGGAGTTATACCATTATTTACAGTCATCAACAAAAATCATGGAATCATTCAGTGCCTTCTATTATGTAAAATATCCCTTATTAAATGCAGTCTCCAAATAAAATAATGAAAATTAAATATCTGTGGATCGGCAACTTGTGGTGCGTCAATTGGGGGTTACTCCCAAAGAGAAAACATTGCTACTTCGGAGTCCTCGGTTCATCAATAGAGCTCTGATTCCTCGTGAGCCATCGAGATCATATCTCAGATGTGATATCGGACTCAATATACACTACCAGAAATGAAATAATGTAATTACTCTCTGCAGTATATTATTGGCTTTGTCACTAACACTTACCTTTCTGCGGTTTACTTGGATGTCGTAAACCGTGCTGTTCAGTTTCAATTTTCAATGGCATCTTCTTCAGATTTTTTTTAGAATGTTGCGTGTTGTTATCTAGGAAATCTGAAGGCAATCAAAGAACAGATGTTAAGATTTGAAAATATTTCTAAGATGTACAGGAGTTAACCTATCTACTATAGAGAGGAATTGGACTAAGCAACTTTCATGTTATTTCCGTTCTATAGAGTTCAACTTGTACAATTATTTTCAGTGCATACTATGGTCAATTTAGAATTTCCCTTTAGATGAAGACAATCTTGTAGCTACTGCCACTACCGTTTATAACAAAAGGATAATGACAGTAATACCATTATTAGAATGTGATAATGTGCTATCTAAATAGGACACAGAAAGCATCACATTCCTACAACCAAGTTCGGCACTTACTTTGGGACAATAATATACCCTTGGCAGGAAAGGCAATGTTGTACTTTGTTCCAATCCTTACTTTATTCAAGCCAAAGAAATGAGATTTATTAGGACTTTGAACCAAAGTACCAGGAGAGACAAGATCAGAAATGAGGTACACAGAGCAACATCTGGCATCAGGGTCCCTGTTACCAACTTTCTGGGGAAACGCAGACTTCAGTGGTATGGCCATGTAATGAGGAAGTATAGCTCTAGAAGGGATAAGAAGTACTTCAACCTGAATAGCAGAGGGAAGAGACCAAGAGGAAGACCAAGCAGACGATGGATAGAGACAGTTCGACCAAAGGTGGAGAAGAATGGTTTTAACTGGGACGATGTCCACGAACAAATTGTGTTCCAAGATCGGGCAAGATAGAGACCGCCTGTTTGCCACACCCGGGAAAATGGAGATGGAAAATGATGATGATTATGAATCTGCTATCTACCATATCTGTTTGTAAAATTTCAGTCATAATTCCAAGAGGCAATAACATTTGGAAAATAAAATAATCTATATTAACACACGTAGAGAAAATGACTGATGCGATGTGAAGATCACGAATTACGTTTTATGGGCTCGTGATCCAAAAGACGTTAAGCTACAGTGTCGAGTTTTCATTTTCCTCCAAGAGAACAAGACAAAGGGACCATGGTTCAGTGAGATACAGAAATACATTGCCTCGGATCTAGGGTGTGGTCGCTATGTAGAAATGAAACGATTAACTCGGGATAGGCATGCATGGGGTACTGCAACAAACCAGTATAAAAACTGAAGACTACAACAACAAAAGCTAAAACGCTCCACTAAAATTAAACTAGGTTAAGGCTGCTACTCAAAGAAGAGAAACTATCTATGACAGTAAAGAATTCAACACTGGGGAATATCAACTGCTTTACTTAAACTCATTCCTGCCAACGCATACTGATAGCCAACGATTTCCCTTACTGCACTAAGAAAACCTGAGCATCACATATGCCGTTCCGGCAATAAATGAACATTTCTAATCGATTTCTTTCATGCTTGTACATATTGCACATGTTTATTTTTTCATCAATAGTTGGGCCTAGGATTCCATGATCAAAATTCGCTTCAATACCCTACACATTGAGTGACACGTTGCAATTTTTAAATAACCGATTAAAATGCTATTTATCATTACAGGTCGATTGTTTTAAGTGATAACGATTACCGGAGGTGAGGTATGTGGAGCACCATGTACGATATGTACGGTACTGATTCTCAGAAGTAGAGATGCTGGGTTCAGGTGTCGTTAAGAGGGACCAATTAAATACCATCTTTAACTAACATCAACCCTGTCGAGAGTAGCGTAGCCAAGATCAACCAATGAGGGGGCTTATAATAGCCGCGGGATAACCATAATTCGGGAAATTACTGGATATCTGTAATATGAAGCAACACAACTATCTCACATTCAAAAAGTTAACAACCATATCTATATTAGTAGGAACAGATGATCTCGCTGCTTCACCCCATAAAACTAGATCATCCAAAGTGGTGTTAATGGACGCATAGAAATTTGTAGGTATTAATTGAAACTTCTTATTTTTAATTATGACTAGATTAATTTTAACAATTTGCCTGCGCTAAAAAAAGAGAAGAAGATAATTGTCCCGCTAGGCGAGATATGAAATTATCTGGTGCTAGGCTTAGTTTGAAATAAGAAAAAAATAGCGGGGGAAAGCTAGATTGGCAACCCTGGGAGGACGGAGTTATACGTTGTCATGAATACGTGAGTAGGGGAGTAGTGGGTGTTCTAACTCCCCCCACCACCACTCCCTCTGACGTCACATACTAACCCGCAATACATTCAGGGGCAAAGTCAATATCTCTCAAACGCATGGTCCGATTTTGACAAATGAGGTGTCGTTGGACTCGGGTTGACGCCCTCTTTCCAATGGACCACTCATTTCAACCCCTAAATAAAACCTACTCCTACTAGGGGGTGAAATTTTATTTTTTTAGTGAAAGCCTCTTTTCAAATGGGACATGTATAAGGTGCGCTGCTAAAATGAACTAAACGTTGTTGCTCATATCGCGCATGCGTTTTACGAGATGCCGCTATGGATCAAAATTTTTGTTTTTGTTTTGTACGCATGCGCACTGGGGATTTTTGTAAGAGGGCGAGCTCTTTGAAAAAATGATTGATAAGAAGGGGTTTTGGTGCTGAGGAGAGAGCCAGATAGTCGCCTACTTTCCTACGAAGTTTGGCAATATCTCTCGAACGCAAGGTCGGATTTGGACGTGTGATGTGTCAAATCGCTTGTCTCGAAGCCCTTTATATGTTATTAATAGGTTAGAGTTTTGAGAATGAGGGAAACAGGCTTTTTGGGGGTAAAACCATGATTTTAGACTTTTCCGATATCTCACGAATGCATGGTCGGATTTGGTCCTATGACGTGTCAAATGGCTTGTCTCGAAACCCTTTTTATTTTGGTAATAGGTTAAAGTTTTTGAGAATGAGGGAAACAGAATTTTTTGTTGTAAAACCGTGATTTTAGACTTTCAGTTATATTTCACAAACCAATAACGCCAGAGACGTATACGAGGGGTCGTAGGACTCGGGGTGACGCCCCTCCCCCCCCTTTCGAATATAGTATTTATGTTTAAAAAAATGCGAAAGGGCCTAACGACACTTATGTTGAAATCATTTCAGTTTTTAAAACTTTATTTAATCTGTCTAAAATGTTCATGACGAGTGGTTGTAGATAGAAAGAGACGATACCACTGGGCACGTGTTTCAACGAAGCTATTACTGGCCACGGTGGTGATATACCAATACAGTATTCGCTATTTCGATGAGACGGCGGGTCGAGGGTTCGTTTTCTGACTTTTCCTATGATGGAATTCCTAATTCCTAAACCACCTGAAGGGGGTCTTTAACGTGTAAACGATTATGAGTGACATGACAAATGATAATTCCTTGATCCGATGAAGTTGGCTTTAGATAGAACAAACAGAACTTGGTTATATGTTGCTTGAAGTGAATATAGAAAACAAACTTGATGGGGCAGACTGACAGGATGTGAATGTTATTTGATCTTATTGGAATGCATTGACTTGACAGGACAATGAAAAAAAGCACAGAGATGCTGAGGACACTTGAAGGTCAAACGATATGGCAACCATGGTGGGAGGGGGAAGCTAGGATGATGTCGCCGATCATGTTCAATGGTCAATGGATGAATTTATATTTTGCGAAGCATTGTTCGGAGAGGGTCATGGGACGACTTGTTTTAAGGGTATTTATTTTTTCGATGTTTCCTATGGTGGACTCATTGATTGAAATAATCCAAAACTGCTAGGGCATGGCCTTGAGATTTTATAAACCGATAATGGGATTTTGACATACAAGATCCACTCAGAACTTGACATGATGTCATTCTTTTTATGGCTTATGAATTTCCCCAAAAAAGACCCAAAACAACAAGATCATGGACTTTTGCTTTTCTTAATATATTGCAAACCCATAATGTAAGATGTTTACTGTGGATGACGAAATCTAGCTAGGTAAAGAAAGAATTATTGTAGGCTATATGTATGGTACCTGACACGTCTTTGACCATTGGAACTTGTTTTCAGATCTGACTGTAGTACATAGGGAGTATAGGTTGTAGGCATGGACTGACAAACGATGCACACAAAATTCAATTTATCGATTCGAGAATTAAGAGTAGACTATCATTAATTAATCGGTTAAAGAGTGTAGCTAAAAATAAAAAAATGGTGACTACATTAAACTAAACTGAACCAAGTCGAATCAAACCCAACTGAACCAAACCAAGCCTAAAGCAAACCAAACCTAATCAAGAACAAGCCAAGGGCTTAAGTGTAAAACTTGTGGGGGAATGCAGTCATTGGCAATGTCCAAAGGAAGGGATAACGCTCTACCTCTAGAGGGTAAGGTAAAGCTAGCGCATGGTGCTAATGCATATTCCCAAGTACATGAACCACACACACACAACTATCCTATGCTGTTTTTATAAGTTAACGGTTAAAACTTACTCAGTGGTTACTGAGCAAGATGGTCGCTGCACACAACAAGCTTTAAATACTTGAGGGTAATAATCTATACACACACACATACACACACACACACACACACGCTTGTTCTAAACTAAACTGTCTTGCTGGCAGTGCTCACACAGTAGGCAAATGACAGAAATGCTTGGCTAACAGAAATACAATCATTTTCGTTTCTCTAATGTTACCAGCTAACCATTACATGCTATAGTGGTGAGCACATGTGCCTCTTGCACTGGAGATCGTAACTCGATTTCTAGCTCTAAGGCCTAGAATGGATCAAACTAAGAAAGAAGGGTATGGTGACGCAGTGTTTAAACTGTTAGCCTTTCACTAAGGTAGACTAGGGTTTGATTTTAGGTTAATATACATGTCATAAACAAACAAACAAAAAAGCAGAGATAATGTTTAAAACTGATTACACTTGTCTCTTTTCAAATTATTACTTATATTGCAAATACAAAGGTGGACTGGGTTTGATATACAGTTAATGCTGCCTATCGCATACTAGCCTGTAAGAAAGCCAAACAAGCAAAAGGCGTAGGTAGAGCAGTGGTAAAATCGCTATGTGTAGAGAACTACCTAACGGTTTTATGAACTGGCAATGGTATGTCGCATAAACAGTGCAGTATACAATCCAGCAACCATAATTTTTATCTTGTGGAACAGAGAAAACATATATAGAGAGATATAGAAAGCTTGTGTATGTATGGGTAGCATTGATTGTTTGACCAGAGAAAATACGATGAGGTAGGGTGGGGAGAGGGAGAATTAACACGTATATATGAATGGTAAATAGTATTTTTGTTTTTTTCAATAGTTTTGTTTTTCAAATGCAGTGGTAGATAGCCGTTATTTTGTAAAACATTCTTACTTGCAGTAGTAATAAGACTCTATGGTTTCGCTAACACACAGATAGACTGAATTATTGCCATGGTCAAGCACTCACATTAAGATCATTTACAAAATCATAAAATGAAAAATATAAAATCTTGTTTTGGAAATATCGTTTTTCAACAGACACAAAATAAATAAAAATGTGTAAACAGCAAAATGGAAAATCCATGGTCAAGCACTCACATTAAGATCATTTACAAAACCATAAAATGAAAAATAAAAAATCTTGTTTTGGAAATATCGATTTTTTTTCAACATACACAAAATAAATATATAAAAAATTTGTAAACAGCAAAATGGAAAATCCATGTTTCCATATAGACAAAATTTAAAAACCTTAAACGGACATTTAAGAAAATATATGCAAATTGGAAATTGACAAATGTGTAAATATGAAAATGGAAAAATCCATGTTTCCATATCATGAAATTGAAAAACATCAAACTGTCATAAAAAAAATGCAAATGGAAAATTGACAAATTGCAATGTGTGAAATGTGAAATTGAACAAATGGCTATCATTATTTAAAAAAAAAAAAAAAAGAACATGGTGCTCTATGGTTGAGGTGTGAAACAAACCCTCTCTACTTATTTGGACCACCCGAGGCTGAGTAGACTAGTTTTAGTTGTCATACCACTTTTAAAAGTTTGTGTTAAATCTAGGAATTGAACCCAAGGGCTTGTAGAGGAGATCCAAGGTTATAATATGTTAAACAGATAGCCTTGCATGTAGGGTGTGGTAGCTATATAGAGATGAGACGTTTCGCTCGGGGGAGGGAGGCATGGAGATCTGCATCAAACCAGTCAAAAGACTGACGACTCAAACAACAACATGTAGAGCTCACCAAAATAATGTTGTGTAACGGTAAATGTTAGTCAACGAACAGTAATGCATTACTAAAACCCATGACACGATACCTAAGAGCTTTTCTAAAATTATTTTAAAATGCCTTTAACCCTATATTAAACACCCAGTTCACAAGACTCATAACTGCCATGTTATGGTCAAACAAAACAAAATCTATATTTCAAAACAAACAAGTGGTTTAGTCAATGTATACTGGAAAAAGTTCTATAAACACTCAAGTCCACAAAAATAATTAAATTAGTAACAGTCAGGTTGACCGAGTGGTTATGGTGTTTGACTTAAGTTCAAATTTTCTGTACAAGAAAGCAAGGGTTCGAATCCCTTACCTGATATAACTATTGCCTCAACATGGCTTGACCACACTCTATTATTGTGTACTCGGTACACAAACCATAAATAGAGTGTATTGTTTAAGGTCACTCTCTTTGCGAACATAGTCAGAGACTGTTGATGGTTAACAATTGCATTAATAGTGGGACATAGGGATAGCAATTAAGAAAAACAGACAATACCCATACACTATTTTTATTTATTTAATGTAAGTACTTGTACAATAGTTATATACAAACTACAATTCTCTTTTATCTATTACTATCTAGTCCTTTTCGATCCACTTGCATATCAAGGGCAGATGACTTTGTAGTTCAGCCCCTTTAAACAACAATAACACTACTTCTTGCATAGTCTGTGATGTTGATGACTCTTGAGGCGTGGAAGATGGATACAACATAACTTTTACAACAGGGGTTAAACGTTGCTCAACAAACAATGCACTATTTTGAGTAGCAACATCTTTCTCTTGTACTAACTTTTTAGCATTCTGATGATTTTTTGTCAACACCATTAGTGTTTTGTCTGGAGCACTACATCGCCTGATCACTCACACTTAAAACCACACCATTTCTACTTTTCATATTGCCTCGACATTTTGTTGACCTCTGTTTTGAGCATCGCCAGAATATTATTCCCTTAACATTTTGTCGTCTGTAGTTATAAGAGTAGCCTTTATAGAGTACACGTTGTTTACCTCGGTTAGTTGTAGTAAGTTCCATAGTAGTAACTAACCTGTTAGTATGATTTGCACACTACAAAGGTTATCTCTGTTCTGGTAATTGAATTATTTAGCGTTGGCTTTTATATTTAATTCGTACAGTTTAAAGTGATAGAAAAGTGGTAGAAACGTGGTAGCAAAGTGGTAGACAATTGGTAACATAGTGGTAGAAAAGTGGTAGCAAAGTGGTAGAAAAGTGGCAATATCGCTAAAAATAGCAGGGAAAGCTAGATTGGCAACCCTGGGAGGACGGAGTTACGTTGTCATGAATACGTGGATAGCCCCAAACCGGGATCCGGGCCGGAAGATTCAAAAGGGGAGAGGGGTCTAACCCCCGATAGCGCTCCCCTCTACCCTCTCCGGGGACGTCACTGCCTGTCAATAAAAGTAATTTGGATGACGCGGAAATCTACATTAACGCATATGCAAACACACACATATATTGTGCCCGTTTGACGAGGACTTCGGGGAGCCATTGGCCTTAAATGACCCTCCCGAAATCCTTCTCCAACAAGAATACATATAGGACGGGGTGGAATGCATTCATGGACTGGGGTGCATAAGGAAACTTAACTCGGGGATGTCGGGAAATGATGAGAGATCAAAACTACCAGCCCAGAGGAATACAAACTCAAAATACAATAAAGAGGCCAGGCTTACATTTAAATCACACTCATTTTATTCTAAAAGTGGCAGACCCCTAGCCTACTTCAGAGAGGTGAAAACGGCTAGTCTGTGCTAATTAATCCTAATAAGAATTTACTCATCACCGTACAAAATATCATAAAAATTATACCTCTCGAAGTCCTACTAATAAATTATAAAGTCAAAAAGCAAGGCTAAATGAATGACATGTAATTCATCCCTACACAATTACTTCAGAGATTGCAATAATAGTAATAATACAGGCACGAATTTACAGTTAAGAAAGAGATTTACTTGCTTACCATGCCAAGATTTCGTTACATTTACGGCACAATCAGTTTAAAGATTATGCTATGATGGTGCTATCTGTAACATTTAACGTTAAAGTGATTTAAGCTAATTCCTAGTTGACGTTAAGTTTAGCAACGATATACACGAGAGGCTTTTAATCCAAAACTACAGCTAAGCACATTCTGTTCCTATCATTAAAGCGAAAAAACTAATCTAGTTTATAACACATATGTGTAACAAAATGACCCTTCAAAATTGCGCAGTTGGCGCCACTGACCTGCCTACACGCACCACCACAGTTTGTGAAGTATGGTCATGGGTGTATGGGAGAGTTGGCAACAGCATGAAGTAGATCATTACTAACGTTGCGTTGTTGAGTTAATTGCTATGTTTAAACATGTAGTTAACCGAGCGTCGTCTCGCAAATGGGAATACCTAGAATTTTATTTAAGAATTCGAAGCAGCAGAGCAATAGCTAGTCATTGGTCAACAATGATTCATTACATTTAGGGGTTACATCATGTTTTTTAGAAAATACAGTCTATTAATTCATTTAGGTTTGTGTTTAGAGAGAAAATCCTGACACTTGATTATTAGAGTAAGTTTTTTTTATATAATTTTAGTCCTACCGGTGTTGCTGTATTTGTTTAGTGACCATCTTAAATTCGTAAAGTGTGAAAACTTGGTGTACATGGACATCCAACATCACCTTCATTGATTGAAAAAAAACACTCATTCCACATATTCATCAGCACTCCTTAGGTGCTCTCAATAAATAACACATGATCCGTGATTCACTGTCGGTCAGTAACTCAGCAGACAACACAAAAACGTGCTTGTCGCTAGCTTAGGTAGTACACAATCATACATCACAACTGGGATAACACCCAACCATTGTGATAAAGCTCAAAAAATATTAAATTGTTATTCACTACTCTTATAAAATTTCCAGCCAGTGGACAAGGACTCTTATGTTGTACAATCAGCTGTGGATTTCAAATGAGCTGCCTGATTTACACAAAGTGTGGTTGGACTGCGATTATTACATAATCAGTGAATTGTGCAGTCAAAATATGTGTTACAATAACTTCTGGGGCTCCCTAATCGTTATGAAATGACCCCTTCACATCAAACCAACGACTGCCTGCTAGACTCATCTTGACCTACATAGCATTCCTTCTCAGTCGTCTGAATGTCAACTTATATAATAATTAAACAATAGAACACTCCCACGTGTCCAGACACTTGCGTCTCGCGACAGACTTGGCTGGATAAACTGATTGGTTGAATGGTTTGACGTCATCAAAACTGATGTTACTTCTCTAACCTATCCATTCCAGCTTCTCGTACAGTACAAGAACAAGAGTTGTCCAGCCAAGTCTGTCACGAGACGCAAGTTTTTCATCAACAAAAGATTAGCACACTGATGAAATGAAATGAATATTATTATTCTTAATAAAATTGTAGATTTAAGCAGTAGAACACCGTTCATTTTTCTTTCGTCGCTATAGTTGGCTGTTAGTGACAATACAACAGAATCTTTGTGTTCGTTATCTTACCAAAACTACGTTAACGTTTAGGCATTCAACCACTTGTAAGTATGCAAATGTTTATAGATTCGAAAAGAAGGGGGGGGGGGCTCCTGTAATGAGATTTCAAAATTTTGAACACATTTAAATAAATGTAATTTTGTAAACGTCGTTAAAACGTGACTGGGATAACAATCGCCTGTGTTACAAAAGTGAGTTTAAAGTTATGTCTCGATCCTGGTCAGAGTGACCAATCAGCTTGTCCAGCCAAGACTGTCGCGAAAGGCAAGTGTCCAGACAGCGTCAGAATCAAGTTTTGTAGTGCCAGTTGGCTGCGCGATTGTTCAGTGCCTTCTAAATCTATTCACACACACAGCGCTTCTCGCTTGCAATAACTGGATTAAATAATAACATGCCGGGCTTCGGCCTTGAAGACATATGCTCACTGGCTAACAGTATCCAGTGGAATGCAGTTCTGACAGTGTTACACATAATCGTACTACGTAACAGGGCTAGATTTACTGCATTGGTCTTTAACCATGAAAAATATATTTACAAAATATTGGCAGGAGCGTATCCTTCAGGCTCTCGCAAATGATACGGGCTGGTATAACCATTATGAACTGAAGAAAATAAAGATATGTGCCCTGCCTAAAGAATGTGCAGTAGTAAGGCCTCTTATAATTAATCGTCCCGCGTCATGACCGTACATAAAAAGATTGCGACCTTACGGCCGGACTCACGTGACCATTTCGAGTGTTTCCAGTGTACTCGCTTTGCCGGGTGCTATTGGCAAATGCGATGGCGTGGTTGGTGTAGCCATTCATTCTTCCTTCCTTCAATGAGTATCAACCGTCGCTATAACCCTCCATACTGGGTTTTACCCCATAACAGCTTCCATCAGAATAGGGACCATAGTGTCCATGTTGTGTTGGGTTATTGGTGCAAGCTCCATTTCAATCGTAAATTTGGCGTTCTCACTGAATTTAAATTAATCGTGCTTTGCTTTCCAAATACACTGAGACTACGCTGGTAGCGGTTTATAGCAAAAATGGCCATTTATTCATCCGCTCACAGACTCTATAATTATTACTTGTGTGATAATGTGCACACTAAAAACTGTGGTATTTCTTACACACGTTATCGGTCGATATCTGAAAAATCCGTTCACACAAAAAATACTTCAGTGTACAATTCACTTTTATGACATTCGAAAAACACTTCTTATACAATTTTACACGAAGGATGATTATTAATCCAGGAAATTCCACTGTTCACGTGCGGACATGTGCTTCGCACAAAGTCGTGCGTTCAAGAGTTTCCACCCAATTTAGAAATATTACCCTTTTGAGCCAAATACACGCTCCAAACTATGTTAGCAGCTTCACTGCGTTGAATTATGCGGTCTACACGCTGTTTCCAATATTTGTGGATTTCATCAGCGACAAAAATTCACGCCCGGTCAGGACCTTGCCTGAAAGAAGAGTGTCATCGGTGACATGCTGGAAGCGTCGACTGCACTACTCAGTCAAGGGTGCAACTATTAAATAATGTTCATCGCATACTCTGTGGAGTTATACCATTATTTACAGTCATCAACAAAAATCATGGAATCATTCAGTGCCTTCTATTATGTAAAATATCCCTTATTAAATGCAGTCTCCAAATAAAGTAATGAAAATTAAATATCTGTGGATCGGCAACTTGTGGTGCGTCAATTGGGGGTTACTCCCAAAGAGAAAACATTGTTATTTCGGAGTCCTCGGTTCATCAATAGAGGTCTGATTCCTCGTGAGCCATCGAGGTCATATCTCAGATGTGATATCGGACTCAATATACACTACCAGAAATGAAATAATGTAATTACTCTCTGCAGTATATTATTGGCTTTGTCACTAACACTTACCTTTCTGCGGTTTACTTGGATTTCGTAAACCGTGCTGTTGATTTTCCATTTTCAATGGCATCTTCTTCAGATTTTTTTTAGAAAGTTCCGTGTTGTTATCTAGAAAATCTGAAGGCAATCAAAGAACAGATGTTAAGATTTGAAAATATTTCTAAGATTACAGGAGTTAACCTATCTGCTATAGAGAGGAATTGAACCAAGCCACTTTCATGTTATTTCCGTTCTACACAGTTCAACTTGTATATTTATATATAGTACTTACTATGGTCAATTTAGAATTTGCCTTTAGATGAAGACATTCTTTAGCTACTGCCACAAGAGTTTATATTAAAAGAATAATGCCACCAATACCATTATTAATATGTAATAATCTGCAAACTACCACAACAGTTTGTGAAATTGCTGTCATATTTCCAAGAGGAAATAACATTTGGAAAATGAAAGAATCTGGGTTGCCACAAATCTATAGGAGGTATAGAACAACTGTTAATCGCTAAATTTATACATCAGGTAATTATTACAAACTGCTGGTGTAGTCTACGTACCTTAGTTTTAATTATCACAATTACTAATTAATAATTAAATTCATAAAATAATTAATAAATTAAATTAAGACTAAACGAAAAAATCGTCGACTATGCGAAAGCGTTCGATTATATTTCTCTCTATAACATTTTTTTGAATATTAAGAATATACAGTACATTATGTTCATCTTACTACTTCATGTTTTGTTCCATTTGCTTTGACATGTTGGATTACTTTTACCTCCACAGATGATTCACCTCATAGAAAAAAATCATCCAAATTAATGTTAATGGGCCCATATAAATTTGTAGGTATTATTTGAAACTTCTTATTTTTAATTAAAACTAGATTAATTTTAACAATTTCCTTCCCGCTAAAAAAGAAAAAAAAAGATAATTGTTCCGCTAGGCGAGATTTGGAGATTTTATACTATTTGGCACTAGGCTTAGTTTGAAATATGCTAAAAATAGCGCCGGAAAAGCTAGATTGGCAACCCTGGGAGGACAGTACTGCTCGGGTGTAAGCTCTGTTAACTTGCGGGGTGAAGAGCAGAGGCAGGGAAGGGACAGACGAGAATTGAGATGCCTGTCAACAGCCCGCCGCGTTACCTGACATTCCAATACTGCTAATATTGGGTCTTTGCTGAAACCGGTGTGGCGTTGCGAATGAGTGAGTTATCAAACAGTTGTTTCTCTGACATTCTCGTGTGTAGTGTGCGTAGTTCTCAGGACACAAATTTCGTTTCAAAATTCACCTGGATCAGGAAGGCAAATTAAATGCTGGAGATATAATAATTACATCAGTTCTTCGTCTTCTTTTGCTTTAGCGTTTGTCCCGCCTCGTGGCAGGGTCCGCTGTTTGATTCCGCTGTCTTCACTTTACTCGGTCATGGGCCATGTCCGGAGGAAGGTTGACGCTATTCAGATCCCTGTGCAGTGTATCGGCCCAACGTTGACCCGGTCGCCCCTTTGGTCTTTTCCCGCGACCTCTAGTGTGTAGCCCTGTTTTGCAATGGTGTCCGCTCCTGACCGTAGCACATGCCCAAACCATCGCAGACAACCCTCACGCATTTTGTTATTGATTGCCGCGATACCAAATCGTTCCATATTCCTTCATTGGGGATGTGATCCAACCTAGTAATGCCAGCTGTCCATCTAAGCATCTTGGTCTTCATGACACTTGCCGACGTTCTGCCTCTTTCGTGGTGCCAACATTCGGTACTATAAAGTGCCACGGATCGAATGACACTGCGGTAAATCTTTGATTTTAGGTGGTCTTTCATCTGGCGATCGCACATGACACCTGTCGTTGTTCGCCACTTCATCCACGCAGCATTAATTCGTACGTTGAACTCCTCGGTGAGACGACCTTCAGCACTTATCGTAGAGCCAAGATACTAACAATTTGTCGTTCGAGACAGATCATCGCCGTCGACTTGGATTGTTCCGATTTCTCCTGCGCCCGTTGTCTTATATTCTGTTTTAGCTTTGTTAAGTCGCGGGCCATATTGACTTAACCGATCACTTCATTCCTGGAAATGATGATGGAGATCCAGCTTGTTTTGAGCGGCCAACATAACGTCATCAGCGTAAAGAATGGTCCAAGGTAACGGTTGTTGTAGATCTGCAGTAACCGTGTCCATGACCATAATGAACAGCAATGGTGACAGGGCCGAACCTTGATGAACACCAACTGTTACATGAAAGTTTTCCGACGCTCCTGCGGCGGCTTGGACGTAACTTCTTGGCTCCACGTAGAGCAACTGTACCCAGTTGACAAAGTACTCTGAGATGCCATGTTGTAGGAGAGTCAACCAGATCAAGTCATGCGGCACACGATCAAAAGCCTTTTCGAGATCTAAGAAAGCAAGGTGCAACGGCTTATTCTATTCACGATGTTTTTCAACTAATAGCCGTGTGGCGTGGATTGCATCTGTTGTGCTTCAATTTTTCACAAATCCAGCTTGATTTTTGGTCAGCTGGGTGATCGCACGTCCCCTTAGGCACCCCTGCGAGAAGACTGACACAAATCAAAGAACATAGTTCTGAAAAAATGAGCTTCAAAGGTTTTATATTGCTGTAATTAATTCAAATGAATTGCTATTTTTTCAATATTTTGTAGAATTGCCCCTCATTTATTGGATTTTACTTCAATCATACCAAGATAAAGCTAAATTAGAAATAAGTTGCCTATTATGCATATTTATTGAGTTGTGGCACTCATTCGCCATGATCTAATGCAAGTTGTACGGTCTATTACATACTGTACTGTAGTTGTGGCAGTCTTTCACTAGGCTATACAGCATGTTTTACAAGCAATTATTATGCAAGTTACAGAAAGTAGGGGAGGGTGGGCCATAGTGAGACAGCAAAAATGTATTTTAGTATACTGTCTTATTTTTCAATATATGAAAATGTATTTATATATTGAAATATAAGTAGATTGTTGCTCATCAATTTCATACCCTTAGAATTTCCAAAACATCCACACTCTTCTGTAAAAATATTAAATTGTGAACATGTTTCATCCGTCTCACTGTAGCCCACCCGTGGTTCACACTGAGACACAATTAAAGGAATTTATCTTAACTGGTTAAATACATAGATAAACACTAAAACAAAGAATTAATGCCAGAAAACACTACAGCACATTCAGATTCCCAAAATCTACAGAAAATTTGAGATATGACTTTTGTCTATTTGTTTTTCCATATGCACAGATAACCGGCAACAGTGATCTGATGTCTTTCGCGGGGACTGAAGCAATATCTGCGACCTCTGGATAACAAAAGAACTGCCTATCATTTTTGCATTTTTTTCTTAAGAATTTTAACTTACTTCATAATTTTCATCATCTAAATCTCGTTTCACTTCTCCGATGTAAAATCTAGGGTGTTTCCCTGAAAACTCAACCAGAACGAGGTCACCTTCCTTAGGTTTGCGAGCAAGTTGATGAAATATTAGAAGCTCGATTTCTCCATTATCTGATGAGCTGTCTGAATTAGAAGAATTATCAACATCATCATCCATGGAAATGTCTGTAGCTAGGGCTGCCTTCTTGAATTTCAAGTTCCTTTGGCTGAACAAAATCTTCTTGCAGCTCTTTTGATTAGTTTTTTATTTGTGGACTTAAGGGCAAGTATTCTTTTCTTTCTGGGGTGTCAGTTGGAATGAAAGATCTCCCCTTTTCTCTCCTAGAAGTTGACTCTGCTCTCTCCTCAGCTTTGGGGTAGCTCCGTATATCCTTCTCACTGTCTCACTCTAGCCCATCCTACTGTGTCTCACTGTGGCCCACTTGCGACACGTAAAAACAATTATGTTTACTATCTAACCTACAATACTGAACAAGCTGACAATTCCAATAATTATTTAGTAATATGTTTATATTTCGACCATATCATATTCATTAATGTACAATGATACACATAACTATAAAAAAACAAACAATAAAGGAAGACAATTTTACTTTTCTTATTTTCAAAAACGATGATGTCGTTTATCTCCTACATAACATGCTTCTTTCTAAGAGTAAACAGGATCAAAATGTCTGATACCAGGAGAGCCAACCTCTAAGAAATATTTAAAAATTTCCCTTTTTCAAAAAATAGATTCAATGAGCTTGTCTCACGGTGGCCCATGTCTCACTGTGGCCCACCTTCCCATATTGGCTTACAACTGTTTTTAGAAATGTGAAGTTGCATTCTTACAAATTCTTTTTGTGGGTTCTTGATGGATAAATTAACCTACACTATTGAGTGTTCACGAAATTACTACTTGAAAGAAAGGAACATTGCATTAATTACTTGCGTACAATTTTCCAGATCTTTACATTCAAAGCACGGTCAAATTAAATTAATTTACTATACCTTCTTTCACATTTTCTACTGGTTGCAATCTATTGTTTCTCCAATACAGAACTTTTTAGTTATTGGTAGTAGGAATGGTATTGAGAAGGAATCAAGCTAGCCGATGTTCAAAGACTAATTTGGTTCTCTTTCCTCTTCTTCAAAGTCACGAAGCGCTATGACTACGTCGCCTTTCTTGTTAACATTTATTTTGGTGGCGTTGTTTAAGTTATGGATTTCATTGATTACATGGTAATAGCATTGGGAATATTGGATCACCCACAATATTGTCATAATCTGCATCGACAATATTCACAGCCTTTGTCCCTATAAGATGATCAAATCAGACATTAAGTTACTAATTTCTAACAGTTATGACATCCCTATTTCCTGATTTTATCACTGTGATAGAAGAATGTCTTGAAGATCAATAGACTTAGATGGTTAGGACTGTGGAAATAATGCCTGAAGAGAGAAAGTATACAATTTCTTGGCAGACTCGGGAATTGAACCCGGCTGAGAGACATAAGATCCCTTATCTTCAATTCAGAAATAGCGTAGAGAAGAACTCTGTTTGTGATGCTAATGTTGATCATCCTTGTTTAAATTCGGAGGGATTCACTCTTTGAGGCTAGAGAAAACAGATCATGGCGTACCTTTCACGAGGCATAAGTAGCCGTAGACTTATCTAGCGTCATAACACATGGTTGTGTGAAAGTCGATGTAAAATCTTCCATTTCTTCATTAACAGCCATATTTTGACTTGTGGCACTATTTCTCATGTAACAACATAACACATGAACTTACTAACAATGTAACTGCTTATCTTAATACTGCCTTAACACTAATTGTGGCAGTTTAGAAACCAAGAGCTGCATTTTATGGGCAGTGTGTATACTGCCTTACAATGTCAAATAATAGTAAAATAATAAATGTAGACTTGTGGCAGTCTTGGAACCGGAAAAGGACACAGTAAACTATTCCAAGTCATATATAACTCAAAATCGACAATTTTTGACTTGTGGCAGTCTTCTTGCAGGGGTGCGCATCTAGAATGCGCTCGAAGACCTTTATGGTGTGACAGAGGAGTGTAATTGGCCTGTAATTAGCACACTTGGCTGGACTTCCCTTCTTTTGAAGATGGGTATCCTGATGCTATGTTGCCAATCAAGTGGTGTTCGTCCTTCTTTGACAATTTGGTTGAATAGTCTTGCCAACCAATCCGCTGGATCCCACTTTGAGAGCACCATAGCTCCGCCGTGATGTCATCTGGACCAGTTGCCTTCCCTGGTTTAATTTGTTTCAAGGCACCTGCAATCTCTATGACATCAATAGCTTTGATAGGACCTTCGACAGCAGTAGCGACAGGTATCAGGTTGTTCTGGAATTCCTCTGTTGAGACCTTCTCAAAGTAATTTCGCCAACGTTCTCTCGCCTTCTTCCAGTCGACGAGCAAAGCGCCCGTATCGTCATTGATGCCATAGAAGCGTAGTTTTGACTGCGTCCTTATCAATCCGACGTCTTCCTGGCTTCGTAAGTCCAAGAATAGCATACGTGGGTTCGTGAACAGCTTTCTTCATTTTTGTCCAGCTTTCTTCAACAGTTGTAATCGGCGGCAGTGTAAGACGTCTAATGACTTCTTCTTCCTTCTGTTTAAATTGCACCCATCTGATTCACGCCGGTCCTGTTCGTGTCTGTATGACCATTGGCGGCTTTACATGGAGCTTGCAGATAAGTGGTCGGTGTTGGGTCGCAACTGTTTCGTAAGGGACGACTTTAGTGTCCAACACGTCTTTAAGGTCTTTGAGCCTGACTAGAATGAAGTATGTTTGTGTTGTATTTGTGCTGCTGTAGTATGTGATTAGATGTGAATCACGTTTATTAAACCATGTGCTCGTAATGACTAGGTCATGGGTTTCCGCATAATCTAAAATTCTCAGGCCGTTGTCGTTCCTCTCACCATATCCAAATCCGCCATGGGCAGCATGGTCTTCTTTCAAGCGACCAACATGTCCATTTAGGTCGCCTGCAACTATGAGGTAGTCCTCTAAGGGCACTTCAGCGGTCTTTGCGTCAAGCAACGCTCAGAAGGCGTCTTTGATCGTTGCCGTTAGGCCTATCTGAGGAGCATAAGCGCTGAAGAGGTGGATTTTTCTTCCATCAGCGATGAAGACGATTTTCATCAGACGATCATCATATCGCTGGACTTCGGAGACAGAACCATCAAACTGTGCTGATACTGCAATTTCCACACCACTGGTAGTCCCACGTGTACCGTTATAATACAACTTGAATCCACACCCAATGTTGTACGCCTTATCACCACTCCACCGTGTTTCCTGTACAGCACAGGCATCGATGCGCCTCATTTCTAGCGCTTTCACTAGCTCATTGTAGCGTCCAGACATAGTGCCGACATTAAGTAATGCAATTTGGGATGTAGGGGCTAGTTTGTTTAGCCGTCGCCACCCGTGCGACGGTAACCCTTGCATACTTCTCGCGCCAACCGGGCCTCGTCGTCCCGCGTCGCTTCTGGGGGACGCCCTAGCCTTTAGTTCAGATCCTTGAGACAGCATGTCATGGGGATGTGACGAATTCTTTTTACAGCCGGCTTGTCACGTAGCCTGTCGCCAAGCATATTATAGCTGCTGCCAGCACATAGTTAGGCCGCCCCTAACATGGAGAACAGACGCCTTTTGCAGCTGCCCCACATCAGTTGACTCAGCAATAAGCGGTATGGCTGAAGGAACCAGAAGGAAAAGTTTTGTTGTGCATAGTGAAGCCCGGCAATTAATTCGCACAGTTGTTGAGAAATGGGATGATGAAGCTAGAGCAGACTCGTTGCATTTTCCACTAAAAGAGCAGCAGATTACTGCAATAAATCAAACATTTTATAAAGAACATTCGCAAAGATTCTCTAGATGCCGAGGACCGCGATTCTGTTTGTTGATGATTTTGATAAATGTGTGATACGGAACATTGTATAAGAATTTTATTTAATTGATGTATTTATTAATTAATTTATTTATTTAATAATTATTATGTATTTATTTAATTTTATTATTTATTATTTGATTATGGAGCATGGTGTTTGCATCATATATTTTAACAGCGTGATATAACTGACTTCACCGACAGCGGTAGCGCAGCGCTAGGCCATGGGGCCAAACTATCTGCTGACTCTGTAGACTTGGGTTTGAGCCTCACCGTCGCCCGTCCTTGAAATGGTTTTTCGTGGTTTCCCCATTTTCAACTCCAGGAAAATGCTAGGACGGTACCGATAGGCCACGGCCGCTTCTTTAAAGATCCTTGCACAGTTTCATTCATTCAGATTATTATTGCAGATGTTTATATGTTCTTATTTTAGTTTAATTTTAAGTGTTTTACCCTAATATTATTTATTATTAATGTTAATTTTTGTTTTCTTGAACAGTTTAATTTTCTTAAAATAGTAGCATTTTAATTTTTATAAGCTCATTTATTTTTAATTCTAATTTTATTATCATTTTGTAAAGTTTTAATTTTAATTATTTTACCCTAATATTAATTAATTATTATTATTTTATTTTATTTAACATTTTAATGTTATAAAAATTAAGGATATAAAAGTATTATAATTTTAATTTTCATGAGCTTATTTATTTTATGTTCGACCCTCACTATTATGTGTCAGAAAACTGTATCATAATGATGGTCATTATAACACTCTTTTTCATTATGATACAGTTTCTCCAGCCAATCAGAGCTCGTTCATTGACCAATTAGGTAACGATACCTTCACGCGTGCGCTCGAAATCCAACATGTCGGACATAAACACAACATCGAACTATAATAAATTACCGACATGGAATACGCACCGTCCATATGTTCGCGTAAATAAATTGGCGAATATGAGACAACAAATAGCACTGTACCTTAATATAATTTCTACACAGTGCATTGTCTTCAAACAACTCCAGTGACAATATTACTGAGGGGCGGCAGATGTAAACATATGGCCTGCATATGGCATTGCAAGCACACAGAGCGCATGCGTCGGTCGTCCAGAGATCTTGAAAGACAGAGATATAACACCCAACGCTCGCTCTGCTATCACAAAATTCAAGTAGCTGACTCTCAACAGATATTTATGAATATTTATGTTAAAACATATAATAAAGTTAGAATTATCGTCGAACATAAACAGTCGTATGCAACTCGCCTATAATGGTAATTAAGACACTCGTATGGACATTATAAAACTACTCGTGTCTTAATTATAGCCATTATAGGCTCGTTGCATAATGTACTATTTAGTTATAATTTTATTAGGTCTACCATTTTTAAAACTTTTTAATTGTATTTAAAAAAATTGTTTCATGTACTTTAGGTCAAAGAGATAAAGAGATAATATTTGGTTAACACTTCCAAAATAAAAATGTGTTGGAATATGGCTGAATGATTCAACTATCAGCATCATTGGCAATATAGAGCCTATAAAGGGTTGAAACAACAATTATCATCATCTTCATGGCCAGCTGATGGTATCAAGTGCTAGGGAGTTAATGTTCGCGAATAAAAACTGTGTCCTTGCCAGCTATCCAAATTTCAAAGTCCCTTTTGTTCTTAGAGAAGAGTCCCGGCCTATAAATTACATTCAACTTCGATTTATTTATCACTAGCTGTACCCGGCATGCGTTGCAATGCCAAACAATTAAAGTGTTGGCGTTGTAACTTTGTATGTTGAAGTGCTTTTGGATACACAATATTTTTTTCTTTTCCCGTTAACTGCCTCTTAACTTTAGTAAAAAGGATTTACTAATTCAGAAACATTCGTGGCAGCGTGCACAACAACTCTCCGAAGTTTCATAGCAATCAAATGAATGGCATATGAACAAATACTGGACTTTGTTGAAACGATTCCCGCGCCGTCACCCATTTGTAGAATCCACTCGTACTCTACCTATTGTAATATGGCTTTACTAAATCAGGAACCTTTGCAGGAGTATATACAACAGCTCACCAAGTTGTATCGCAATCGGATGAATGATATATGAACGCATACGGGACTTCTTTGAAACGATTCCCGCGCCATCACCCATTTGTAGAATCCACTCGTACTCTACCTATTGTAATACGGCTTTCCTAAGTCAGGAACCTTTGCAGGAGTGTATACAACAGCTCACCAAAGTTTTATCGCAATCGGATGAATGGTATATGAACGCATACGGGACTTCTTTGAAACCATTCTCGCGCCATCACCCATTTGTAGAATCCACTCGTACTCTACCTATTGTAATATGGCTTTACTAGGTCAGGAACTTTTGCAGGAGTGTATACAACAGCTCACCAAAGTTTTATCGCAATCGGATGAATGGTATATGAACGCATACGGGACTTTGTTGGAACGATTCACGCGCTGTCGCTCATTAGTTGAATCTACTCGTGCGCTACCAATGTAAAATGGAATGACTAAATCAGAAACCTTCCCGAGAGTGGAAACAACAATTCACCAAATTCCATTGCAATCGCATGAATGGTATATGAACACATACGGGATTTTGTTGAAATGATACACGCGCCCTTACCCATTTATTTAATCTACTCGTGCGCTACCTATTGTAAAATGGATTTACTAAGTTAGAAACCTTCGCGGGAGTATATACAACAAGATGTTCAGTTAAGAACATATAGCCTAATTCCTCCTAAATGCATGGGAATAGTTATAACTCCTTGTCCTTTTCAAGGAGTATAATTGAATGTTTGTTGTAGTACCAAGTTGAAATACAACGTGCTATACGGATATTAAACATGAATATGAGGTGCCCTTTGCTAGTCCTACCTCTGAACATAATTTCATTCAATTCGGTTTCACCGTGTTTGAATTGATATGGTGAATCGATTTGCACACATACATGGCCGCTATCTGCAAATTATTGGGCTGACGACCTTGTAGTTCAATCAAAAGATGCTTCCCACAGAAAGGTATATTATTTCAAAATTTGGTAGAGATCAAATGATTAGGTTGGTCGTAATTTGATTTAAGCTTTTTACATTTGGGTGGCCGCCATTACGTTTCCGTCAAGATGGCGGCGATATAAAACATGACACTGAGGTGCCCTTTGCTAGGCCACCTCTGTACCAAATTTCGTTACATTCGGTTTCACCGCGTTTGAATAGATAGGGGGAATCGATTTGGACACGTACATCCACGAATTATTGGGCTGATGACATTGTAGTTTGGTCAAAACATTCTTCACATATAAAGGTATAGGCCTAATGTTGCAAAATTTGGTAGAGATCAGATGATTAGATTGGTTGTAATTTGATTTAAGCTTTTAAAATTTGGGTGGCCGCCTTAATTTTTCGTCAAGATGGCGGCGATATAAAACATGGCACTGAGGTGCCCTTTGCTAGTGCTACCTCTGTACCAAATTTCGTTCAATTTGGTTTCACCGTATTCGAATTGATATGGGAAATCGATTTGCACACATACATGGCCGCAATCTGCAAACTATTGGGCTGATGACCTTTTAGCTTAGTAAAAACACGCTCGCCGTAGAAATATATGTTGTTGCAAAATTTGTTAGAGATCAGATGATTAGGTTAGTCGTAATTTGATTTAAGCTTTGAACATTTGAGTGGCCGCCATTACGTTTTCGTCAAGATGGTGGCGATATAAAGCATGACACTGAGGTGCCCTTTGCTAGTGCACCTCTGTACCAAATTTCGTTCAATTCGGTTGTACCGTGTTTGAATAGATAGGGGGAATCGATTTGCACACATACATGGACGCAATCTGCAAACTATTGGGCTGATGACCTTGTAGTTTAGTCAAAACACGCTCGCTTTATAAATATATGTTGTTGCATAATTTAGTATAGATCAGATGATTAGTTTGGTCGCAATTTGATTTAAGCTTTGAACATTTGAGCGGCCTCCATTACGTTACCGTCAAGATGGCGGCGATATACAACATGACACTGAGGTACCCTTTGCTACCTCTGTACCAAATTTCGTTCAATTTGGCTTCATCGTGTTTTAATTGATAGGGGGCCCCCTATCAAGTACACACACACATACGGACACACAATTTTTGGCACTGTGTAGAGCTCATAAGTCTAAGTAGGTAATATAAGCCGAAGCTGGGGCAGGGGCTAATGGGCAAGATGGCCTTCGCGCGCATTTACCCTATGTTTTTCTTATGGACGGGTCAGTCATAGCTGGGCCAGGGGCTAATGGGCAAGATGGCCGCGACGCTCTGAGACCGTGGATGACGTCACAGGGAGAGGTTGGCAGTGTTACGATGCAAAATGGAATATTTATTATTATTATTATTATTATTATTAGGTAATTATTGATTGATCAAGAACAATCAAGACCAGCCTTGTATTGTCCACTTTGTGGTGAAGTGGCTAGTATTCTTAGCTGTTTCCCTAGAGGTCTGGGTTCGATTCCAGCCTCAGTCAAGAAATTTAATTCTGGGCTGAGGGCTGGAACGGGGTACACTCAGCCTTGTGAGGCAAAAGTGTGAAAAAGTGGGTATTGATACCTACCTCAGCCATTATGAAAGTAGTTTTTTGGGGTTTCCGACTTAAACTCCAGGCAAATGCTGGGATATATCATAACTGAAGGCCTTGGTTACCTCCTTTCCAGTCCTTATCTGAATTAAAAATACACACACTATTACAGCCATCACAATAACACAGGTTAATAGACAAATTCCACACTCAACCAAGTGCGCGGGCAATATGACAATGATGTCACGAAGCCTCTAAAAGAACCAACAACAAAATAAACCACTTCCACGATGGTACTTTCTGACAGGCCACGGCTGCTTCCTTCCCAATCCCCATTTTAGTTACCAATACACACATGATTACAGCCATCACAATAACACAGCTTATGAAACAAATTCCACACTCAACCAAGTACGCGGGCAATATGACAGTGATGGCACGTAGCCTCTAGAAGAATCAACAACAAAATAATCCTCTTCCAGGAGGGTACCTTCTGACAGGCTACGGCAGCTTCCTTCCCAAATCCTACTGCAATTACAAATACACACACTAATACAGCCATCACAGTGGTACAGGTTATCAGACAGATTTAACACACTCAACCAAGTACGCGGACAATATGACAATGATGTCACGAAGCCTCTAATAGGATCAACAACAAAATAATCCACTTCCAGGAGGGTACTTTCTGACAGGCCACGGCAGCTTCCTACCCAAATCCTACTGCAATTACAAATACACACACTAGCACAGACATCACAATAACACAGGTTATTAGACAAATTCCAAATTCAACCAAGTACGCGGGGCTATATGACAATGATGCCACGAAGCCCCTAAAGAATCAACGTCAACTACAGTAATATTCATGTTCAGCTAGTAATATTGGCTGTCACCGCTTAGGGCTCGATTCAATTTATGGCTCTGCTAAGAAATTTAATTCTTGTCTCAGGACTGGAACGGTGTACACTCAGCCTTGTGAGAGAAGAGAACGGTTTGATTCCTATCTCAGACATTCCGGAAGTAGTTGTCTGTGGTTTCCCACCTTTACTCCAGGCAAAAACAAAAACAAAATACATGAACTCAACACACGAGGCTGATGACCAAGCTATTTGAAGTTCGCAATACACTTAAACCCACAGGACTAATGTCGAAATGAGTTAAAATTCACGGTGGTAAATTATTATAATATTCTTTACATGAGAACAAGACCGACCTATTCGCTGCTTGCAGTCAGACAGAGGCTATGCTATGCACTACTCAGCAGAAATATGAATCTCGCTTGATAAAACAGATACACACACATCCCAGATGGCCACTGTAGCGCAAGAGTTCAATCCCTCAACTCTCTATAACTTAAGTCGACGGTCGCTTTCTACAATATCCTACCTCGATTACAAGTACACACACTAGTACGGACTAAAAAATGACACAGGTTATCAGACACACACACCCAAGACAGTATACAGGGCTACATGACCAAGATGTCGCAAATCCTCTAAAAGAATCGACAACAACAACAACAACAATGACAGCGACTAATATTCATGAAACACTTCTTTGTGTAGTGGCTAGCATTCTTGGTAGTCACCTATGAAGTCAGGGTTCGAATGCTGGCTCTGCTAACAATTTTAATTCTAGTCTGAGTGCTGCAACGGAGTACACTCAGCCTTATGAGGCAAAACTGACAAGATGTGGGTTCGATTTTTACCTCAGCCATTTTCGAAAAGGTGTTGCATTTTTTGTTTACTTTTAGACCAGCCAAATGCAGGTATGGTTTGTAACTTATAGCCAAGGCTTCCTCTTTACCCAATCCTACAAATGCATACCTTACTACAAACACTACGATAACACAGGTTATGGCAACAATTTTAAATTTCAATAATTTAATCACACATACTTTTATTAGGATCAAGTCTATTATTTTTTAAATTTACTATAGACCTTTCGTGCTTAACACTGATGACTGCCAATAAAGATATAGGTTGGTAGGACAAATATTGAGACACCCAGGAACAGCAAACATAGTTATGGAAGGAAGGGTTGGGGATAAGATCTGTAGGGTAGTCAAAAGTTAGAATATGTTAAAAAGATTGTTTTGGATGTAAGGTGTGATAGCTATATAGGGATGAAACAATTAGCTCAGGACAACCAAAAGACTAAAGATTAAAACATCAATATAGAATTGGTAAGACTTACCTCAGTAAAGTAATCCTTTGTTGATAATCTTGTTAAGAAGTTTTCAAATTTCTAACAACACGCTACTGTGAAAGATATGCCTGTATTTATTACATATTCAACTATGAGGGACGGACACTTAAGATGTTTACAAATTTTATAAACCCAACACTATGAGCCTGATGACCATGACGTTGCAAAGATTTCCATACACTTTAAACAATATATCCTTAAGTTTTTATCACACGATGACCATCGTGGTCTCAACCCCCCCCCCCCAAAAAAAAATGTGAATGATACGCTCTCAACTACACGAGGCTGATAACCATGGTGTCTCAACCACATATCGTGAATGATACACTCTCAAATGCACGTGGCTGATGACCATGGTGTCTAACACCCCCCCCCCCCCCAAATGTGAATGATAGCTCCAACTACACGGGGCTGATAACCATGGTGTCTCAACCACCTATCGTGAATGATACACTCTCAACTACACGGGTCTGATGACCAAGGTGTCTCAACACACTACCGTGAAAGATACATTCTCAACTACACGGGTCTGATGACCATGGTGTCTCAACCCACTAAGGTGAAAGTTACCCTCTCAACTACACTGGGCTGATGAAATGTATATGTACTTCGAAATGGCAGGTGAAAATGCTTTTCATTTTTAGTCCTTGTACAAAGTTCATATTTGCGAGGTGGGTAGTAATTAAAAATGTATAAGCAGTTTTCAGTCAATATTTTTTGTATTAATTCAAATATATTTACGATATTTACACATAATACATCTGTTATAAATTGAACAGTTGGTTTTATTTAGTTTTTTCTATTTTTATTTATTTTTAAGTATGAATACCATTTTCCCCATTGCATATTATAGTGATCCGTGGCTTAGACGGCAGCACGCCGGCCTCTCACCGCTGGGTCCGTGGTTCAAATCCCGGTCACTCCATGTGAGATCTGTGCTGGACAAAACGGAGGCAGACAGGTTTTTCACCAGGTACTCCGGTTTTCCCTGTCAAAAAATTCCATTCCAGCAACACTCTCCACTATCATTTCATTTCATCTGTCATTCATTTAATCATTGCCCCAGAGGAGTGCGTCAGGCATCGGCAGCCGGCACAGTCCCTATCCTCGCCGCTAGATGGGGGCTTCATTCATTCCATTCCTGACCCGGTCGGAGACTGGAAGCAGGCTGTGGATTTTCATTTTCATGTTATAGTGAAAAAAAAAAAAAAAGCTATCATTATCAGCATCATCATAAGCAGCATCATTTTCATAATCATCACCATCATTATAATCACCATGATCATCCTCAACATTACTAGAACTGTCCAATTCCTCTTGTTCCTCTTTCACAGGGTCCTCGTGTAGAGTCTGTGTTGCTTTTGATAGTGTTAAGGTTTTTTTGAACGTTGAACTATCTAGAGCAGCAATAGTGTTTTCTCGAACTTGCTTTTTAGTATTTTCATGATTGTTTGTAAACAGCAACCGTGGTTTGTTTTGAGCACTACATTGATGATCACTGACACTTAAAACCTTTCCATTTTTACTTTTAGGTCACCGCGACACCTTTTGACCTCCCTTTTGAGCATCGCCAGAATATTATTCCATGCACATTCTGACGATTATAGTTATAAGAATAGCCTTGATAGAGTACACGTTGACTACCTTTGTAGGTTGTATTAAGTTCCATAGTAGTAACTGGCCTGTCAGTATGATGTTCACATTACAAAGGTCAAAACTGTTCTGGTAATGGAGTGACGATATTCTTGCTAAGGGCCTCTAATATATCCTAGTCAATACCTACAGCTACTTACTGCGTATGAAGAAGCTGTACAATGGTGGGTGAGAGACGGTCTTTCACGAAGTGATCACTGTAAGAGGTCGTAGTCAACTGAAAATATCTTTGCTAATAGTCCTCTTATATAGCCTAATCAAGGCTAACAAATGCTTATTTGTTGGCTTTATGTTGGCTTTTGTGTTGGCTTTTTGCTGGCTTTTTGTTGTATTTTTTGTTGGCTTTTGTTGGCTTTTTGTTGGCATTTTGTTGGCTTTTTTATTGGCTTTTGTTGGCTTTTGTATTGACCCATATGTAGGCTTTTGTATTGGCTCTCTCATATTTGGTCTTAGAAAGTATCTCAGCCCTTTTATCATAGCATTATGCTATGTTGACAAACATGGCGGTAAGCATTATGCTATGATAAATGTGCTGAGATACTTTCCAAGACCAAATATGAGAGAGCCAATACAAAAGCTTACCTATGGGTCAATAAAAATAAAAAAGCCAATAAAAAGCCAACAAAATGCCAACAAAAAGCCAACAGAAAGCCAACAAAAAAGCCAACTAGAAGCCAACACAAAAGCCAACATAAAGCCAACAAATAAGCATTTGTTAGCCTTGATTAGGCTATATAAGAGGACTATTAGCAAAGATATTGTCAGTTGACTACTACCACTTACAGTGATCACTTCGTGAAAGACCGTCTCTCACCCACCTTTGTACAGCTTCTTCATACGCAGTAAGTAGCTGTAGGTCTTGACTAGTATATATTAGAGGCCCTTAGCAAGAATATCGCCACTCAATTACCGGAGCAGTTGTGACATTTGTAGTGTGAACATCATACTGGCAGGCCAGTTACTACTATGGAATTTACTACAAGCAACAAAGGTAGGCAACGTGTACTCTATCAAGGCTACTCTTATAGCTATAATCGTCAGAATGTGCATATTCTGGCGATGCTCAAACGAGAGGTCAAAAGGGTGTCGCGGTGACCTAAAAAGTAAAAATGGAAAGGTTTTAAGTGTCAGTGATCATCAATGTAGTGCTCCAAACAAACTACGGTTACTGTTCACAAACAATCATGAAAATACTAAAAAGCAAGTTCGAGAAAACAATATTGCTGCTCAAGATAGTTCAACATAAAGAAAACCTTAACACTATCAAAAGCAAAACAGACTCTACACGAGGACTCTGTGAAAGAGGAACAAGAGGAATTTGACAGTTCTAGTGATGTTGAGGATGATCATGGTGATTATAATAATAGTGATAAAGATTATGATAATGATGCTGCTCATTATGATGCTGATAATGATGATGTTGATAATGACATTTTCATGCCTATTGTTCACCATGGAAAATGATCTACAACAAGCTTTGTTTTTTAAAACTATAACTTGCAATAGGAAAAAATGGTATTCATACTTAAAAATAAATAAAAATAGAAAAAACTAAATAAAACCAACTGTTCAATTTATAACAAATGTATTATGTGTAAATATTGTAAATGTATTTGCCAAAAAAAATGTATGGACACTGCTTGTACATTTTTAATTACTACCCACTTCCGACAAGCCTGAGGATTTGAATGAGTTTTTGAATGGTATGGATTCCGTCTTACGGAAGGAATTCACGATGAAAATTAATAAATGTAAAACAAAAATACTGGAATGCAGCCGAAATAAATCAGAAACCTCTATGGAGATCAAATTGGCAGGTGAAAAGCTGAAGGAAGAAGGAGACTTCTGTTACTTAGGAAGCAGAATAACCAGTGATGGACGAAGCAAAGAGGATATAAAAAGTAGGTTGGCTCAGGCAAGGAAAGCCTTTCTACAAAAAAGGAATCTGTTGACATCGAATATAGATTTAGGTATTAGGAAGTCAATTTTGAAAGCCTTTGTCTGGAGCGTGGCGCTCTATGGAAGTGAAACTTGGACTATTGGTGCAGCATAAAAGAGGAGAATTGAAGCATTTGAAATGTGGTGTTACAGGAGAATGATGAAGATCAGATGGGTAGATAGGGTTACAAACGAAGAGGTATTAAGGCGAGTGGGAGAGGAGAGATGTTTCTGGCGACTGCTAATGAAGAGAAGAGATAGGTTGGTAGGACACATACTAAGACACCCAGGAATAGCAAGCTTAGTTATGGAAGGAAGGGTCGAGGACAAGAACTGTAGGGGTAGACCAAGGTTAGAATATGTTAAACAGATTGCCTCGGATGTAGGGTGTGGTAGCTATGTAGAGATGAAACGATTAGCTCAGGACAGGGAGGCATGGAGAGCTGCATCAAACCAGACAAAAGGCTGAAGACTCAAACAACAACCCACCTCCCACTCCTAATGCAAATATGAACTTTGTTCAAGGACTAAAAATGAAAAACATGTAAAACACAAAATTGGAAAATACATGTTTCCATATTGACAAAAATTAAAAAAATTAAACTGATAAAAAAAATGTAAATGGGAAATTGTGTAATTGATAAATGTGTAAACAACAAATTGGAAAATCCACTTTTCCATATTATGAAATTCGAAAACTTTAAACTGACATGATAAGAAAACTGTAAATGGAAAATTGTATAAGTGACAAATGTGTAAACAACAAATTGGAAAAATCCATGTTTCCATATTGACATAATTCAAAAACGTTAAACTGACATTTTTTAAAAACTGTAAATTGGAAATTGGCAATTTGCAATATGTGTGAAATATGAAAATGTAAAGAAAAAAACTATTTCCTGATTAGGTTAAGTGTAAATTAGTGTAGTTTATGAGGTTGCATACATTTGAATGTAAATATATATGCTTTGGGATAAGGTATACAGCCTTGTAATATGTAATGAAAAATCGTGTTTCAAAATTATGAACTTTCGATATTGACTAAATCAAAAGCATGTTGTTTTTGTTTGAGTCTTCAGTCTTTTGACTGGTTTAATGCAGCGCTCCATGCCTCCGTGTCCTGAGCTATTCGTTTCATCTCTACATAGCTACCACACCCTACATCTGAGGCAATCTGTTTAACATATTCTAACCTTGGTCTACCCCTACTGTTCTTGCCCTCGACCCTTCCTTCCATAACTAAGCTTGCTATTCTTGGGTGTCTTAGTATGTGCCCTACCAACCTATCTCTTTTCTTTATTAGCAGTCGCCAGAAACATCTTTCCTCTCCCACTAGTCTTAATACCTCTTCGTTTGTAACCCTATGTAGTTATAACATGAACTAGTCGTGTGCGTCAAATTGTGAGCAACGACTCCAATAATGAAGAACCAATAGATAAATGATTCCTGCGTAGTTATTGGTGTACAGATTTTTAAACTTAATTGAGGATTGGGAAGGAGGGAGTCATAACCTTAAGTTAAGAATCATCCATGCATTTGCCTTAAATAAAAGTGGTAAAACCATGAAACAATATGACTGAGGTAGAAATGAGTTTATCACCTCTCAGTTTTCTTCTCAAGGTTGGTAGTTTCTCCCAGCTCAAGCTAATTTAAGCTACATCTAAGACAATCTGTTTAGCATATTCGAACCTTGAACTACACTGCAGTTCTTAGCCTCAACCTTTCTTTCCATAATTATGTTTCCTATTTCCATAATAAATTAAAATCCTAGGAGTAAAAGCTAAATCCCTTATGGTCAATGTCTACCATGCTAACCAATTAGCCACAGGGTCACACTTTAGGGCTTATCTGATATTGTGACTATTTAAACCCATGTACATTTTGTTTCTGGAAAATGAGTGATTACCTATGCCAATGTAGCGGCTTCGGTGGTGGAGTTAATAGCTGTGCTCAAGATAACGGGTTCAAACCTGGCCAAAGTCGTCGGATTTCTAAAAGCGCTAATTCCTTTAGTATGCATTTCTTCAAAGAGGGGAGGAATAAAGCCTGCGGTCCCATGTCATACATTTGTTCCACGTAAAAGAACCTACCACTGCAATTGAAAGTGTATAGTAAAATTTATAGGCTATATTTGTTTAATTCGTAGCGCTCTATTAAGTTCCAAAGTACGCCACTTAGAGTTAGTGACAGTAGCATGTGGTAACCAAAGTTGGACCTAACTGAATTTGGAGACCTCAGGCGTTAAACCAAAAATGCCCAGCTATGGCCATTGGCTGCAATTCATAATATATCCTCTTTGCTTCGTCCATCACTAGTTATTTTGCTTCCTAAGTAGCAAAAAGTCTCCTACTTCCTTTAGCTTTTCACCTGCCAATTCGAAGTACATATGCATTTCATTTGAGGGGAGACATCGTATAGGATTTGTGTGATAACATGTGTTATTGTGATGACTACAGTAGTGTGTGTATTTGTAATGAGATGAGGATTGGAAAGAATGCAGGCGTACACTTAAATTAGGAATCATCCCGGTATTCACCTATAGTACAAGTGGGAAACGACGGAAAACCTCCTCTCAGTTTTTCTAACAAAGCCTAGTGTAGACCAAAATTAAATTTCTTGGCAGAGCCAGGAATCGAGCCCGGCCCTCGCAGTAACAGCCAAAAATGCTATCCACTACACCAAGACCAGCCTCAATAATGGACAGTAAAGTTACAGAGAGTCAAGAGATTTCACCCTTTTCGCTATAGTAGCATTTATATGGCGAGTAGGTCTATGCCTCATCAAAACACCTATTAGATTTCAAGTGACTCAGCATCGCTGCTAGCTCGCTCCCAGACCACTGCACTGGTTGCCAGCAATTTGGTATCTTTCTCTTGTTAAGAAGAGCCTCCGTGGCTTAGGCGGCAGCACGCCGGCCTCTCACCGCTGGGTCCGTGGTTCAATTCCCGGTCACTCCATGTGAGATTTGTGCTGGACAAAACGGAGGCAGACGGGTTTTTCTCCGGGTACTCCGGTTTTCCCTGTCACAATTTCATTCCAGCAACACTCTCCACTATCATTTCATTTCATCTGTCATTCATTTAATCATTGCCCCAGAGGAGTGCGACAGGCTTCGGCAGCCGGCACACTTCACATCCTCGCCGCTAGATGGGGGGCTTCATTCATTCCATTCCTGACCCGGTCGGAGACTGGAAGCAGGCTGTGGATTTTCATTTTCTTGTTAAGAACATTATATTTATTTAACAGGGCGTGTACAAAACTTGGGGACACCTTAGTCATCAGCCCAGTGTAGTTGAGAGTGTATCTTTCACGTTAGCGGGTTGAGACACCATGGTCATCAGCCCATGTAGTTGAGAGTGTATCTTTCACAATAGTGTGTTAAGACACCTTGGTCATCAGACCCGTGTAGTTGAGAGTGTATCTTTCACGGTAGAGTGTTGAGACACCTTGGTCATCAGACCCGTGTAGTTGAGAGTGTATCATTCACGATAGGTGGTTGAGACACCATGGTCATCAGCCCAGAGTAGTTGAGAGGGTATCTTACACGTTAGTGGGTTGAGACACCTTGGTCATCAGACCCGTGTAGTTGAGAGTGTATCATTCACGATAGATGGTTGAGACTCCATGTTTATCAGCCCCGTGTAGTTGAGAGCTATCATTCAAATTTCGGGGGTTTGAGACACCATGGTCATCAGCCACGTGTAGTTGAGGGTGTATCATTCACGATAGGTGGTTGAGACACCATGGTTATCAGCCTCGTGTAGTTGAGAGCGTATCATTCACATTTTTTTGGGGAAGGGGGGGGGGGGGTTGAGACCACGATGGTCATCGTGTGATAAAAACTTAAGGATATATTGTTTAAAGTGTATGGAAAAATTTGTAACTTCATGGTCATCAGGCTCATAGTGTTGGGTTAAAAAAAATGTGAACATCTTAAGAGTCCGTCCCTTATAGTTGAATATGTAATAAATACAGGCATATCTTTCATGAGTAGCGTGTTGTTAGAAATTTGAAAACATCTTAACAAGATTATCAACAAGGGATTACTTTACTGAGGTAAGTCTTACCAATTCTATATTGATGTTTTAATCTTTAGTCTTTTGGTTGTCCTGAGCTAATTGTTTCAACCCTATATAGCTATCACACCTTACATCCAAAACAATCTTTTTAACATATTCTAACCTTTGACTACCCTACAGATCTTATCCCCAACCCTTCCTTCCATAACTATGTTTGCTGTTCCTGGGTGTCTCAATATTTGTCCTACCAACCTATCTCTTTATTGGCAGTCATCAGTGTTAAGCACGAAAGGTCTATAGTAAATTTAAAAAATAATAGACTTGATCCTAATAAAAGTATGTGTGATTAAATTATTGAAATTTAAAATTGCTGCCATAACCTGTGTTATCGTAGTGTTTGTAGTAAGGTATGCATTTGTAGGATTGGGTAAAGAGGAAGCCTTGGCTATAAGTTACAAACCATACCTGCATTTGGCTGGTCTAAAAGTAAACAAAAAATGCAACACCTTTTCGAAAATGGCTGAGGTAAAAATCGAACCCACATCTTGTCAGTTTTGCCTCATAAGGCTGAGTGTACCCCGTTGCAGCCCTCAGACCAGAATTAAAATTGTTAGCAGAGCCAGCATTCGAACCCTTACTTCATAGGTGACTACCAAGAATGCTAGCCACTACACAAAGAAGTGTTTCATGAATATTAGTCGCTGTCATTGTTGTTGTTGTTGTCGATTCTTTTAGAGGATTTGCGACATCTTGGTCATGTAGCCCCGTATACTGTCTTGGGTGTGTGTTGTCTGATAACCTGTGCCATTTTTTAGTCCGTACTAGTGTGTGTACTTGTAATCGAGGTAGGATATTGTAGAAAGCGACCGTCGACTTAAGTTATAGAGAGTTGAGGGATTGAACTCTTGCGCTACAGTGGCCATCTGGGATGTGTGTGTATCTGTTTTATCAAGCGCGATTCATATTTCTCTGTCTGACTGCAAGCAGCGAATAGGTCGGTCTTGTTCTCATGTAAAGAATATTATAATAATTTACCACCGTGAATTTTAACACATTTCGTCATTAGTCCTGTGGGTTTAAGTGAATTGCGAACTTCAAATAGCTTGGTCATCAGCCTCGTGTGTTGAGTTCATGTATTTTGTTTTTGTTTTTGCCTGGAGTAAAGGTGGGAAACCACAGACAACTACTTCCAGAATGTCTGAGATAGGAATCAAACCGTTCTCTTCTCTCACAAGGCTGAGTGTACACCGTTCCAGTCCTGAGACCAGCATTAAATTTCTTAGCAGTGCCATAAATTGAATCGAGCCCTAAGCGGTGACAGCCAATATTACTAGCTGAACATGAATATTACTGTAGTTGACGTTGATTCTTTAGGGGCTTCGTGGCATCATTGTCATATAGCCCCGCGTACTTGGTTGAATTTGGAATTTGTCTAATAACCTGTGTTATTGTGATGTCTGTGCTAGTGTGTGTATTTGTAATTGCAGTAGGATTTGGGTAGGAAGCTGCCGTGGCCTGTCAGAAAGTACCCTCCTGGAAGTGGATTATTTTGTTGTTGATCCTTTTAGAGGCTTCGTGACATCATTGTCATATTGTCCGCGTACTTGGTTGAGTGTGTTAAATCTGTCTGATAACCTGTACCACTGTGATGGCTGTATTAGTGTGTGTATTTGTAATTGCAGTAGGATTTGGGAAGGAAGCTGCCGTAGCCTGTCAGAAGGTACCCTCCTGGAAGAGGATTATTTTGTTGTTGATTCTTCTAGAGGCTACGTGCCATCACTGTCATATTGCCCGCGTACTTGGTTGTGTATGGAATTTGTCTGATAACCTGTGCTATTTTGATGGCTACATTAATGTGTGTATTGGTAACTATAGTGGGGATTGGGCAGGAAGCAACCGTGGCCTGTCAGAAAGTACCATCCTGGAAGTGGTTTATTTTGTTGTTGATTCTTCTAGAGGCTTCGTGACATCATTGTCATATTGTCCGCGTACTTGGTTGAGTGTGGAGTTTGTTTCATAACCTGTGTTATTGTGATGGCTGTAATCATGTGTGTATTGGCAACTAAAATGGGGATTGGGAAGGAAGCAGCCGTGGCCTGTCAGAAAGTACCATCCTGGAAGTGCTTTATTTTGTTGTTGATTCGTTTATAGGCTTCGTGTCAACATTGTCATATTGTCCGCGTACTTAGTTGAGTGAGGAATTTGTTGATAACCTGAGTTATTGTGATGGCTACATTAATGTGTGTATTGGTAACTAAAGTGGGGATTGGGAAGGAAGCAACCGTGGCCTGTCAGAAAGTACCATCCTGGAAGTGGTTTATTTTGCTGTTGATTCTTCTAGCGGCTTCGTGACATCATTGTCATATTGCCCGCGTACTTGATTGACTGTGGAATTTGTCTGTTAACCTGTGTTATTTTGATGGCTGTAATCATGTGTGTATTGGTAACTAAAATGGGGATTGGGAAGGAAGCAGCCATGGCCTGTCAGAAAGTACCATCATGGAAGTGGTTTATTTTGTTGTTGACTGTTTTAGAGGCTTCTTGACATCATTGTCATATTGCCCGCGTACTTGGTTGAGCGTGGAATTTATCTGTTAACCTGTGTTATTGTGATGGCTGTAATAGTGTGTGTATTTATCATTCAGATAAGGACTGGAAAGGAGGCAACCAAGGCCTTCAGTTAAGATATATCGCTGCATTTGCCTGGAGTTTAAGTGGGAAACCACAAAAAACTACTTTCAAAATGGCTGAGTTAGGTATCAATACCCACTTTTTCACACTTTTGCCTCACAAGGCTGAGTGTACCCCGTTCCAGCACTCAGCACAGAATTAAATTTCTTGGCTGGGGCGGGAATCGAACCCAGACCTCTTGGGAAACAGCTAAGAATACTAGCCACTTCACCACAAAGTGGACAATATAAGGCTGGTGTTGATTGTACTTTATCAATCATTAATTACTTAATAATAATAATAATAATAATAATAATAATAATAAATATTCCATTTAGCAACGTAACACTGTCAACCTCTCCCTTTGAGTCATCCACGGTCTCAGGGCGTGGCGGCCATCTTGCCCATTAGCCCCTGGCCCAGCTATGACTGACCCGTCCATAAGAATAAAATAGGGTAATTGCGCGCGGCGGCTATCTTGCCCATTAGCCCCTGCTCCAGCTTCGGCTTATATTACCAACTAGTCTACTTTCATTTTTTGCAAAAATCGAAAGTAGGATAACAACTCACTCTAGTATCATCGCAATCGGATGCATGGTATATAAACGCATCTGTGATTTCTTTTAAAACGATTCGCGTGCCGTCACTCATTTTTTGAATCTACTCGTGCGCTACCTATTGCACTAAGTTAGATACCTTTACGGGGGTGTACTCAACAACTCACCAAAGTTTCATCGCAATCGGATGAATGGTATATGGACGCACACGGGATTAATTTTAAATGATTCGCACACCGTTACCTTTTTGTTGAATCTACTCGTGCGTTACCTATTGCAAAATGGATTTACTAAGTTAGAAACCTTCACCAAAATTTCATCGCAATGTAATGAATGTATATGAACGCTTGTTGGGCTTTGTTGAAACGAATCGCGTGCCAACACCCATTTGTTTACCCTTCTTGCGGGCAATCTATGTTAAATTGGATTTTCTATGCCTAAAACAATCCCAGGAGTGGGCACAACAACTAACAAAAGTTTCATCGCAATCAAATGGATGGTATATGAACGCAAGCGGGACTTTGTTGAAACGAATCCGGCGTCAACACTCATTTGTTAAACTACTCGCACGCTATCTATTGTAAATTGGATTTACTATGCCTATACCCATCCCGGGAGAGTGAACAACAACTCAACAAAATTTGATCGCAATCGGATGATTGGTGAATGAACACATAAAAGACGAACAAACAAACATTCTTCTCTACTTAGTATAAAACAAACTCCCCGCTTCTTGGATGTTACGAGTAAACTCGAGAACCACTGGATGGATTTTGATGCGGTTTTCACCATTCTGTCAAGGATATCTCGAGGATGATTTCTTTAGAAAATAATTTATTTATGATCAAAGGATGCCGAGCAGTAACGATATCAGTGGAAAAGTCGAGTCCGAGTGCATTGTAATCTTATGCTGGGCAAACAGTTAAAAAATATCAAAATACTATGAGTGTATAGTACATTATGCAACGAGCCTATAATGGCAATAATTAAGACACGAATATGTTTATAAAACGAGCGTATGCGAGTTTTATATTTTCATCCGAGTGTCTTAATTACCATTATAGGCGAGTATCATACGACTGCTTATGTTCGACGATAATTATTATAACTATTTTATGTTCGAACATAAATATTCATAAATATCTCTCGAAATTTCGCCAGTTTTATGTACTGAACAGAGCGCATGGGACGCACAGAATACCTTGTATTTGACCATGGCCTCCTCGATTGCCCCACTATGACACTACGCCAGGCAGTGAAATTTAAATTAGAAGGCCTTGGAACTCATCGCAGATGCGTTGCTATCCTCACCTGATTGGTCAAACAACTGTTTCTTGAGCTCTGATTGGTGGCAGAAACTGTTTCATAGTGAAAACTAGTGTTATAATGATCATCATTATGATACAGTTTTCTGATATATAATAGTCAGGGTCGAACATAAAGAATTTTTCAGCATGAAAAGTGTTTTTACGTTTTCATTTCTTCCAACCATGTCCATTCAACTACTGAGGCGACAGTTTACGAGTAGCTAAGGGCGAGTCTAGCATCCCTGTTACAGCCTAGCTAGCGGGCGAACCTATTGCCCCAGATACAGCGAGCAGCAAACCGTCGAGTCGTGTTGAGTTAAAGACTTCTGAGAAGGGTGGTTGTGTTTGGAGTTTCCCTGGAAGTGCAACTCGGGTTTTCTTCATTTCACCTGTGAAACACTGTCAAGTTAAGATTGGACGGAAGGGGGATTTGAGTTTCATTCACCTCGCCATTCCCTGGGTGTGCAACTCTCATTTCGCCTGTGAACTCTCCGTTCCGCAAAATTCACAGTCAATTTAAGATTGGACGGAAGGCGGATTATCTTATATATAAAAGTGAAAGTCTGTATGTATGTATGTATGTATGTGGGTGGGTCTGTTCCGTTTACAAATCTACACCGTTCCACCAATCTCAATCAAATTTTGCATACATATAGTTTAGGATCCAGAAGGAACCGCTGGCTACATGAATTTTCGGTAGTCTATCTCATTCTTCTGATTTTGGCCCTTTTGCACTCAAGCACAGGCTAATAAAATCATAAAATATACTCATGAAGGAATGACAAGCCAGATAGTTTCCATGGCAACATAGCTACAGTCGAGACCCGGCCGACTGGTTGCCAGTTCTGCTCTGCGCTACCGGTATAGAAAAAGAGGATCTTTACTTGAAATCCCGTTAGTTACTCAACTACTCACACAGCACTGTCAACCGAGTTTAGCATAACAAGGACTTGACACTATCATCTACTATATATATTTGTCAAATACCACTCACTCACTCATTCATTCATCACGAAATCTCAGAAACCACCGACGGATTGGAACGAAATTTGGTATGCAGCTTCCCAAAGGGCCGCAAATGCCCACTAAGAGAGGAATTTTGGATATTCAGGTTCTAAAGGGGTGTTAAGGGGGTAGACCTGCATTTCATTGAATAGCAATATCTCCCGATTGGTTTCATTGGGGGATGTGATACTCGGCACGTAAACTCATCATTAAAAATAAGAAGACACGAGTCTGAGGGTTTTTGTATGTGGTGTATATTATGAGGTGAAAGGGGATGAAAAGTGGGGATTGAAAGATTCATAACGGAGCGCGTATCTCTTAAACGACATAGGCGAGGAGTTTTGAAACTCAGCGGAAAAAATCAGCATAAAAAATAAGTAAATATGTGTTTGACCGTTTTTTTCATAAATCCAATTTAAGGGGCCCATGGGGAGGGGTGAAATTCTGGGGGGGGGGGGGGGAACAGGAAATAAAGTATCCTAACTGATTGACTGACTGACTCACTCATCAAACTCAGGGGGGGGGGGGGAACTGCTTTAAAATAAGTTAATAGCTGTTCGACAGTTTTTTTTGATCAATCAAATTGAAGGGGTTCATCGGGAGGAATGAAATTCTGAAGGAAAAAATGAAAGAAAATGTCCTGACTCATTCACTCATGATCGCCCAGCCAAAAATATTGAAGTTGGAACCATGGCATTCTGGGGATATGTTCGTTGTATGTCAAAACCGTACACTAAGGGAGGATTTTTTGATATTCAGGCTCTAAAGGGGTCTTAAGGGGGTTAAACCTGCATTTCATTGAATAACAATATCTCACGAGTGGTTTCATTTGTGGATGTGATACTCGGCATATAAACTAATCATTAAAAATAAGCAGACATGTGTCTAAGGGTTTTTCGATGTGGTGTATTATTATGAGGTGAAAGGGGTGAAAAGTGGGGGTTGAAGGATTCCTAACGGAGCGTGTAGGCCTATTTCTTAAACGACAGAGGCGAGAAATTTGAAACTCGGCGAAAAAAAATCAGCTAAAAAATTAAGTAAATCGGTGTTCGACCGTTTTTTCATAAATTAATTTAAGGGGCCAATGGGGTGGGGTGAAATTCTGGGGGGAAAAGGAGAGAAAGTGTCCTAACTGACTGACTAACTCACTCACTCATCAAACTCAGGGGAAAAAGACAGCTAAAAAATAAGTTAATAGGTGTTCAAGCGTTTTTTCATCAATCCAATAAAGGGGCCCATGGGGAGGGGTGAAATTCTGGTAAAAATAATTGAAAGAAAATGTCCTGTCTGACTCACTCACTCACTCATCACGACCAGCGACAACTATTAATGTTGGAAAAATGAAATTTTGCGAATATGTTCGCTGTATGTCAAAACGTCAACTAAGGAATGATTTTTCTTTATTCGGGTTTTAAAGAGATGTTAAGGGGGTAAACGTGCATTTCATTGAATAACGATATCTCATGAGTTGTTTCTTTGGGGATGTGATATTCGGTATATAAACTAATCATTAAAAATAATCAGACATATATCTCAAGGTTTATCGATGTGGTGTATATTAGGAGGTGAAAGGGGTGAAAATTGGGGGTCGAGGGATTCTTAACGGAGCGTGTATCTCTTAAACGACATAGGCGAGAAGATTGAAATTCGGCGGGAAAAAACAGCTTAAAATAGAAGTAAATATGTGTTCGACCGTTTTAGCATAAATCCAATTTAAGGGGCCCTTGGAGAGGGGTGAAATTCTGGGGGAAAAAACAGGAAAGAAAGTGTCCTAACTGATTGACTCACTTACTCACTCATCAAACTCAGGGGGAAAACAGCTTTAAATAAGTAAATAGGTGTTCAACCGATTGTTTCATAAATCCAATTTAAGGGGTTCATGGGGAGGGGTGAAATTATCAAATATAAATGAAAGAAAATGTCCTGACTGACTCACTCACTCATCATCGCCCAGCCAAAATTATTGAAGTTGGAAACATGAAATTTTGGGGATATGTTCGTTTTATGTCGAAAACGTCCACTAAGGAAAGAGTTTTGAATATTCAGGTTCTAAATAGGTGTTAAGGGGGTAAACGTGCATTTCATTGAATAACAATATCTCACGAGTGGTTTCATTTGGGGATGTGATACTTGGCATATATACTAATCATTAAAAATAAGCTGACACATGTCTAATGGTTTTACGATGTAGTGTATATTATGAGGTGAAAGGGATGAAAAGTGGGGGTTGAAAGATTCTTAACGGAGCGTGTATCTCTTAAACGACATAGGCGAGGAGTTTGAAACTCGGAGGAAATCAATCAGCTTAGAAATAAATAAATAAATAAATAAATAAATAAATAAATAAATAAATAAATAAATAAATAAATAAATAAATAAATAAATAGGTGTTCGACCGTTTTTTTTCATAAATCCAATTTAAGGGGCCTATGGGGAGGGGTGAAATTCTGGAAGAAAAACGTCCACTAAGGAAGGATTTTTGGATGTTCACTCTCATCGACCAACCAAAACTATTAATGTTAGAAGAATGATATTTTGAGGATATGTTTGTTGTGTGTCAAAAACATCTACTAAGGAGGGATTTTTGGATATTCAGGATCTAAAGGGGTGTTAACGGGGTTAAACCTGCATTTCATTGAATAACAATATGACACGACTATGACGCGAGCGAAGCGAGACTAAACATGAGATGGTGTGTGTCTGTGTATTACTCAATCACGCAAGTACCACTGGTCCGATTTACATGAATTTTACATGGAAGTAGCCAATTTACCTGGTTAACATATAGGTTACTTTTGATTTCAATACCTTGCACTATTTAAATATGGCGACCATTTTAGTGACGTCACTCTACCCTTTGGTTTTAAACTTTCATATTTCCATTTCAAATAAAAAGAGAACGCTAAGAAATAGCAAACTTTTGATGGCATATACGAGGTTAAAAATTGCATTTTCTATCCGAAATGTATCTCCAACCGTTAGCGAGTAAAACCTAAATGTGTGCTATAAAACACGGTCAAGGCAGAGCGATGTAGTTGGACAAAATGTTCCATCCTTAATCTCCCTCTGCGCAGCACCTCGCCTATCCCCTGTTTTAACTGTCACCTTCACATTTTAATTTATTTACGACGCGTAGCGAAGCACGGGTACTTCAGCTAGTATTATATAAAATTATACTGATTGGCGTATAAACTCTACTTAGTATAAGACAAAGTCCCCAAATCATGGATGCCACGGGTAATCTCGAGAACCACTGCATGGATTTCGATGCGGTTTTCACCATTCTGTAAAGGATACCTCGAGGAAGGTTTCTGTAGAAAATATTTATTTATGATGAAAGGAAGCCAATCAGTAACGATTTCGGAGTTAAAGTCGAAAACATTCCTGGCGTTATGCGCTTTTTAAGCTTACGCTTGGGAAACCGTTAACAATATCAATATATAATGAGTGTAAGAATTGTTTAGCATGAAACGTTCTAGAAAAACGTACGCGAGAGCACATCTCTATGTTCGGTATATCGTCCACTATAAGTGTATTTAGATTGGATGGAAGGGGGATTTGTGTTTCATGCACCTCGCAATTCTTAAATTACGTCTGACAAGAATTTGTTGCACATGTATCTCCATGATAATATAGTTAGTAGTCCAGTCAGTGATTTTAACCCATCATGCCGACACGTAAAACGGATATAGATCCTAGTTCATTGACATCGTAAAGAAGCGCTTATCACGTAATGCATTCACAACTGTTCCCGGGCGAAGCCGAGCCGGGTTGTGTACCCGTCTATAGACGGAGAATGCTTGGTCATACCCTGGCTGAGCTCACGGCTTCGGGGGTGTTACGTACAACCCACCATATGACCTCACATTCAGATATGGAAGCACCCTTCGGTCAACAAGACAACATAAAATTACTCACATATTACATTTAATATGAACTTATTTTTCTTAAGGAAACACCCAAAAACAAGAATATAATCAACAATAAGACAAAAATATACTTGGAATCATTCCAATCAAGTAAAATCAATCAAAATCAACATAAAAATCACTCAAAATTCACTTCAAAGGAATTATCTTGCTTAGATTCTCTGATATAATCATTACCATTTCTTTCATTAAGGGTTAATACTCATTTAGACACAAAGCGTGCCTACCACACTTTCAAATGTCATCTAAAGCTTGCGGACATTTATCATATATGATTTCCCTTCAGGGTTTTACTTTATTTATACTTTCACTTATTAGCATTTCATTTAGTTTCTTTAAACTGAACAACTTCCTTCCATTCCAGCCTTAGGTATTCTTCCATTATAACACAATACATAAATTTTCAACATGTCTTGAATCGAACCCAACACCCTTCACTCCTTCTCTCATGCTATAAGGTGGTTTATTTATGTCGTATCATGCACTGTTATTTGTTACTTCTCAGTGGATTTGTTTCCAACTAGATCAAAAATCAATTATTCATTTACCCGTTTCGTTTCCATTTTCTTTGAGGTAGAAATCGATTATTCGTCAACAATATTTGCTTTCACTATTATCGTAAAACATTATAGAATCAATTCAAATTTAAGCTGGGGGCACTTGTCTAAATCCCATCAATACAAATATCTACTTTATATTACTGTAGCACCTTTTAATCAAAAATATTACATAGCACTCGTTAATTGCTGATACGCGTTCAGACCCTTTAAAACTCAATTCACAAAGCATCCATTATGGGGCTTCCCTAGCCTTCTTGCAACAAGCAGGACAAGGTCGGCTGCTAACCTCCCCCTCCTCTTCAAGCTATTAGTTTAAAATTTATGACTCCGTCTAGACCATTCATCGCACCCTCGCGGTTTCCAATGTTTACCTTTCTTCCCCTTTCCACTATATGGACTTCCAAACTTTCCAAATTATTTCAATCACTGCAATTACTGCTTTTTCACTTTATCATAACATTATTTCGTGATTCCATACAACATGCATTTGATTCGGAGATGCCAACGACGCATACGCTTACTCGGTGAGATCACTGCCTCCCGATGGGTGCTACCCGCATACAACAACTCAATTACTTGTCTGATATAAGCAATGCTGGTACTTGGGATCGGTCATACATAGCTCGGATCGGTCATAGGACCTCTACCTCCCCTGTTGCTTGTATCTCGTAGAAACCTCTGTTTTCCCACAGACTTACATGTCAAGCAACTGTGTCAGTGCCGCACTGGAGATTTTATTCCTTCCCAGTCGGTCTTACATTGCAATTACCATAATATACCACACCATGAACAGACTTGGCGGGATCGTTATCCCCAATGGGTGCTACCCGATCACAACAACGATGAATCCAACTTATTTACTTCAAATCTCCCGAATAACGCATGTACATCACGTACATATTCCTAGCTTGATGCTACTCATTATACGCATTATTCATTTGGCCCATTATGGCAACACTATATTTACTTGGATTCCCATCACACATTTAGTTATCCTCAAAACAATCAACTTTATTCGCATCGCGGTATTACTTACTGGTCTTCCTATCGACTTTTTCCCTTAACATGGCATACAGCCTACAAACCTCACAATACATCATCAAGGTGTTCAAAACCACCATTTACGTTAATCCCTTTAACATTTAAGGTCTGTAAAATCATTATCACTTTTATCAACATTTAAGGTATCCCCAAAACCCTTCATTTAATTATTTCAATTAAAGCTCATTATTATTATTTATTTCAATCGTTATTATTCATCAACATCATTATTATGGAGTGCAACAACTCATTATTTAATCATTATTTCTGGAGTGTAAAAACTCTACAATTATTATTATTAATTCTGGTGCTCATTTCATTACTGCTTTTAAATTCATATACCTGGCATAAATACCTGCCAGTGGTACAATTATATTCGATTTATCCTCTCAGATCGCATTTTTCATTGATTATTCATTATTACGGGTTCCAATTACTTTACTTCGCATATTTCACTTATATTTTTCACAATTAACAAAACTATACCCATGGTTTTACCATACATTTCAATCAAATATTCAGTCACTAGTTAGTGCATTGACTTAGTTATTTAGTGCATTTCACAATTATTTAATTATTCAGTGTATTTCACAATTATTTAGTTATACAGCGCATGATACAACACAAACATAATGAATTTTCATCGCTCACCCCATGTGCTGGTTCGGCCGGTGACCATACTTCTGAGAGTCCATTAGCTCTCCCCATTTCTTCGGCTGCAGGCTCTCTTAATTGTTCCCAACGTTTATATTATATTAAAAACTGTCAAGTTAATGTGTATTTATATTTCCTGTGGCTTTTTAATATACCACCTGCTCTTTTCTTAGCTTGGTTCCAAGTCTACTTTCTGTAAGAAATCCTTTCTTCATTTCGCTATGACTGCCTACTTTCTTATCAAATGATCCTGTGTTCGAATTGTACCAATCCCCATTGGGTACAGTTGCTAGTATATATATATAATAGATTAGTCATTAAATTTCCATTGGCCTCTAGTCTGTTAGTTATTTATTGAGCGTATTAAATGACCGACCAATGTAGTTGGTTATGTTAGTACACGGACCGGACCGGGAAGCCGGCTAATCTATCATTATGAACAACGCTCCACATTCCTCTCAGGTTCACACAGCTTGCACCCAAGCAGTATGTTGCCTCAAACGGGGATCCGGGCAGGAAGATTCCAAAAGGGGAGGGGGCTCCTACCCCCAGTAATGCTCCCTCCACCTCCCCGCTCGGCAACGTCACTGCCTGTCGATAAAAGTAATCGGAAATCTACACTCACACATATGCAAACACACACACACAAATACACTACCAGAAATTAAATATATTATAATATAATTACTCTCTACAGTATATTATTGGCTTTGTCACTAACAATTACCTTTCTGGGAGTTACTTGGGTTTCGTAAACCGTTATGTTCATTTTCTATAAGTTGATGGTGACCTTCCATCATTTGCATCTCCTCCTGAATTTTTGGTGAAATCTTGCTGTTATGTATAATATCTGTTGGCAATCAAACAACAGATGTTAGATTTCAAAATGTGTCTTAGATGAACAGGGCCAACATTTGGAAAATAAAAGAGTCGAGCCTGTCATAAATCTATAGGACGCATACCACAACATTTAATCGCTAAATTTATACATCAAGTAAGTATAACAAATTTCTCGTGTAGTCTAAGAACCTTAGTTTTAATTATCACAATTAATTAAATATATATACATAAATTCATAAAATAATTAATAAATTAAATTAAGACTAAACCGAGAAATCGTCGACTATGCGAAAGCATTCGATTATTTTTTCTCTCTATAACATTTTTTAAATATTAAGAATATACATTATGTTCATCTTAATACTCCATGTTTTGTTCCATTTGCTTTGACATGTTGGATTACATTTACCTCCACAGATGATTCACCCCATGATTCACCTCATAGAACAAAATCATCCAAATTAGTGTTAATGGACCCATACCAATTTTGAGGTATTAATTGAAACTTCTTATTTTTAATTAAAACTAGATTAGTTTAAGCAATTTCCCTCCTGCTAAAAAAGAGAAAAGTGATAATTGTCCCGCTAGGCGAGATTCGAAACCATTTGGCGCTAGGTTTAGTTTGAAATAAGCTAAAAATAGTGGGGAAGAAGCTAGATTGGCAACCCTGGGAAGACGGAGTTACACGGTACGTTGTCATGATGACGTGGATAGCCTCAAATGGGGATCCGGGCCGAAAGATTTCAAAAGGGGAGAGGGGTCTAACCCCCAATAACGCCGCCTCCCCTCCCACCCTCGGTAAGGTTTTTGCCTGTCGATAAAAGTCATTTGGATGACGCGGAAACCTACACTCACACATATGCAAACACACCCACATATACTCTACCAGAAATGAAATAATTTAATTACTCTCTACAGTGTCGCTTCCGTAGAATAGCGGTCAGCATGGTTAGCTGCCGCCCAGGAGGTCCTGGGTACAATTCCTGGCTATGCCACGAACTTTGAAAAGTGGTATGAGGACTGGAACGGGGTCTACTCGGCCTCGGGTGGTCCAAATGAGTAGAAGGGTTTTCGTTTTCCACCTCAACCATCCTTGAAGTGGATTTCCGTGGTTTCCCACTTTGTCTTCGACAAATGCTGGGGTGGTACTGAACCCGTATTTATAAAGTATGTGTATGGCATGAGAAGAGAATCCAATCAGCTCATGCGTAACAATTCTATGTTTGGAATTAAAGGGAATGATTATGCTACCCGCATCACATGCAAGCATTCTACAACGGAGGAAAGCTCTGTAGCTGCATTGGAAGATTTTATCAGCTCATTTTATGTGCAGAGAAAGGAGAAGTTTATAGATGAATATTTTTAACATTGGATGAATGAGATTCTGATTGACCTGGAAAGTGTCACATTAGCAAGTATCTGTGAGGTTTCGCTAGCAGAAATCAGTTTTATTGAGTCACGTGACAAGAGCGAGCGAGGCACGTGTATATTGCGCACGGCTCATGCCTGACGCGTGGAGGGCAGGAAGCTGTGCACGCGGCCTGCAACTTGACGCGTGGACAAAAAGTCACATGACCGTGGATTAACCAATGAGAATATTATAAGTAGATGACGTACAACTAATTATAATTACTCCGAATTACAATTTAAAATAATTAGACCACACAAATATGCATAGAATTGGAAATAAAACATAGTGGAATAAATGAAATTTTACGACGAAAGCTGGAAGAGGAAATAATTGGACATGAAGTGAACCTTCATTGTACACGTCCATAGACGCCATTTTATAATCACGAGGCGAGGAGAGTTGCGTCCTCGGAGAATTATTCTATTTCAAAGACTGATCGAGTATAGACGTGCTTCTCTGAGCTAATTGAACGAGGAACATTAAGTCAAGCTGACGGAAGGATCGTCGTCTCCTCCGGTCAAGCCAAGGAAAAAATTCGCTGAATTATTTTTGTATAAGAAAGGACTTAGATATTGAAAGATATGAAGGAATATGATTATTAACTAAGTGAATTCGTCATAATAAGCACATTCAATGATATATCTGCGACATTGAAGAAGTATATATCAAATCTTAATCTACGTGATTTAATAGAAATCTATGACAAGATTGCAACGAAAGTATCTTCGAACATTAATAATATTTCAACAATATCTTTGAAATATTTTCACATGTTATCAAACCTGAGTCGGCGAGGATAAATTTAATATGAACTTCTCAACGCAGTAGTAATGGCGTACTAAATTGTGGTGGGGAACTAGCCTACTTCAACATGTGGATTCCAGGAGTGACCTAACACGACGAGGAAGACATACATGAAGGAATGGCATTGCATCATTAACCGCAATCCACTGAAGTCATAAATGCAGCAACAACAACTTGAGTTTACAATTCCATCTAGGAAATCCCATAAATATAATTGCAAATATCTACAATTCATCGGAGATCTTCAAGAATGAAAAATGAACAACAGGACCATCTGGTTCCGGAAGCGAACGTGAGATGCCAGTTCGAATCCCGAGGAATTTGCGGAGGCGAGAATGGTGCAGCTTCGGGGAGGCAGTAGCAGTCGCTGTGCGGCGCGCCAGACCAGCTGATTGGGACCGCAGGTGGGCGCGTGCTCGTTCGCATCACCAGCTGTTTTTCCGAACGCCAGCCAAGGAATGCAGTCTTCCAACTTCAACATGACCCATGGTGTGAAGGTAGTTCAAGCGGTTTAATTACATTTAGTAGTTTGTTTGCAGTATTTTGGATATTTTGATCTGACCTATATTTTGTGTAGCTATGTGACCATTTATTTTCATGTTTTAATGTTTGATAGTCCATTTTAGATATTCTATTTCGTAACTTTCCCGTCAGTATTTATTTTCAACTTCATCGTTACTTCGATTTTGACGTAGTATAATTTTTATTCTTCATCACTTTTGTGATAATGAGAAGTTTTTCGATTGTATGCGAATCCGAATTGATAGATAGCGGAATGCTTCAATAGAATATTTCATAATGCTTCGTTTTTAAATACTTCATAGTATTTTATTATTCTTCAGAATTCTTCGGAATATGTTAGTATATTTATGATTCAGATCATATTTGTATTTATTTCAATCTTTGGATTTAACATGAACAATTGACATGGTCATATTTCCAGGGCAGGCATCAGTTCACTCGGGTACCTGAGTCAGGTAGCCAGGGTTACCTCAATTCCACTCGACACTCCAGGTAGTCGCCAGAGGAGTCCCTCAACTCCGCTCGGTCGCGGTATCTTTATCCTTATGCATTCTTAGAACGACAAAGGTCTTCCATGCTCACTTCTACCATTGATTATAATCAATGCTTCTAATATAACTAATATAACTTCTAATAATGATAACAAATTAAGTATAACTTCTCAAAATAACCTACCGTGGTCAGTTATATTTCAACAGTACAATAACCATTGCTTCAGTGTTTACATTTTTAAGTTTACTAAAATAAGTGGAACAGCTAATTTCAAAACAGAGAGTAGAATTGTTTAACTTTTTGTTGTTACTTAGTCTACAATTTCTTATCACTTGTAAACTGATAAGAACAGACGAGATGATTGCATAGAAAAAGTGGTGTGCAGACGAATCCGAATAGCTGTTACGGTAAACAAGCTTAGCTCTATAAGAGTTCGAATTCATAACTAATTTGTTATGTGGGAATGCAGCATACAAATATTTAATTTTTCACACGTTAAAAACAATGCATAAAATTTGTAGGAAAAAATAGAAAACTTGGCAGACTTATTTAAAAGATTATTATGATTAATTTTAAATCACTTGTATTTTCTGCCATGTGCCAAACACTTTATACCTGATTTAACGAATGAGCGGACATGACATCAGAGTGGTTGACCAATTGCACGACAATGTCTTGCGAACACCACCACGCCATCGGTCAAGCGCTCTGAAGCCAATTCTTTTCTACAAATTGTATGCATTGTTTTTAACATGTGCATAATTATATGTTTCTATGTTTTTAACATAAGTCAGAAATTATAAAATTAAATTTAGCTGATAATAATAGGTGTATAATTTGTACCTAAAAAATTACTTTCGATATCAGCTGCGGATGCTGAAAATACTGTTTTCCAGCCTAGAACGGAAACATCAGCTTCATTCAAGAACTCGCCCATGCGCTGCGGAAGGTGTTTGACCCGGCCCTTGGAATGAGAGCAGGACGGTTATGACATTTGTTTACGTCATTGGGGATAACCCCTTCGCCGACCCCTTGGCAAAGCCTGAGCGGAGTTGAGGAACTCATTTTTGGGTCCCTTGGAGGACCGAGTGGAATTAAGGAAAATCGAGGGGAATTGATGTTCGACCTATTTCCAAGAGGTAACATTTGGAAAATAAAACAAGTAGTTCCGTGAAGAACTATACAGCCTATTTTCATATATCCTACTTATGTTAATTGTCACTATCAACTTACACAATTTCAGTTTGATTGCTGTAATAGATTCGTAGATATTGAGAACCGACAAAATATTTCGGATGGTCGCCATGTTGGATTTTATATATGTAGGTCCTAGAGTTATGTACTGTTACATGCAGATTATTGTGAACGTGTAGTATTCAAACTTCAATCGCATAATTAGGACACAAGAAAAAACAAGGAGATTTAAACATTTTTCACAGCTGCCATCTTGAGGTTATGGAAACAATTGAAATAAATTAGATGCCAGTGGATTAACATTCGGATAAAGATTTACTGTACCAAGTTTCACTGCACGCGGATGGTTAAATTGCGAGAAACGTCCATGTGAATATTTATAATTCGCGTCACCGCCATGTTGGATTTGTGATCACCAGGTTATTTAAAGTCCTATAGGTGAACTTAAGTTCATAGCCCCTATGAACATTAAAAAATGCAGTTTGATTGCTAAAATAGATTCGTAGATATTCAGTATCGTCTAAATATTTCGGATGGTCGCCATGTTGAATTGTTAAATGAAAAGGCCATAGAGTCATGTACCATTAAAGGAAAATTATTGCGTAGGTTCATTATTCAAATTTTCACTTTGATCGCATGACTACATCACAAGAAATAAAAACTTAATTTTAAAATTCGCACTGCCGCCATCTTGAGTTTATGTAAACAATTGAACTAAATTAGATACCAGTGGATTACAATGTGTATAAATATTTCCTGTACCAGGTTTCAGTGCGCTTGGAACATTAAATCGCGAGAAAGGTCTATTTAAAATGTTCAAATTCGCTTGGCCGCCATGTTCGCTTTATAGTTAACCAGTTTTTGAAAATCTTATAGATGGACTTCCAGTAGTGCCCTTTATCTCCGTACAAAATTTTAGGGAGATACCGCTATTAGTTTCAGAGATATAGAATGCCGGTGAAATATTTCGCACATCCGCCATCTTGTGATTATGTAAACAATTGAACGAAGTTTGATGTCGGTGCTTTACAATGTATATACACATATACTGTACCAAGTTTCATTGCGTGTGATTGGTCAAATCGCGAGAAACGTCTATTTAAAAGTCGCGAATTCGCTTGGCCGCCATGTTGGTTTTGTAGTTACCAGGTTTTCAAAAGTCACATAAGTGAACTTATAGTAGTTCCCTTTATCACAATAGAAAATATCAGGGTAATATCGGTAATAGTTTCGGAGATATTGAATGCTGGTGAAATATTTCGCACAGCCGCCATTTTGAATTGGTGAGTCGTAACAAAATTTGAAGGACACGGTCGAGGTCGCCGGGAATAGTGCTATGAACTTTCCGAGTTTCATTGAAATCGCTCCTGCCGTTTAGATTTTATTAGGGGGGGGGGGGGACACACACACGAATCACACACACACACACACACACACACGCACGGACAAAAGGTGATCTCATAAGCCTATTTTTTCAAAATTGAAAATAGGCTAAAAAATCCGGCCTGCCGCAAATCTATAGGAAGAATAGCACAACATTCAATCGCTAAATATATACATCAGGTAATTATAACAAACTTCTCGTGTAGTCTATGGACTGTAGTTTTAATTAGCACTATTAATTAAATATTAGTAAATAAATTCATTCAATAATTAATCAATTAAATTAAGACTAAACCAAGAAATCGTCGACTATGCGAAGCGTTCGATTATATTTCCTTTCAAAACATTTCTTAAATATTAAGAATATACATTATGGTTGGTTGGTTCTTAGTTTAGGGGCTGCGACAACGCGGTCATGTAGCCCCGTGTACTTTGCTTGTGTGTAGAATCTGTCTGATAACCGTGATGACTGTATTAGTGTGTGTATCTGTTTTAATTCAAGTAAGGACTGCAGACGATCAATTTTCAAGTAGTTCCTACTTTTGCCGCCAAACGCCACCGTCAACGACTACTAGTTCAGAACATAGCTACCACACGTCACCGCAGTCGGCTCTTGGCAACGAACGTGGGGACCTAAGAGCGTTGTTTACATTCTTAAACTATACAATTTAGCTTCACACAGGTGTAATTAGTGGAAGGTTATTTAACATTATGTTCATCCTACTACTCCATGTTTTGTTCCATTACATTTATCTCCACATGAAGAGCTTGAACATTGTTTCTACCCCATATATCTGGGTGTTACCTTAGATCGAACGTTGACCTATGCAGCTAAATATGCATGCCCTGTGTGGCACAAATCATCTTATGCAAAGCAAGTTGATATGGCTCTAAATGAAACCTGCAGGATATTAACCGGATGTCTCAAAGCTACACCTGTTGATAAACTCCACAAGCTAGCGGGGATTGCTCCTCCAGATGTAAGGCGTGAAGTTGCAGCCAAACTTGAGAGACATAAAGCAGAACATAACACTGATCGTCTGTTACATGGTTACCAGCCACCACTTAGTAGGCTCAAATCTAGGAAGAGCTTCATGAGAACTACTACTCCCCTCACCGGTCAGCCTGGAGCAGCCAGATTATCTCAGATCTTATTGTAATGATTATATGGCTCCTTCTGAGAACCTTCCTCCTGGTGGAAATCAAGTCTGGAGAGTGTGGAAGTACTTAGATCGGCTCAGGAGTGGCGCCGGACGAACTAAGGACAACCTGGTCAAATGGGGCTTTTTGAAGGAATCTTCCACCTTGTGTGACTGCGGGGAGGAACAGACAACTAAACACTTAATTAACTGTCCTAGATGTCCTACATCACGTTCCACACAAGTGCTTGTTGATGCTTCAGACAATGCTGTTACTGTTGCACAATTTTGGGCTGATATTGTTTAGTTTGTCATTTAAGATTTGTGTTACATTGTATTATATTCTATCAACCTTTTGTTTGTGTCCTATGTTTCTTTTTGCTATGCTTATGACTCGAAATAAATTAAATCTCCACATGGAACCTTCAATTTTCAGGTAGGAAACACTTGGGGTTATGCTCCTTGTGCTGTATCTTTGTTTCACAATCCATTGAATCAACTGTTATAAGATACTACATCAGTAAGGATTAATCAGGTAGGTGCTGTAAGATTAGTCATCTACTGTGTATGGACGCAATGAAATTGTAAAATAAATGTATGCATCTATAGTGATTTAGATTATACTACCGGTAGTTGTTTACTTCGCTAATTAACATAATAATAGTTGGAACATTCATTGACGAGTTAGATTAATTGAAATATGGAGGAAAGTAACGACAATCATTGATTAAAGGTGACGTTTTCAGTACCAGTAATTTTAGTCTACAATAGATGTCCACTGCCGGCCCCGTGGTGTAGGGGTAGCGCGCCTGCCTCTCACCCGGAGGCCCCGGGTTTGATCCCCGGCTCCGTCAGGGATTTTAAAAAACTGACGTGAGGGTTGGAACGGGGTGCACTCAGCCTCGTGAGGACAATTGACTAGATGTCTGACAGTGAGACAGTGCCCCGATCACGAATACCAAGATTAACGGCCGAGGGGACCCGACGCGCTGATCACGCGTCACCCCAATATCTGCAGGCCAAATGGCTGGGCAGCGGTCGCTTGGTCGGCCTTAGCCCGTCATGGGCTGGATAGTGCCAGGGGTTGACTTTTTTTTTTTTTTGTTGACTATAGATGTCCACTATAGGAAATTTCATTGCATTCATAATTGGAGGAATTAATCCTAGATGAATTAGCTTGCCTGCCACGTGAGATTAATACATTGTAAGCCATTCATATAGGTGTTAGCACATTCTGTTATTACTATAATTTTGAATAGCTTTACAATGTGGTACTTCGTCACTTGGGTAACATACAAAAATATAAATGTGTTTTTCAAATTTCACCCAAATCTCATGTTCTATTATTCAAACAATGAATCGCATATACTGCCAATATATTTATCTCTAAATGAAAACAATAATAATAATAATAATGTTATTGGTTTTGCGTTCCTTTTAACTACTGTGGCTTTTAGAGACGCCGGGGTGCTGGAATTTTTCCCCGACGGGATTTTTAACGTGCCAGCAAATCTACTGACACGGCTCCCTCGCATTTGCGCATCCTCAAATGCCAGCTGACTGCGCCAGTAAATGAAAACAGATGTTCTGTAAAAAACATACAGCCTAATTTCTCCTAAATGCATGGGTATAGTTATAACTCTTTGTCCTCTTTGGCCTTGAATGTTGGTTGTAGTAGCTTGTTGAAATAGAACGTGCTATACGGATATTTTTTTAGCGTATGGCTTTTAGTGCCGGGAGTGTCCGAGGACATGTTCGGCTCGCCAGTTTTGTAGCTGCTTCGAGGCGGACACCCAATGGGTGAGCTACACGTACCGTCGTGTGTGGAGTGTTGTCTGGGGAGGAAAGTTTGATTGTAAGGACAAGGAGTTGGAAGGTAGCGGCTGTGGCCTATAGTTAGGGACCAACCCCGGCATTTGCCTGGAAGGAAGATGCGAAACCACAGAAGACTATCTTCAAGGTTGCCGGCGGGGGGATTCGAACCTCCTCGCCTCCCGGATGTGAGCGACTGCCAGCAGTCATGCCGTAACGACCACGGCTAACTCACGATATACGGATATTATACGTTGATTGATTGAATCCTCACCTGATACAGTCACCACAATAACACCGGCTATCAGAGAAAATTCAACACTCACCCAAGTACACGGGGCTAAATGACCATGATGTAACAACAACAGCTTTCTACCCAAATCCTTCCTCGTACAGGTAAGCCTACACACATCACAGTGACACAGGTTATGAGACAACTTCTACACACACCCAAGTCTTGCCTCGCCTACCCTCTCCCCTCGTTCGGTTCTCCACTATCCCCCTCCCCAGATACGGCTGCCTACAGTAGTTGCGTATATGGGACGGCGAATTCTATTCTATACGGTCAAGTTCTCAACAACTGATGGCTATTCCTCATACACGCGATCGCATTGGAGTCTTTGCGTTGTAATGACCGCTTGCAACATTATTGCAACTCCTATTAATGCCTACGGTGTTCAGGAAGCTGCAGAGCTTCCTGATAATGAGCAAATAATATACATACAAATAAAGACAACGTTTGATGCAATTTCGGAGGACAAATGCGAACTTATTCAGGAGGAAGAAGCCTTCTTCGTTGATTCAGAAGACGAAAATGGCGTTGAGGAGGGGACACCATCACCAAACAATCGTATACACCAGGCTGTTCCAGCCGAGCAGCTCGTCTGTGAGCTGCCGAGTACTCGCCGCCTTCCGTGAGTAAACCTGCAACATGCAATACAGCTCTGCTGTTGGGGGTTGCCGCCACTGTGCAGTGAATACATCAAGATTGGCAGGAAGCGCATTGACTTGTACTATGACCTTCGCCCAGTGATGTATTGGCTATCACCCCCAGTCCCTCCCCAACCGTGCTCTGAGCATCACTGCTGAGTACTCGCGAGTACTCATACTCAAACTCGTGGATTTGGAACAGCCTGGTATACACGGAGATGAGCTTAACGAAGAGAACATGTGGTGTGATGGCCGAGGAAGACCCTGTAAGTCAGCGGAATATTATGATTCCGAGTTTTTGTTGGAGATGTATCAAACAATAAAGGAACGAGGACACGTGTACGCTGTACGGAAGTATAAGAAGATTCGGCGAGAAATTTACGGAATCGGCAACCACGTTGAACACAATCGAGAAATTAGGAAATGTGCAATGGTTCGAGCTTATGTGAAGGAAGAGTTCACCAAGGCAAGGATGCGTTATTTATGTCATAAAATCGGACATTGAGTTTTGGATTGGTGAGGGTAGAGAGTTGTTTTGCCCCAAACACTCTCTCCAGAGCGACTCCTACTTGACAAACCTTAAAAGGTGTTTGAAAATTCGGTTGTAAGTGGTAACCAAACTCGTTGGTAAAACGTTAAAAACAGACGAAGGAGTACGACATGAAGAGGCTAAAATGTTTGTAAAATTCATTAATGGATTGCAAGAAGAGAAAAGAGATCCTGGATGCCAATATATGGAATTCGGACCAGTCCCGATTCGAATACGAAATGGCAACACAGAGAAGTTACGATTTTTGTGGTGTGAAAGACGTTCGTGCTAGGCGTGTTTGCCGAAATAGTTTTACGCACTCCCACTCAGCGCAATATCACATCTCTAAAGCCGGAGAAGTGGGAAATTTGTTCTTGATAGTTTTCCTAGAAATGAATGGAAAGTTTGGTCCTAGGGTACAAGAAAGTATCTACGTCTACATGGATGTCTTTAAATATGTCGTCATTCATTGTTCATCTTACGGAAAAATGGGGAAAAGGCATGTACGTGCCTGGATCCAAAACGTTTTCCATCTGCAATTACAGGACGACGCACGACCTCTTCTTCTCTTAGATTCATTCAGTGGTCAGGGCAAAAATGCACAACTTGAATCTCTGACGAACAAAAATGTACAAATTGAATACATACCGATAGGAACTACGTATCTTTGCCAGCCGTGTGATCTTTGACTCTTCCGACAACTAAAATGTTAAGTCCATCGAATGGAAAACATTTGCCGAGTAAGGAATTTATACGGTCAGTCAAAATTAAAACCAAAGAACAGACTTTTCATTATAACTAGTCAAATGCTAGCGCATAACCAATTACAAGCTGATTATTTTGTACCAATGTTGAAATATGCTTGGAAAGCGGGTGGTTATCGCATTGCTAACAATATACCACAATTTCATACTATCTCGCAAACTAATTTTCATAATTTGACTGATAAAAAGTGTGCTGGAAATGATTGCAGCAAGTTTTCTTTTATAAGGTGCTATCTTGTGTTATGTTATTCATATTTTGTGTTCGATTTTCACTATCATACCATGAACAATGCACCCATGCCAGACTGTGTTGGATAAAGGCATTCCTTGAACTGTTTGAACGGCATGATGATGAAGATGATATGTGATTATGTATTATATGATTTGTAAACCATTGTTATTGTATCTATACTCCACAATGAATTCATCTTTGTAAATGAAATAGCCCAGTCAGTTACAACCCCCCATCCTATGTAAAAAAAAAACCACAACAACTGTAGGCATCCGAATCTGGGGAGGGGGATAGTGGAGAGGGTAAGAGGGTAGGCGAGGCTAGACAGCCGCCGGCTGTGCGCGCTGGTGTGCCGGCATGTTCTGTACAATTCAGAGCACGCAACGCCAACATAGAGCACCCTAATGCCCCCTTAAAAAGGACCAGCGAAAAATTACACCTCCACTACCTGTTTCAGCGTAAAAAGACCTTCACAACTATGTAAAATTAAAATCAACATTCGCCGTCCGACTTCGTACCGTTCCCTCGTTACGATGAAACTGATAACTCGCCGGGTTTTTCTGGAAAAGCCTAAGCTTAAAACAGGCATGAAGTGTACGGAAGAAAGGAAGCAACAACATCAAGAATTCAAGCGACAGTACTGGTCGAATTTTAAATCTTGACGCAGAAATCAGTTGAAATGACGTGGTTCTTAGTTGGCGGAAACGCAACAATCATAATTTTTTTTTTTTTTTTTTTTTTTTTTTTTTTGTCGTGTGGCCTCCTCAGAGGCCGAGTGCAGGTCTTTCCATTCGACGCCCGTGGGCGACCTGCGCGTCGGGATGAGAGATGGAATGGAGGAAGGTGAATGAATGAAACTGGGCAAGGATGTGGAATGAATCGGCCGTGGCCTATCAGAAGGTACCGTCCCAGCATTTGCCTGGTGTTGAAAATGGGAAACCACGGAAAACCATTTCAAGGAAGGCCGACGGTGGGGCTCGAACCCACGCGTCTACCGAGTCAGCAGAGAGCTTGGTCCCATGACCTAATGCTGCGCTTTAGCCAGCTGAGCCACTACTGTCGGTATCATAAAAATAATAACAGTGGAAAACAAGAAGCAATTGTCTCAGAAAGATTCTGATAGTATGATCTCTCCTGAACTTAAATATGATATCGCTTTTTCCCCAACACTCAAGGTTAGAGACATGCATTTTTAATTTCAATCATGTTACTTTCAAACATTCTCACTCGCCTAGAAAGTAAGAAATGAGGATGTTATGCTACGTGTATTTCGTCTGTGGAACATCCTTCTCGATGGTCCCACAATGATCGGCCAGCACATTAGGATTCAACTTGCCTTGATACCTTTTTCCGGCGGCTTTTGTGGCGTAGTTAATAGCATACTGAGCTTCTATGCCTCAAGGTCGCGAGTTCTAACCCGGCCGAAGTCGTAGGATTTTTTAAGAGCCTAAAAAACTCAGTATGCCTTCTTTCGGACGGGAAGTAAAGCCAGTGGCATGAAAAAGAACGTTCCACTAACTACACTTGTGTGAAGCCAAAATTTGTAGGTTGGAATTGATAACGCTCTATTAGTTCCAACGTTCACCGCCAGGTGGTGACTGCGATGTCATCTAGTAGCCAAGTCCGTAGGCTAGGTGTCGTGGACGGTAGCATTTGGTAGCAAAACTATTAACTACTTGAAATTACTGTCTGCAGTCCTTACTTGATTTAAAAAGCAGATAACACACACTACTACAGCCATCAAAATTAACACTGGTTATCAGATAGATTCTACACACACCCAAAGTACACGGTGCTACATGACCGCGTTGTCGCATCCCCCAAATCTTAGGAACCAACCAACTACCTTTTTCCATAGCTTCAATCTCCTGATGAAAGTGTTCCCCGTGCCAATCGCTCACTGCCCCAAGATTTTCTGGGAAGAAATTTACGTGCGAGTATAGGAAGTGTGCTTTTAACCCAATTATTAGCCTACTTTTCACATTTTGCAAAAATGAGGAAAAAGTAGACTTATGAGATCGATCCGGGAAAATGTGTGTCTGTCTGTCTGTCCTTCTGTCTGTCTGGCTGTGTGTGTGTCCCCCCCCCCCCTATCAACTCCTAAACGGCTGCAGCAATCAAACCCAAATTTAGTATGAGTAAAGATGTGCACCGGAATATCTCACGTCCATATTTGAAAATGATGTCAGTGCTACCAACTGATGAAAAAACACACTAGAAATTTGAGCTCCATGTTGGATATCTCGCAAGGTATGCATGAGAGCTATTCCAAAATTGGTACACATGCAGATAATACTATTTCAGTTTAATTTCCAGGAGGCCAAAAATGACAGTGTTGCCAAAATAATTTTAAGCCTTCTGATAGGTCCAATGTTTAAATGCATATAACTTCTACACTATCAATTTGATTTCAACCAAATTTTGTATGTAATATCTGTACATAAACAGATATGATTGAGCGTATTATTAAGAGCCACCAGGGCTGCCAACTGTTAATAATTGCTGTCTCTATTTTTTATCCAAATACCAATATATCAGAAAGTATGCAAGCCAACAGCTTTAAACTATGCACACGTATATTCTCACATTTGAGATTAATTTTGAGTAACTTATATACGTCAGTTCTACCAACATGATTATAAGCCTGCTGATAGTACCAATTTTTAAATACATGTAACTTCTCTACTATCAGTTGGAATACAACCAAATTTCGTATGTGCTATGTGTACCATAACAGAATGACTGTAAGTATTGTTAGGAGCAATCAGGGCTGCCAACTGTTAATAAATGCTGTCAATATTTTTTTTACCCTAATATCAATATATCAGAAAGTATGCAAGCCAACAGCTCTATACTTTGCACACGTATAGCACCTGACATTGTAGGTTAATTCGGAGTAATTAATACAAGGCAGTGCTGCCAACATGATTCTATGCCTGCTGATGTGTCCAATTTTAAAATACATGTAACTTCTATACTAACAAATGGATTTCATCCAAAATTGGCACAACAAGATATCATAATATTTCAGATTATTTCTGACCAGCACACGCATTGTATTGTTGGCAACATGCTTTTACGCGTGATGATAGATCGAATGTCTAACTGCATGTAACGTCCATTGGACTTCAACCAAATTTTGTATTCTGTACCTTAAGAGATGGAACTAAGAATATATTCAGTCACCAGGGCTGCCAACTGTAGTGCTCTATTAGGCTACATTATACCAGGTATATTTTGAACTAATTTGATATTTCGATATTACCAATTTAATTTTGTCATTATTCTAGATAGGTTCATATACTGTAGAATAATCATTGGCATGAAAAGTAGGCTGTATAGTTCTTCACGGAACTTATTGTTTTAAATAAGATGTTATAAGGTTATTGACAATATCACGGTAAATTTCCGCCTTTCGATTCCCCCAAAATCTGTGAGTAACATTCTCCTCTGCTTGCCAAGCTCTTTCTCCAGTGGATTCTGTAGTTAGTTATTGAGGTTTCAAGGGGCGGAACTATGAGGTCATCTGCCCCTCTGGATTCTGTAGTTCCTCATGCATTAGTAATCGTATTTGTGAACCCATACATATTCCTTGTTGAGTTTGGCATCACTAATTTTAGGAAATGTTCATGAATCTGGGGGTATTGTCCATGACATTGGAACAATTCTTCATTAATACTAGTTTGATATGTAACAGAGATACATACACAATGAGTCTTGTTTCACATTTTTCATTCCAGGGTTAGTGATAGTGATTGTCTCCTTCTTCTACGTCTTCTTCTTTCGGATAACCCATTTGGAGGGTACGATGAATCAACATTGGCTCTTTTCTATTGTATTCAATTTCCTTTGTTTCCACATTTCTTTCATCATTCTAGAGTGCCGATCTTCCTACCCTTGAGTCTACATTCTGCGAGTTGTTTGTTTCTTCCTTTCTTGAAATTCTGCCTTCTCTGAAGAGAGATCTGTTAGCTATCGAGTCTGTCTGAATTATGGCGTTTGTCAAATCTTTGTCAATTTCAATGAACCATGTGGGTTTGGATTTGTAACTGGTCAGTAAGTTGAAGATCTGTTTGGTTAGCTCTTAAGTTTAGGGGCTGCGACAACGCGCTCATGTAGCCCCGTGTACTTTGGGTGTGTGTAGAATCTGTTTGATAACCGGTGTTAATTGTGATGACTGTATTAGTGTGTGTTATCTGATTTTTAATTTAAGTACTGCAACTTAGAATTTTTCAAATAGTTCCTACTTTTGCCGCCAAGCGCCACCGTCAACGACTTCTAGGCCAAGCTCAGAACTTAGCTACTAGACGCCACCGCAGTCGGCTCTTGGCAACGAACGTAGAAACCTAAGAGCGTTGTTTACATTCTTAACCTATCCAATTTAGCTTCACACAGGTGCAATTAGTGGAAGGTTCTTTAACATGCCATAAATCTATGACATGGAACCGCCGGCTTGACTTCCCCTCCGAAGGAAGGCATACTGAGGGATTTTCAACGCTCTTAAAAAATCCGACGGCTTCGACCGGGTTTGAACCCGCTTTCTTGGGCATAGACGCTCAGCATGCTACCGACTACGCCACCGAAGCCGCCGAAGATCTGTTTAGTTAGTCTACTATTTTCCACTCTATAAATGTGCCCAAAAAAGCTGTAATCGTCTCTTTCTCATTACTGCGCCCGTTGACGCATGTTTGCTCAGGCAACAGAGACTAAAACTTATGCTGAAATGTAACTGAACATACCCTGCGAGCGGCGGGAAGAAGCTGAAGCAATATCGCTTATGATTATATTTTTACTTATTTTTCATATTCCAAAAATAACTATAATTATAACCAAGTAATTCTGCATATTTGAAGTACAAGCATACTTCGTAAATCGAAGAAACTAACAATTTACGCGGCCAGCTCATGTACTGAGAGCTCGCCATATTTGGTAACACCAGTTCCTATTCGTCTGTGGAAGAGACAACATGTGCATGATGGAGCACAAGTGAAAGGAAACCATGTGGCAGGAAAAATCTGCGAATAACTTTCATACGGATAGCCATCATGGCATTGTGTAATAATTGAACGATTGAAGACACTCACCACTACGAAAACTGTAAAATATTTTTATTTTTATTATCCGAGGCGAAATGAAGGACTTGTGTGAAGAAAACTTTGAGACCGCATGGTCTCATTCTCACGCACACACACATGTTTCAGTGTTCTATAAATGGGTATTTGACTAACTGTATAACTGTGCAAAATCTACAAGTATAATCTATATTTGCCGGATGGACAGTATTTTGATTTATTTTTCGTTAATATTTTCTTGTGTAAATATCAGTGCAAGTCACGAGTGAGTGTCGCACAAGCGACAGAGACTAGAGCCAGTGGCGGAGTGAAAATGGGCAATTTTTTACCTTATATTAGCTGCAGTGCGTGACAGTTTTATTTAATTATGTGCTACATTTTTACCGACGCTAACATCGTAATAATGATAAACCAGCAGATCTTCAGATACAACTCCAACCGCGCGATGGCGTGTGATTGCTAAATCATGCGTGGGGAATTGGCGACGGAGGATGTCCAGACACAATGAAATGGTAACCTAAAGCCATACACGAGACCGCATACAACATCTCATGGCGGGACTGGAACCAAGTGACGCTGAATCTGTAAGTCAGATCAAATATTTATAGCGTATTGTAAGAGTGGAAGACACTAGACTAGTTTAATTTGGTTTCATTTATTTAGTGCACAATGCAGGTAGCTAATTATAAGACGCGTGTGGAAAATATATGTTTTATTAAACATTTATAGAAACCAGGAAGGCTGGATTTTCAATGCTCATTCGTATCATTTAAAACCAGTATTATCAACTTTTATTTTGCCAGGCTGATGACAAATAAACTAGTTTGACAATGTTAAATCGATGCCAAGGTTACGAGCCAAGTTCAATACACAGCACACTCGATTCTAGGCAGTGGATTAATATTTTTTTTAGAAGGCTGTGAGATTCTTGACGTTATTACAAGTGGAATGCAGAGTTCCGTTACTCACATTTATTGGCCAGAACAATATTGAAAACAGGTTTATTTATTTAAGTGAAGCCACACAGGCAATCAATGAAATTGTATTTTGTAACCAAATGAACGCAGGTTCAATTTATTCAGGGAAGAGGCAATTTTATAAACGCACAAACACAGTTAGCTTGTATCAGAAACCTTTATGTTTATTTAAAGCGTTGTCAGGATGTGTTTTCTGTACACATAATTTTATACCAGCAATTCAAACGTGTATCAATTAGGATTCCACACTTTTGTAAATTAAGAGTATTATATGAGTCGGGACGGTGGATGAATACCTCCGACATTGTTATTGTGATTATATCGGTGGTAATGAACTAACTAAAGTCGTACCAAAACCGAAGGCGCCTGGATCAATGGATCCGAAATAAGAGTAAAATAATTGGTGAAGTCATAGGATGTCTAATAAGTGTGTTGAAATATTGGTGAAGACACAGGGTGTCTCGTAAGCTATTGAACTATTGAGTTATTTGCTTAAGTTGGATACAATCGTTACCTGAATACACTGAACGCTTTTAAAGGTCCATAAACTGAACAACAATACTGGCAAGAATAAATAATTGTGTGAAACTCTAATAATAATCAAAAATAGGGTTTTGAAAACTAACAAATCTTATAAATTCCCCCTGAACCTAAATAAAATTTAAAAACATTAAAAATAAACTATTTTTCTGGACCAAACGTTAACACTTAGATACTGTTAAGCTATTGTAGATACATTTTGATACATTTTCACATGATTAGTCGACCACTAATTGGTGATGTGATAACTGAAGCACACACATCAGATTAGTAGCAATATGAGTCGGTGTAATTGCTTAATTACTATCGCATTTGCAGGCTTTCCTATATTTTCTATTTTCTTAACACTTTGACACTATGACCGTTTGTTACAAACAGTAACAAATAGAGTACGTAGGCAGTGCCAATTGCACAACAATAGGAGTGCTGAGTTATTGTATGCATTTGTGTTGTATTAGCATAGTTTTTTTATTCAGCAACATTGTGCACATAGCTTGATTTTCTTAGTAATAAACGCATCTCGTTTATTAATTAATGATATTTAGGACTAGCTAAAACTTAACTCTAAAGATAAATGTTAGAGATGGCACCATCATAGCATAGGACAAATTTTCCCCTAGCTAGTAAATGTAAATGTTCTAGTATTTGTAAACAAGTAAATGTCTTGCTTTGCTGTAAATTCTTTTGATGTTTGATCCACCCGTAAGTTATTTCGATGTAATTGCTTAGGGCCGATCTTACGTGTCATTCTCTTAGCTTGTTCATTTTGTCGAATTTTGTATTAGGACCATGAGAGTAATTTAGATCTTGTTTAGGACTTTTTTTATATTTCTTTCAGGGCAGAATAGTATCGGACTAGCCGTTTGCAACTCTCATGCTAGGCTAGGGATCTATTCTGAATAAAATTTATTTGTGATTTTAACCTAAGACTGACCTCTCTTTCTTGTTTAGTTTTGTTATCGATGCATTCCTCTGAGCTGGTTAAAGATCGGACCTCGCTATTTCCCGACACCCCCGAGTGCAGACTTTTGTGCTACACCAGCCTATGAATGTATCGTTCCCCATACTTTTGTGTTAACTGGAAGAGGGTCTCGGAAGGGTCATTTGAAACCGGTGGCTTCCCGAAACCTTCGGCCAGCGGGCACATATAGTACGTTGGCGCCAAACGTGGTTGCATCGAAACTTATGTTTGATCTCCATGATTCGTTTGTTTGTGAGGATTTTATTTTGTTAGCAAATCCAACAGATTAGTAACGAATCGAGATTTCGTACTAGTGTTTTGGAAGGCTACATGGCATTCTTATTCCAGAATTAAGACCATGAGGCTAGGTAACATTTATTAATGATAATACGTTGAGGATTTGATTTGCAGTTATCCTAGTCTTGAGTAAATGTATGTTTGTTGTTGTGTTGATGTCATTTAAATTTTTACCGGAGGTTCAGCTGTTATCATCGAATACATTTATAAAGGAATGGATTTTCTAATGTTTTCCAACTCAAATCATTGTTAAGGCATATGAAGTTGTTAGTTACCCGTATTTCACCAATTGAAGATATTATGTCTGCACAAGAGACAGCCGAGTTGTTGGCAAACTTGCCTGCCCTACTGCATAATCTGCAGGTGTCGATGGACAATTTGACACGAAACAATAATGATCTCAGAGCTGATATAAACAATGTTAGGACAGACATGGCTCAAAATAATGAAAACTTAAGGGCAGATATTAATAATGTTACTGAAAACATAAACACTGTTAGGGCCGATGTAAC